>CAHIKZ030001469.1:1982500-2247500 GCA_903632075.3 Acanthosepion pharaonis | reverse complement strand
GGCGGCAGAGGAGGGGGTCATTTGGCGACCTTGTGGCACACTATGTACCCCAGTTCTCTGTATTCAGCTCTTCCCAAAAATGTGGTTGTTTCTGCACAAGCCTTTATCACTATAATCAAATCATATGTGTGAGTAGTCTGGCTGTTCAGTTCTAAGAACTGAGCTGCTATACCCTCATATGTTGAAAATGACAGGAGAATCAAGGTATGTAAAAAAATTAAAAAAAATGCATATAATTTATATTTATTTTTTATCACTAGGTTACAATATGGTGTTAAAAATTTGGAAAAAATTACTTTCTATCACTAGATTACAATATGGTGTTAAAAATTTGGAAAAAATTACTTTCTATCACTAGGCTACAATATGGTGTTAAAAATTTGGAAAAAATTACTTTCTATCACTAGGTTACAATATGGTGTTAAAAATTTGGAAAAAATTACTTTCTATCACTAGGTTACAATATGGTGTTAAAAATTTGGAAAAAATTACTTTCTATCACTAGGTTACAATATGGTGTTAAAAATTTGGGAAAAATTACTTTCTATCACTAGGTTACAATATGGTGTTAAAATTTGGAAAAAAATTACTTTCTATCACTAGGTTACAATATGGTGTTAAAATTTGGGAAAAATTACTTTCTATCACTAGGTTACACTATGGTGTTAAAAATTTGGAAAAATTACTTTCTATCACTAGGTTACAATATGGTGTTAAAATTTGGAAAAAATTACTTTCTATCACTAGGTTACAATATGGTGTTAAAAATTTGAAAAAAATTACTTTCTATCACTAGGTTACACTATGGTGTTAAAAATTTGGGAAAAATTACTTTCTATCACTAGGTTACAATATGGTGTTAAAAATTTGGAAAAAATTACTTTCTATCACTAGGTTACAATATGGTGTTAAAAATTTGGGAAAAATTACTTTTATAAAAGAAATTTATATTAGTTCATACCTGCTTAGAACAGCATTTAGATCTTTAATGCTGTAAAAGATTTTTGGCAATGTTTAACCTTTGTACCCATGAAAAAAGGGTGTGCCAAAAGTATGGTTATTCCCACCATTATTACTGTATACACATTTAACTCTCATGGCAATGTTTATTGTTTTAAAAAGCAATGATTAGTATTTTAATAAAATATGAAAGTGGATTTATACATTTTCTTTATTCTTGAGAATTAACAACAAAGATATTAAACACTTTTGTTATTAGATTCCTTATTTGCAAGAATAATTTTATATTTACATATTTAGAATATATAAATATGTGAACCACCTATAATAAAATATTTATTATTTACCATTTTGTAAAGAAATAAATATAAAAAGAAATTTTTTATTCATAAATTTATAAAAATGTCTGTGAAGAAGAAAGTTTAAATAAACGCATAAGAATGATTAACTGTAATTATAAATTTTGGAAAAATGTATTTTCTGTGCTTTTTTTTTCATTTACTCTTGCCATATAAATTCACTAAAATAGGTGAGAGCATCTCTTCCTCTTAAATTTTGATTAAAAAGATTTTATTTCTTTATAAAATTGTTGTGACCTAAGGAAGATTAATGAATAGAATAATCAAATGAAGGTTGGTAATGAACGATAATACTTAGGACAAGAAAAACACATATAAGATTCGCCAGTGAAGTGTAGAAGAAGTAGTCAACTGCTAGAATTGAGTCAAGTGAATTCCACAATGAATCTCCAATTCTAGAACATCTACCAACCACCCAATGCGGTCAGATGTAGCACAGTGCTGAATTTAATGTGGGGCCAAAAATTCCCTGTAGACCCTGTATAAAGTGGGGTTGGGTAGCTGTTTCCCAAGACAAGACTCTCCTTTTTGACATAGCCTTGTCTGGTTATCCTCTCTGTCTGGAGGCAGAGAGTTTGACCAGCACAGCTGGAGATGAATCTCCAACTCTAGACCATGTACAGTATTCTTTACTGTATCTATGGGAATGGGGGCATACCCATTATTGTCTGTAGGTATGCTATAATAAAAATGATAAATAATAAATATCACTTTGTAGTTGGTTCACATATTTTTATAATCTTGTAAATAAACATTGTCAAGGGAGTCAAAAGTGTCTACAGTAATAGCAATGTCAAGAGAATAGCCATCCTTTTGATACATGTTATATTTTTGGGGGGACCAAAGTTTTTTTTTGCCAGGTTTTAAAATTATTTTTTTAATCAATTCACCCAAAGCAAAACAATAATGCCGCTAAGACACAAGAAGCTACTAGAAGTGAAAGAGAAGGAAAAGACTTAAGAAGGAACTGAAAACCCAATAATAACATAATTTTCAAAGTTTAGGCAGAAACATTAGAAGTATAAAATTAAAATAGAATCTAGAAGGATCCAGAAACTCAATCCTAAACAGGAAACAAAGGATAAAACCTCTACTCTTGTTCAAAAGTGTGGGGAGGATTGTGAAGCAGACATTTACAGCATGATTTGTGGTAAAAAATATAAAAGATTTATTCATGTAGCTTTTTGGTATTGTTTTTAATAAGTTTCAATGAGATTTTTAATGCAGTTAAAACATTTTAAGTATGAAATGGTTGCAAATAAAAAAAAGAGCTATTATTTAAATAGAAGAAACTTTTTTCAGGGTGATATTTTATCTCTAATTTTTGTTGATTTTATTTCAGGACTGTTTAAAATATGAGGAATGTGTCATTCAAATACCCAACTGTAGTGGCAGTTACTATGATTGCCTGGCAAGAAGGTTAGTAGACTTGTACAAAACTAAATTAATTCTGTTTTAACTGAAATCAATTTAATTCATGGTAACTAATATTGAGTGCTTTGAGAAAAACTGTACAGATGGTTGTGTGTCTAGAGATAAACAAAGTCTTGTTGATTCCATAAGCTTACAAATAAAATGACTGTAAAGAGAATACTTGTGTAACAATCAGCCTAATGAGACATATACAGTGTGACCCGGATATAAGAGAAACCCGGATATAGGAGAGATTTTCTCTGGTCCCAAATTAGAGCCTGTGTTAATGTATATATAATAGACCAAACCCTGATATAAGAGAAACCCGGATATAGGAGAGATTTTCTCTGGTCCCAAATTAGAGCCTGTGTTAATGTATATATAATAGACCAAACCCTGATATAAGAGAAACCCGGATATAGGAGAGATTTTCTCTGGTCCCAAATTAGAGCCTGTGTTAATGTATATAAAATAAACCAAACCCTGTTTAAGAGAAACCCGGATATAAGAGACTTCTTCTCCGGTCCAGCCAACTCTCTTATATCCAGGTTACACTGTAATAAGAACTTTTCAAAATTTTTTTGTTGTGTTATTTGCCATGAGCTGGTATCTTGGCTTCAGTCATTTTCCTAGTACCAGAAGGTAGCTTCCCTGTGTATTTTCTATAAATATTTTAATGGCAATTGTTCTGCTGAACTTTCTTTCCTTGGTACATGGACTGCATGAATTTAAGTGCAGTACTAGATTGGCAACTAGGTCTCATTATTTTACTTTTGAAATAGCTAGATGTAACTGTAAGTTCTATTCTAATAGTTTTTTTCTTGCACTATTCATTTGTGGAACTCTCTTCTTGAATCTTGCTCCCTGGCCACCTACAATCTTCAAAATTTTAAATGTGACATCAGTCGCTTACATGTCTTCCTGCTCTTTTATTGTTCTTTTTATTCAATAATGTTTTCTCATTTTCTTTCACTCTTAGTAACCCTGGTGTCTTAGTGGCATTATCACCTTGCTTGGGGGGAAATGATTAAAGGAAATAAAAAAATAAAAATAACTATTCACGTTAAGTTTGTACCTTCTTATTAACAAAAATGTCTATTAAAATTACAGTATTACAATTATTGATAAATTTTTGTATTTTTGGCTTATTATTTTATAACATTTCGTTTATGAAAGAAAGAAGAATGAATAAAAGAAGAATCTTGAAATCATTTTAAAATTTAAAAATAAATTGGCGGCTGAAAAACTATTCATAACAATTTTAATAAATTGTTATGAATAGTTTCTATATGATCATGATTTTTAAATTTTCTTATTTTGAGCAGAAATTCAACTGTCTTTTTTTTAATGATGTTAATTTTCTTCTAGGAAAGTTATTTAAACATGTAAAACTTATTCATAATCAAGTGCGGGTGCTTACATTTAACAAAAATATTTCATGTAATTTTTTTATGAGGTAATCTGTTAATAAATAAATACTCTTATTAATGCAACAAGACCCAATGGTTTTATCCAATTTCAATTATTATTTGAATTTTTATAGTTTTAAAATGCTGGCCTAACAGACAGGCATTCAAATTATATCTTGTTGAATTTTCATGTTCACAGCTGAAAAGAAAAAAATTCAAGCACAAATATCTTTTATATTGGACAAAAATAATTTTTATAACATTGAATTCTCTGATGTTTCACTGAAATATGTTGGAAAGTTTTCACATTTTCATCTGGAAAAAAAAAGGTAAAAACTTCAAGTAAAAGGTAACAATATATGGAAAAAGAAGCTATCAGTTTAAATTGACATCAGGAGTATAAAATAATGTAAAAACGTTCTATTCTATGTTAGGATTAAATCAAATTTCCATCTTCTGGAAATCATCTTACAACGTATTCACAAATCAAAATTTTTTTCTTTTTTTCATATTACAAGAAAATATTTATTAAATAGCCAGTGAAGATCAAACTTACCCAAAAGAATAATCTGCTAATTATTCTCTTTACCAGATGTCCAACTTGACTCTACATATTGAATAACTTAGAAAGTCGAATGCTGTTGCTTGTCATAATTCAACCCATTGACATTACATTGATATTACTTTCTTATCAGAAAATATCAACACCATGAAAGATAACTGGCTGTAAAAAAAGACAAATATCTGTAAGTCATTCACATGCACATTAGATAATGCAATCAGTCCACTTAATACCAAATCACTAAATAATCATCATATTTTTAAACTGGTTCAATTTGCATTCACACTTTGGAATCAGGACTAATGGTTTCTGCTATCATCTCTAAACTGAATTCTTACGAAGCATGTAGACTTGATGGTATACCTACAGTAATCCTTAAGAAATGTGTTCCTGTTCTTGCTAAACTCTACAATAAATACCTTGCTGCTTTTGCTTTTCTGGATGCTGGAAATCCTCTTTTGTAGTTCCAGTCTTTAAGAACTCAGGCGAACTGTCTGATATTCTATCGGCCTATTAGCCTTCTACCTCTTTTTTGGCAAAGTACTAGAGGCTCTAATCAACTCTGAATTGGTGATGTATCTCATCTCACGGGGTCTTTTCAGATAAACAATATGGCTTTCCATTCTCTAGGTCAACTGCTGATGTATTAATGATTATTTCAGAAAGTGTTAATAAAGCTTCATATAAGAACGGTGAAGCTTGAGCTGTTGCTTTGGATATCTTGAAATCATTTGACAGGGTTTGGCATGCTGGTTTTCTTGACAAGTTGAAAAGTTATGACATTTCTGGATGAATCTTTAAACTGATTCAGTCTTTCTTAACAAATAGCAAAATTAAAGTTGTCTTAAATGGCTGCTCTTTTAGAACTTTTTACTTTAATCCTATTACTCTATCTTTCAAACTACCTTGTTCCTATTTTTCATCAACAACCTTTCTGATGTTCACACTCGGTATCATACTTATTATAAAACCCAGGTTTTGTGTGTGTGTGTGTGTGTGTGTGTCTGTTCGTTTATATATTGGATCAGATTTCCTACATTTTTCAACCGATTTCAACAAAACTTCACAGGACTACGTAAAATTACCTTGCGGTGGTTCTGACAGCACCAAAAATTGGAAAAACACAATTGTTTTTGCATGAAATCAATTTGAAAACACAATTAATGGCGCGTGAATGAAAGGGGGACAACTCATATCGAGTTATACTTATTATAAAACCCAGGTTGTTTGTGTGTGTGTGTGTCTGTGTTCGTTTATATATGGGATCGGATTTCCTACATTTTTCAACCGATTTCAACAAAACTTCACTTTTTTTTTGGCAGGTAGTGTTTCTTATTGTCTTGCACACTTTTTTCTTTATTTTTACATTCAGAATGCTTTAAAAATTCCATTTACAAGACAATTGTTTATAATAAAATTCTATTCAATCGGTAGACTCATAATGATTGAAAATAATGTTTTTGTTTGAGTTTGGGTTTGACCAATTCATAAAAAAAAAAAAAACAAAACAAAAAAAAAACTAATTGAGACATGCGTGTCCGTCAACCTTAAACAATAATCTTTGTCAATTTTAATTTTCAGTCTTTATGATGGTCAATACTTGACCTATCTCTTACTGTTACATCCCCGGGCAATGCCGGGCTCTACTGCTAGTCTGTAGTAATGACATAACTATTTAATTCTATTTTAATCGTAAGTCTAACTGGTTTGATAAGATGAAATTGGCATCGGATCTAAAAAATGATCTAGGGCAAATAAATGCTGGTTAATTTTAATGCCTCCAAAATGAAAATGCTATCATTTAATCATTTGAATCATTTTTACCTTCCATCAGCATGGCTGATGCTAACCTCCAGGAAAGTGACTCATTGCACCTTTTAATATTTTCTGCTGATGTTTTCCGATTATATTGAATCAATTGCAAGGTCTGCTGCTAGGAATGTTGGTTCATTGTGTCATGCTAGACAATTTTTTTCTCTGGAATCTATCTTACACATTTATAAGTTTACTATTTGTCCATGCACTGAATACTGCTGCCATATTTGGTCTAGTGCTTCAGGTATATATTTAGAGATTCTTGATAAAAATAGAAAGAAGAATGTCATTGGTTCCTGTCCTGGCATTTTGGCTTCAGTCAATTTCCCACAGAAGTGTTTTTTCATGGTAATTGTTCTGATGAACTTCCCTCTATGGTACCTAGACTTTATGAATTTAAGTTGGGTACTAGATTAGTGGTAAAGTCTCATCATTTTGTAGTTGAAATGGCTAGATGTAACCACATATTCTATGCAAACAGTTTTTTCTCTTACACTTCTAACCTGTGGAACTCTCTTCCAAATTTTTGCTTTCCAGTTCACTTTGATCTTTCAAAATTTAAATGCAATATCAATTGTTATATTCTGTCTCCTTAATTCCTGTTCTTTTATTGTTCTCTCTCCTTAATTATGCTTTATTTTCTCATATTCTCTAACATTCTGTGACCTCTTGCAGCTTAGTGGCTATATTGCCTTGCTTGGGGTGAAATGATTAAAAAAAGGAGTATTCATTCTCAAAAAATGTTTTGTTTTAGGTTTACAAGAAATAGAAAAATATGTTTTATTTCTTGTTACAGTTGACAACTGCATTATTTTACTGATACAATTTTTCTATATTCTTTCTTTGAATTCAGGTGCAAGTGCACTAATGGCAAGGTGTGCATATTAGCAGGTGAGGTATATGAATGTCTCCGAATACCAAATTTCCTCAATAAGAGACAGGATAAGTGGAGTCAATCATCATATTCGAATAAGATGAATTTGAAATTTTGGTAATAAAATTTCAAACTCTTTTTCCTCCTAAAGATGTACTACTTGAGTCAAAATGGCTTTTTCTAAAAATTAAGAAATATTTGTTGGTTAATTTTGTCAGAACAGTTTTTAAAGGAAGGAGTAAATGTTGACATAAAAATGTATTTAAATATTAATACTATAATACCTACCTACCTACCTACCTAAGTAAGGTGTACATTACACTGAAAAAACAAAACAAAGTAAAATAACACTTCAGCCACTTGAAAAGATCAAAGGGGTAAAGGAGTAATAAAGCATGTCTGTCTGTCTTTCATCTTTGTCTCTTTCCTTTCACCAGCTTTTTCTTACTTCCATATATATATATATATATATATAAAAGTACAGAGTTAAATAAGTGGACTATTTTATTACAATATATATATATATATATATATATATATATATATATATATATATATATATATATATAATGCAGGGTGTATCAAAAACAGTTTTGCAAACTTTAGGAGTGGGTTCCTCACACCAAAATAAGAACAAAAGTCCATATAAATATATGCCCACAAATCCTTCGTTTTGGAGTTATTAAGTTTAAAGAGAGTTTATGGTAGATAGCATTGTGTTTCCATGCAGACTTGGTTACATTTGTCATTCATGTACATTTGTGGCTAGTCTGTCTTTAACATTTAATGTGTGTAGCAGTGAGTTAACTGAGAAGTGTTCCTTTTAACAATAGCAGGATATTCACATCATGAGCAGGCATATGGACATTCTACCTTGTCTTAGTGTCAAGAACCCATCTCCAAAGTTTGTAAAAGTATTTTTTGATATACCTTACACACACACACACACACACACACACACACACACACACACACACACACACACACACACACACACGCGTGTGTATGTGTATTTTATAGAGTGTGCAGATGATACACTAATCCAAGACAGTAATGTTGACAAGTAATAGGCAGAACACACTGATATTTTAATGTTAAGTTGAAGTGACAGTCCATATATAAATAATCCCATCATTTTTATAGGTACTGGGCTAGTTTTAAATAATTCTAGTAAAATCTTGTCTTTTGTTTCATGCATAATTGTAGATAAACTCATTCTGTAAAAACTAGCATATCACATGTAGGTAACCACAATAAACTCACAGCCTAATAATTGAAAGAGCATTTATTTTGCACAGTGAATATTTATTTTCAACATTATTTCTTTCTTTGTCAACGATGAATATCAATCACATAGCCTGGACATTATTCAGTGAAAATATCAGATCAATGTCAGATCAAGCTAATAACTGTGTCAAGCTACATACTTATTAATCCACTATTGTAATAACTCTTGTAAAATTTACAGGTATAATAAATAAATATCTGTTCACTTTTGACTTTTAATATATATTTTGGATTCTGGTACTGTATTTATGCTTTTCAGTTTAATGATGTATGCGAAAAGTAATTTTATCTCCTAATATTTATGTTAAAAGATCAAGTATTGCATTCTTTCCAATACCATAATGGTAAAAACAAACACACACACCTATTTATCTAATTTTGCTATGAATGCAAAATTTGTCTTATGTAGGTGTAGAGTAGGTGGAAGTGAACAACAAATTAAAGAAGCAAATGACAAAATTAAACCCACCATGCAAGGGCTCTGCGCAACCTTCACGGTTTCAAACATACTTCAAATTTTCAATTTATTAAAAATAAATAGCCAATAAAATCAGCTCCCACCAGTAAATAAACACAGGCCTTTGAAGCCTATACAAGACCATAAAAAACATTCATTCAGCTCGACTGAAGGACTAACAGCAGTAAAGAGCTACAAGTCAATCTTGGGGTCTTGTCTTTCTCATTTGGTCTTGCCTCTTAAATTCACTTTCTCTCTTCCTCACTGAAAGACTATTCCTGTTCATTTCCTTACAGTCAAAGAGAAGAACTTTTTAACTTTCATTTCATGTTAAGTAATTACCATTAAAATTTGTGTATATTACATTTAAATAAATATCATCATTTTATTTGAACACGCAACAATCTTTTCTCTCATTCTTTCCCAAACATAGGTGTTTAAAAATGGAACCTGCAATGTTTAACATTCATGCTTAAAAAACAGTGCATCAAAACGATGATTATTCCATTGACATCACTATTACAGCACATAAAAGAAGTGTAGATAGAATACAAATGGTATATGATTGTAATTTTTCATTTTTTACAGTAAGGTTGACCCTGTACAAAGCTCAAGGGTCACTCAAGGTAGGGGGTTATGTTAAAGGGTAGTTTATATGGATAGGAGGAGAAGATAACAGTTGATTTTATTTAAACTTGAACAGGTTATGATCATAGTGATCGGGGGTCTTCTTGGGAGTCTGTTCCATCGGGAAGTGGTTTGCGGGAAGAAGTTGTTTGAGTGGAACTTCTTGCCGATGGAATATGGAAGGAATGTGGGTTGTTTGCTACTATATAAGTAGCATGGCAAGTCCTAGCCAGGAATGTCAGACCTAGTGGAACCAAGAAGTGCACTTCAGCCTAGTACTTTCCATGGTTGCAGTGATAGAGTAGTGAGAAACATGTGACATCCCGCCTGTGAGATAGAGGTTGGAGGGTGGAAAATAATTCTTCTCCAGCAAGGACTTGGAGCCACTTTTGAACTCAAAATCAAAACTGGAAAGTGAGGTCTGGGCAGCTTCCTTCCAAATATGGCAACAGTACTCCATTTTTGGCCTGATTTGGCTCTTATAAAGGTAGGGGATAGCATGAGGAGTCAGGTACAGGGAGCTGATCATTTTACCTGCATCTTTAGTGATGGATTGTATATAGGAGTTCCACTTAATTTCAGGTCCAATATCCTCTCAAGGTATGGGGCCTTCTCAAGGGAACATCTGTTCATCATGACTGGTGTTAGTTTGGGGGCTGACAAGTGGTGATGGAATGTAACCAGTTTGGTTTTTAGAGGCATTGAATTTAACCAGCCAGTTTTTTCCCCTACTGGGAAGTTAGCCTTAGACCAGAAGAGAAAGCAGTTCTAAAATTTGTCAAAACCCCCACAGCTTGGTAGTTATTAGCTAAGTTGTGATTTGAAAATATCAATGTCTAATGATTAATCTATGTGGTTATTGGAGATGCGTGGGATTAAGTGCATAGCAAAGAATGAGTCTATGTTGAAAAATAAATATTTGTGTAAAAATAAATGCTTTTTTCATTATTAAACTACAAACTTATTGATGAACTTACATAGTAGGTTATAGGCAAATAAGAGCAAATTATTATTTTTGTTAGTTACAATTGGACTATTGTCCATGTTGTTGTCAGTATCACAATATTTCAAGTGTTGTGACTTCCAGCCTACACCAGGTGTTTCTTGAACCAAGCAGCATTCAGGTAATTTCAAACTGAACCTTTTATTTAATGTACATGGCAGATTGTTTTTGTTCCACTGACCATATCTCAGGATGTATTGTTTAGTTCTTATTTAGTACTACATAGTTATTGTTTGCCCTGTTACCATTGACATTAAATCTTCTATAATGACTTAATTGTTGACTTAAGCAGTTGCCGACAAACTAGACATTGTTCTGCAGCTTTCAGATAGGAATAGTTTTGGAAACTGTAGTAGCAGATCAAGATTATCTGATGAATGCTGAAATAAAAACATAACAAAGAAAGCACCATTTTCAAGAAAACATTTCAAAAGTAATGCAAATCATTGAAGCTTGAAGTTACAAAGAAAAAGAAAGAAAGAAGACAAGGTTCATATAACGATGTTATATTAAGAAACAGCATTAATCCATAGAATCTCTGTAAGTCTCATAGATAGGTTGGTTGGTAAGTCGATCTCTCTACTGTGCCACATTTACATTATTAGCCAGAACCCAAAGAATTTTAACCGTTTCCTCTCTTCTTTTAATAAAAAGGGAAGAAAGAAAGAAATACAGAAAGAAAAGCTAAAAGGTGAGCAATAGATGTGTATAATAATAGTAATAATAGAGAGAAGGGACCAGAGTATATAATTATAATGAGTGAGCATGTGGCAGATTTCTCCGTTCTTTTTTGGGGGTTTTTTTTTTTGTCTGCTTTCATATAGTTTTTTTGCATCATGAAAAGCTAAGAAAATATTTTAAAGACTTTATTTTTTATTTTTTTTTTTTTTTTTTTTTACTCTTTCTCTTGGTCTCTCTTTTTGGTTGAGCATTCTTCTGTAGTTCAAGGTCAGCTGTTTGGATGCTAGGGAGCAGCAAACCGAAGAACTATCGGACGAAATTAGAAATGCCAAATAATAAAATGGAAATAGAATTTGATAGGTTTTGTATTATACAAATATATATATGCATACATATATGTTTATGTGATACATATATGTGTATCATATTGATGTTTCATGGATATACACAGATGTATATTTTATATATATATATATATATATATATATATATATATATATATATATATATATATATAATGTATGTATATATATGTGTGTCTGTATATATATATATATATATATATATATATATATATATATATATATATATTTATATATATATACACATATATATATATATATATATATATATATATATATATATATATATATATATATATATATTGCACACATATATGCCTTGATGTTCACATAGATAAACATATACGTACATAATAGATCTATAAATAAATATATATGTATATATAAATATGTTAACTTGATATGTTTATATCTATGCATATATGTATGCAATATACATACATACATGTGTGTTTATACATATATATATCTCCTTGATAAACAGATAAATATGGAAAAAGAAATCATATTTCTTTAATCATAATTTTTTTTTTAATTTAGAGGATTTTTTACACATAGTGTGTTTTATGTGTGAATTAAGAGGAAAATATGTGGATAGTTATTAATTAGAAATAGCTTAGGCTGTTAAAAATTGTGAGTGTTTGCTAATTATAGTCACCAAGATTTTTCGCTGCTTAAAAGAAGAAAAGATGTAAAATGTAGGAATTTTTTTAAATAATTAAATATTTGAGAAAGGAAAAATTTATTCATTTTTTTTTTTTTTTACTTTCTTTTTCTCTAATTCAAAAGAAAAAAAAGCTAATTCATATGTTATAGTTGTAGGATGCGGTTAATCATATTGACAATTATATGAAAGCTCTTCTTTGCTGATGAATGAAGCAAGAATATTCATTGCCTTATGATAGAGCCCAGAAGAATATTCATGTAATTTTATACATGATAACCCATTCTGGTTGGTAATGCAAGAAGTGGCATAGTGAGCAAATGGGTGTTTTTTTGTTCTTGGGTTCAGGATGTAAAAATTCAGACACAACTATAAGATTCAGAGAAAGCTGATGTCTCATGCTCATGTGCAAAAGTATCTACATTTATACATAAGGTTTAATATTACACACGTAATAATCAAACAAGAGCATTTTTGATTTTTGTAGTTGTTGGTAGGTGGTTGTCTTCCAGGTGTTGACTGTCTTTGCATTCCAAAAATTATCAACAACAAGTCACTAAAATCAATCACAAAGTGAGACAAGTTGCAGACCAAAGGTCGTTACACCTGGATAGTGCTTAGTTTATTTATTTTAGTTCTTTTAAATGTTTTTTTAATGTTTTTTTTTCCTTATTTCCATTAATTGAAAAAAAAAACAAAACAGAAAACAAAGAACATAATAACAGTATTATGTGGGTGGGGAGGAGAAAGGGATTATTTTGTTTTTAGTTATTATGTTATTTGAAATGTTTTTTTTTTTATTCATTTTTTTAAGACAATTTTTGGAAACTGTTGCTAGTGTTGTTGTTGTTGTTAGTTAAAAAGAACCATCACAGAGAAGAAAGAACAGCATTTCTTTGTTGTTGGTTGTAATTCTGCTGCCATCATTACCGCAAAGGAAAGCTCATGTGGTGGTTGTAGGAGGTGGGGTAGGTGGGTGTTTAGGAAGAGAAGGGGGGGATCTCACGGTTCACCATCAGACATTTTTCACTTTGATTTTTACCAGTTTTTAAATCAATAAAAGATTTTGTTTTTCATTTCTTAATCATAAAATGAAAACTATTTTTATTAACCAACCACAAAACTAAATAGTTTTTCTTTTTCCAAAATGAAATACGTGTAGAATTTGAAGACATCATCCTAAAAAATTGGTAAAAAGCTAAGGAAGAGGAACTAAACAACTTAATAAATTAAATTCTTGGCTTTTGCATTTTTCTCTTCACATTTATTTTTTTTCAAATGAATCATATTTTTTTCTTTTTTGTTTTTTGAAAAATACTTTTTTTACAATAAGGAATAGAGCTAGAGAAATTTTATTTTTTAAAAGTAACATTTTTCTACTTTTAAAATTTTCAACATTAAATCATAGAGAAACTAATTTTTTTTCAGAAGAGTAAAGACTTGAATTATTTAGTTGTTGTTCATTTTCCGAAACAATTCAATAGTAAAAAGATATTAGAAATTAGAAGATAAAATGAAAAATATAGACTACTTGTTTAAAGTTGTTATATTGTGTGAGTGTTCAAGTGAGAGAAGATTTATAGCAGAGTATTAGTAGTAATAATACAGTAGAAGTTAGAGGTATTATTATTATTATTAGAAGTATTAGTAGTTGTAGCTTTAGTAGTAGTAAGATTAGTATTAGAAATAGATTTATTAGTAATGGATAAAAGAAGATTTTTAAAAGGGCAGTACTTTTTATTTTTACCAATATGCTTGCGAGCACATATATACATGCACACACATACACACACACACATATATGTATGTATATATATATATATATATATATATATATATATATATATATATATATATACACATATGCACATATGCACACACACACAGAGGCAAGACATACATATATGTGAAATATAAAATGAAGGTATATATATGTATCAATACATATCAAGATTAAACTTATGCATTTATACATTTACATACAAATTCATATATATATGTATATGTGTACAGACACTTGTATGTATATATATATATATATATATATATATATATATATATATATATATATATATATAAGTTCACATGCATAAGTTAAAATATTAAGACCCTTTTAACACTCATTAGCCTTACCATTTATTCTGATTAGACTGATGGGTAGCCTTCCATGCCACTTTAAAATCCACCCTAGAATCTACCAGGTTCTTGATATATCAAGGATTATCAAGCATGCCAAAAAATCAATAGGTGAAGGTACCATCATGAAAAGGTACCATCATGAAAAGGTACCATCATGAAAAGGTACCATCATATCTTACAGAAGACTATTCCTGATTCACTTGATTTAAGTTTTTTTTTCTTAGATTCTTTTAATAAATTTGTATATTGTTTAAATCTCTCATTTTCATTTTTTAATGGTTTAACACTTTTCCTGATTCTTTGATATGCAAAGAGGGAATCTTTTGACCACAGAATACTTTAACAGCATTGTCTGCTTTTGCAGTTTGCTTTGATATAACATTTTTTTTTTTTGTCGTTTGTCATTCTTATATATTCCTGATTGGAAAACCTGGAATATTCAACGATTTCAAATATGATTTTTTAATGTGTTGGTAATGAGTCGCTTCGCAAGGTAGCATGTTTAAAACAGCTTGCCATGGAAGGGGACTGGCAGACACATGTGAAAAACGTTTTTCTCTTTTCTTTCTTTTTTTTTTTCAGTAATAACAAAATGTCTGAATTTCATCATGTGTTGACCTCATACGGCGGTTTCCGGCGCAGAAATGATGAAGTACCTAATCATTTCTGGAGACGGAAAACTCTGCATGATTTTCCGCCGCTTCCATGCCCTTTGTAGAGTCCTTGCTGCCATCTCCTCTCGTCTCATTTGCAATGTACTAGTTCGAATTTCTGATTTTTCTCTGGTTGGGAAGATTTTATCAAATTTTGCCTCCATTTGAGTGCGAACTCGTTTGAAGGCTTCAGTTTCTTCCAAATTACCCCCAAGGGCAAATTTGACAAGGGCCAATAATATGTCCAGACAGTGTATATGACCTCCTTTCACAATTGGCAAATCGAATGTGGCTATGGCAACATTGTTAGGTTTTTTAACCTTCAATGGTGGATCAAGATCTTGTATGAAATCTGAAAGCTGTTCATGCTTGATGAATTGTGTTGCTAAGGGGTCATACTGTTCCCAGACCCCATAGAACATGTCTAAGTCATCCTCGGTGATTCCCACTTCTTCCTGTGCGTGAGCCTGGTTAAAGTTTTCAAGAATGACAGCAATGTACATGTTGAAGACAATCATGAACACGATAATGATATATGAAACCATGTAGGATATAGCAAGCCATGGCATGCCACAGTCACCATTCACTACCTTTATTTTTTCTCCCGTGCTCGTTGTGATGTAATTCGGGTCACAGTTAGGAGGCTGGATAAGAAGTGGTCCTAAGATGTCGTTCCATCCAGCTGATGTGGCTAATCGAACGAGGAGGAGAAATGTTTTTCCAAAGGTCTGGAAGTTCACTTGATCATTCAATGCACCTGACAGCTTAATTTGTCCAAAGGAAGACATTCCGATGATTGTGTAAATGAACATGACCAACATAAGCAGAGCACCGATGTTGAAGAGTGCCGGTAGGGATATAACGAGGGCAAAGAGTAACTTCCTCATCCCTTTGGCCCATTTGATAAGACGAATTATACGTCCAATCCGAAACATTCTGGCAACTCGTAGCAATGAGGGGTTCATGAACATTCCAGCTCCAAATACATCATTCAAGAATGCATCTGAAAATTAAAGAAAATTTATCTGTATTAGTAATTATAACTTTCGACTTGACACATCTGATAGTTGTGATATTCTATTTCCATTATAAATTCTAAACTTAAAATCATAAATTTTGCACTGATGCATATTTTAAGATTTTATTACAGAAAGTTTCTTTTTTTAATTGGGCATATTGCAATCAAAAGTTCAATTTATCTGGCACATATTAAATTGGGCATATTGCAAGCAGAAGTTCAATTTAATTGACACACATTAAATTGGGCATATTCCAAGCAGAAGTTCAATTTATCTGTTATATAATAAATTGGGCCTATTTCAAGTGGAAGTTCAATCTATCTGTCATATGTTAAATTAGGCAAGCAGAAGTTCAATTTATTTGACACATATTAAATTGGGCATATTTCAAGCAGAAGTTCAATTTATCTTTCATATATTAAATTGGGCATATTGCAAACAGAAGTTCAATTTATCTGTTATATATTAAATTGGGCCTATTTCAAGTGGAAGTTCAATTTATCTGTCAAATATTAAATTGGGCATATTGCAAGCATAAGTTCAATTTATCAGACATATATTTCACTGACTTAATGAAAATGATTTAATTTTATCAACAGAACCAAAGAAAAAAATTATTTTTATTTTTATTCTTTGGTATATAAAGAGGTCATTCTTTTTACTTTTGATTATAAAACATGTCTGCAGCTTTATTTGCTTTGTACACTGAGAATTCCAGTCAGGTTGGTTACATTCACTTATGCACAAATAGCCTTGTGGAAGGTATGAATCCATCTCTTCTCCCCCCCAGTTATAAGTTGAATAGAAGGACAGAATGGGTCCTATAGCCTTGGTTGGCAACCAGTCTTCCACAGAAAGAAACACTAACCTACTGTAGGAAAATCTTCTGCCTTGTCAGTCAATAATTGAAAGAGACATGATCATCCATGTGTGTATTATGTATGGTACTTAACTGAAGCAGAGAGTCCTAATACATTCAGCATTTATATATTTTATACATAATATGTCATATTTGAATAACAGGAAGTTGAGATATTTCCTATTATTAAGGACAGAAAAGGATAGGTAACAGGGTTTACTTTGTACCGATTTATTTGTTATCATTCACAGTATAAGTATTAATATCAACTAGGGAGTAAAAAATAAAAGTCTGTAACCTTAAAAAGTTATTAATTATATGTACTTTTCATTCAAAGTAAAAAACAAATTTAAAATGAACTACATTTTGATAGGCTCAAATATTTTCCTAAATAATCTTGGATAGCTTAATTCGACCTCTGGTAAGTCTCATTCCTAATTTTTCACATTAAAAACAATTGTTTGACTTAAATTTTGAACAGATTTTATTTAACATTTAAAACATTTTTTATTATTTTAGTTTTGTTTACACATTATTTGAATCAATTCCCAAATGTATTTAGAATGCTTGTTGAAACAATGTGAAAAAAGAAATCACTAAATGTAAGCTTAATAGATTCTTTTGAAATTGACTTGGTTATATAAAAATAAATAAAATCTTATTACTTACATATGTTTATGTTGATTTGTAAGAAATGGAAATCATATCTTGCTCAATTTTTAAACTAACATTAGAAGGCTAGTTTAAAAACTGATAGATCAAACAAATAAACACAAAAGTAGAAGAAAAATATTACCTAAAGGTGTATTTTATTTACTTACCAATAATGGACAGAGTAACAACCAAGAAGTCAAAAACATTCCATAGATTTCGAAGGTAATGGATACGAAGTCCAATAATCTTGATAATTGCTTCAACAGCATATAAGATGGTAAACGCAATGTTGGCAGTGGCCAAAACCTCAGTGACAAGTTCTGATTGGTTGTAATGTTCAAAAGCCATAAATATCATGTTTGTAATGATAATCGTTGTAATGAAGATCTCAAACTGATTGCTCATGACTAGGTCATAGACAACAGCCTGGCATTTATTCTGTAAAAAAGAGTGACAAATATATAAAAATTAATGTGCCTATTTCATTTTTGTTATATATATTTTGGAAATTATCTGCAACTAATATTCTATAAGCAAAAGGAATTGTAGAAATCAACACTAAAATGTAGAAAAAAAAAACCTTGGTACCAAGAGAACATTATATATAAAAGTGCATGCTGAAAAATTTTAGGCATAACTCAATTTCCAAAATCAGAGCAAATGATGAAAGATCAGAATTTTTTCAAGAGCTTCTTTTCAGTACCTTGTTGTACTTGGTTACATTGGCTGAATATTTTTAATTATTTTGTGCATTATACCATCGATGTTCATAAAAAAAAGACTCATGAGCCAATAAAGTTGTAGGGACATTATTATTGATAAATAAAAATAAAAATATAAAATTTTAATAATAATAAGTATAAGTAAAATAAAATAAAAAATAACATTAAAACTTTGTTTAAAATAAAATAAATAAAACCAAAATAACAAAAGTTCTCCCAGCATGCAACAGAAAATTTTCCTGCCTGAAAACGTATACTTTGCACCAAAAAAATGCCAAACTCAATCTTGTTGCTATGAGCTCTCAAAAGGTCAAGACATCCATCTCTTCTTCTCAGCACCTTGTCATAAGATGAAGTGACTTTCTTCCTCTATTACATGTAACATTAAAACACATATAACTAAAATGCGCACACACCAGTAGACAAATATAAATAAAATTATATGATTTTAATTTATAATTTAAGATGCCTTTAGTCTTATTTCCTTGTATGTTTTTATTCCTGTGAACACAAGGCTATTCTTCAGTGACCCCACAAAGTATACAAAACAACTGTTGATATATATATTCAGTGTATGTTTTATTGTTGCAACCGTGCTTTATCCTGTCAGCACTCCCACATTTAAAAACAACATCTGGAAGAGGAAGCTTAACTTTTGAGACTCAGCGATTGTTGTAAAACTGATTCAGGATATAAAACGGTCTCAAAGCTCAAAAAGCAGCATTCAGTTTCCACATAGGCTGATGACGTATCCATTTTTATAGCACAGAAGGTGCTTGAACAGTATGAGAAGGTCACAGAGGACAAGATTAAGTGCAACATGTCTTCTGGTTTGCGGTTAGATGCTTGGAAGGGCGTTGCTCTTCTGGGGCCCTTCAGTTGGATTGATGGTCTCATACACATTCTTGGAGTGTAGTTCAGACTGAATCTTCAGCTAGAGAAGAATTGGTCAGACATACTGGCAAAAGTGGGTGTGGCAGGGGATGTGCACAGTGTACATCTTTTCCTTCATCCTTTACTGATTGTCATTACTCTCTTTCTGCAAGGACCATAGGAAGGCGATTGAGCACTTGCTTTTCTCCCTCTTGTGGGGTGGATGCAAGGTGAAGGTCTGCAGAGTCATCTGTGTCCAGCATCTGTGTCATGTGGTAGTGAGTTACTAACATGCCTTGTTGTTGGTTTTCCTATACTACAGAAGTTTTCGCTGAGGATGCGGAGTATTACAGATGAGTTCCCTAGCCTTATCATCACTCTTCCCATTTCTGGGGTTGAGTGTTGTAAACCTCAGAAGCAGTCCAAATTCTTCACTGAGTGTCAAGAGGCTTTATGAGCTATTCCAAGCCAGCCAACCAGCCAGCCAGCCAGCCAGCCCACAGCTCCAGTCATCATCATCATCAGCCACTTCTCCAGCTAGCCAGCCAGCCAGCCAGTCATTCTTACCAGCAGCAATGATAAACTATCTTTTTCAAGACGACACTCTTCAATGATTACAAAACTGTCTGTTTCAGGGAAACAATTTTCAGCAGCTACAAAGCTCTCTTTTTCAGGACAACACTCCTCAATGACTACAAAACTATCCTTTTCGAGATACCAATCCTCAAATGGCCACAAAACCGTCTGTTTTAGGACAACACTTTTCAACAACTACAAAACTGTCCTTCTTAGGACATGCAGAGATACTTTTTTGTCTAGTGCACTGTAAACTTATTTTTACCAATGTATTTTCTCTAACAAAAATAAACTTGGCTATATATTTTTTTTACTCAAGTCTTCTCACTGTTTGTTGATATCTTCCATCATTCAATATCTGTTTGCAGGTCAATATACCACCACCAACAACAACTCTACCCTGTGTACAATTAAGCAACAGAGTATATGAAAACATTCCAAATTAATAACTTTATAAATACAAAGAGCTTTAAAAAGAAAAATCTTGCATATTTCTTTATGCAAAGTAGTGAATTTTTTTGTTATCTGTACATAAATATTGATCTTTCTGAATTGATTTCTATTATTTTAATTTCTTCTTCTCAGCATAACTTAATGATTTATTTTCGAGTAATATTTAGTAGCCAAATAAGTTAGTAAATAGATTGGGAAAGGTATTAATCCATCTCTTCTCCCCCTCCTCCAACTATGGATAAATAGCAGGACAGACTGGGTTATATAGCCTTGGGTGCCAACCAGTCTAGGAGAAGGAAAACTCTGAATATAAACCAGCTTGGAGAGTGTTCAGCTCCGTTAGGCTATATCTTGCCCAAGAGACAACACTTTTACTGTGCCTGCAGTATCTGTGGTGCCCCTAACATGATCTCTCTCTCTCTCTATTATTATATATATATATATATATATATATATATATATATATATATACAAATGGGAGAGAGAACAAGTGGAGTAAAATTCCACTGTTTGTAGCATTTCATTTTTTTAAAAAAGTGCTCAATACAAAGTAGAGCAATATATTATTATTTTTATTATAAGAGATTAGAATAAAAACATGTTGAAATCACTACACAATAGCTTTCATGTTTCAGCACTGTTCTGCTGATGATAAGTAACTGTTGATTTTGGATCAACAGTTACTTATCATTGCCTGAATCGGCACAATGGTGCCAAAACACGAAAGCTATTGTGTAGTGATTTCAACATGTTTTTATTCTAATCTCTTATAATAAAAAATAATTATATATATACACACATCTATCTATCTATCTATCTATCTATATATATATATATATATATATATATATAAAAGTAACTGATATGCAACAATTAATGTTACTTAATATCCTTTAGCTGCTGAAAGGGAACATACAAATTTAACCTGCTTTAGGTAATAAATTTTACTGTTTTATTACTAACCTTTGGCCGCTTTACTGTTTTTTGGGGTTTTTTGGTTCCCAATTTCTTCAGAGTGTTGTAGTAGTTTTGCTGAGTGGGTGTGAGAAACATATCCAAGTAAGTTCCATCATACTGTGAATAATAAAAAAAAAAACACTTCAGATATTTTTTAATTTTTTGTTTAATTTGATATTCATAAAAATGAAGAATTAAAAATAAGCATAGAACATTAAAGCATGTTGATATTCATTCTTATGGTAAAGTTTTTATTTAGAAGGTTGTGTTGAATGGACGCACTTTTATTTCATTTCATATTAATGCTGGGTCCCCCAGAGCTCTATTTTCATACCTACCCTGTTTCTGATCTTGATCAATGACAACACCCACCCTGCTGTCATGAGTTCCCAACTAGGTATCTATGCAGATAGCATAACTATTTACTCCCATCTTAATAGAAAGTCCAACAGATCTGACAAGATAAAATTAGCAACTGTTCTTGAAAAGGAACTCAAATAAGTTGTTAACTGGTGCAAAGAATGGCTTGTAAATTTAAATGCCTCAAAAACAAAACTGGTTTTGTTTAATCACCATAGAGAACCTTTTCTGCCTGCCATCAGCATGGCTGATGCTAAACTCTATGAGAGTAACACTTTACTCCTTCTTGAGCTCATGTTTTCTACTGATATGAAGCTGAATCAGTTTCTAGGTCTACTGATAGGAAAGTTGGTTCACTGTGTTGAGCCAGGTAATTCTTCTCATCAGAATCTTTGCACATATATAAATCTACCATTTGTCCATGCATTGAATCCTGTTGCCATATCTGGTTTGGTGGTCTTGCTACATATTTTGAGATTCTTGACAAATTCAAAGAAATGTCTGTAATGTCATCAATCTTGAGATGGCATCTTAATTTCAGTTACTTTCTCACCAATGTGATGTGGCTTCCCTCGGTCTTTTCTATGAATATTTTCAATGAATTTAAACCCAGTACTTGATTGGCAACTAGGTGTTATCATTTTAGTGTTGAACTAGCTAGATGCAAGCATCAGTTTGATTCTGATAGTTTCTTTTATTGTGCTTCTCATCTTTGAAACTCCCTTCTGATTTCTTGCTTCCCTGCCAACTACAATCCTTAAAATTTTAAATGTAACATCAATTGCCATCTTTTGTCTTCTTGAATCCTGTTCCTTTATTGTCCCTTTCCTCACTTCTCCTCATGAAAGTCTTCTTATTCTCTTTCACTTCATGTACTCCCCTATGTCCTAGTGGTATTATTGCCTTGCTTGGGGTGAAATGATTAAA
The DNA here is from genome assembly GCA_903632075.3 of Acanthosepion pharaonis. Lineage (NCBI taxonomy): Eukaryota > Metazoa > Mollusca > Cephalopoda > Sepiida > Sepiidae > Acanthosepion > Acanthosepion pharaonis. The sequence continues at coordinate 2,224,835 of CAHIKZ030001469.1, read as the reverse complement.
AAATAAAAACAAAAGATAAAGACCATAGAAAAATATTCAACGAACACAATACCCCATATCCTTGAATAAATTACTATTTTATGTGTTAATACAGTGTAACCCGGATATAAGAGACCCGGATATAAGAGAAACCCGGATATAAGAGAGATTTTCTCTGGTCCCAAATTAGAGCCTGTGTTAACCTAAACAAAATAGACCAAACCCGGATATAAGAGAAACCCAGATATAAGAGACTTCTTCTCCGGTCCCGACAACTCTCTTATATCCGGGTTACACTGTATAGACTTTTTGATTTACTGTAACCTCCATCAGTTTTACTTCTGATGATTTTGTTAACTTTTCTACTGCTTCAAAGTTAACATTTACCTTCGTGGACCGATCTGATAAGAAGGACTTGATAATTGTGAAGAATCTTCCAGAGATGCCATAGCTGGAGAGTTTGGTTAGGAAGCCCCTATGTCACACTCTGTCAAGGGCCTTTGAGATAACTAAGGCAATCACTCTTGTGATGAATTTATTATCAAGTGCTTCACTGATTTCATGCATAATGTCAGTTAAGACATCAGCAGTGGACCTAGAAGAGCAAAATCATTATTTTTTGTTGCTGAGGAGGTTGTTTTTGTTGAGGTGATCAGCAAATTTCTTGTTGATGATCGAATAAAAATTTGCTGATGACACTAAGGAGTCCAATGGAGTGATATTGTGACAGGAATGAGCATCCACTTGCAGTCTTAGAAACAGGGCATGCAGTTGAAACATTCCATCAACTTGGAAAACCTTTATCTTTCAGGCAGTTGTTAAACAGTTTTGTCAAGATTTACAATAGAAGGCACTGACAGCCTTCCTCTTGAAAATCTTGTTTGTTATTTTTCAGAACTCACGGGGACAAAGTCTTTTGTGTTCAACTTTGCTTGTGTATAGCTGCTGTTTGCATTTTTCTAGGGTTTTCTTGCAATGATTGTGAGCAATTCTGAATGTGGCAAGAGTTCTACTACACAGTTTCCTTTGATAGTGTTATGATGTTGATTTGGGGTTAGTAGAAACAAATGCCAAAAAACACGTAACAATAAAAAGGGTTTTAATAGGTTGGTAATTAGGTACAGAAATCGCCTGAGTAGTCTATAACTAGCTCAGCTAAGAACTGTTCCGTCCCTCTGTCTTCTGACATACCACTATTTAACGTCTTTGTTTGCAGACAAGTTCATCTTCAAGAGGGGTGGTAGGTTTCTGACACAACAGATAGAGATGTTAGTAGTATTTACAGTGAGCTATTGCCACAGCATTCATATGTGAATCAAAGTTTGCTATTTGGCCTTTGTTGATACTTTTAGTGTGTGATAAAATTTTCGTTGCCAAATAGAATCCATTTGGAGATAAGGGAGACTATTCTGGAAACTCTATTTTTGAAGAATAGTGAGAGAGAAACTTCCATAATTTAAGATCTGAAACTAACCATCAGCTTTGGTGTATTGGTAGATTGTACTATTAAATAGAACATTGGAGGATGTCTTTGATTTGGCATCAATTTTGACATAGATCAGTAAGTGGATTGAAGTACCCAAGGGAGCAGCACTTCAGCTGAACATTGGCCAGGACAGAAGGTGAGGTAGGGGTTTAGAAGGTTAATGTAATTTCCAGTCATATTAGGAGCACAAGGAGGCTTATTCATGACCTGGATATGCCTTCTTGATTGAATATTTTTGAGTGGACTGAGCATTTCTTATGGTGAAAGTGATTTATGGTTTTAATTTAAAGCTACTTATAAACCAAATATTAAGGTAATCTATATTAAATATATTAAATCTATATTTAATATTAAAATAGGAGTAATGGATAGTGGCTTGGATTGAGGAATCAGAGAGCCGAGTTCAAATTCCATTTGAATCCATTACATTCACTTACATGCTGAAATATAGCCTTGGATGGCAACTGGTCTATCACAGAAACAAATGGCAACCAACTGTGGGAAAGATATGCCTTGTCAGTTATGTATTGAAAGATACATGATTGCCTAATTGTGTATCATGTATGGCACATAACTGATTAATATTAAATATAAACAATGAACCGGAGAAGTGCAAGAGTAATGTTCAGTTCACCTGCTGTTCATAAAAATAAACATTAAACAACACTTATAATAATAGATAAATAAATGATAAATGCTTCCATGAACACTAGTCTTAGCCTCCTCAATTCCAGGGTCAACCACTATCTATCCTTTCATATCCTCATAATCTGCACTTACTTCTTCCTCTTACATCAATGCAACAACCTCACTTAGTAATCCTCTACCTTGAATGGCTCTTGGACCTTGTATTGTGTGAACAATTTACTAAAAAGCAAACATAAATTTGGCTTTAATGATATAGAAACAAATCTACCAGGTATGACTTTAATAAATATTTCATCTTTTATCTTCCTGAATCCTGTTCCTTTATTGTCCTTTTCCTTATTTTTCCTCACTAAAGTCTTCTCATTCTCTTTCACATCCTGTAATCCCCTATGTCCTAGTGGGGTGAAATGATTAAAAAATAAAAACAAAAGATAAAGACCATAGAAAAATATTTAATGAATACAATACCCCATATCCTTGAATACTACTTTATGTGTTAATATAGACTTTTTGATATGCTGTAACCTCCATCAGTTTTACTTCTGATGATAGCTTTTCTACGGCTTCAAATTTAAATTTACTTTCGTGGACCGATCTGATAAGAAGGACTTGATAATTGTGAAGAATCTTCCAGAGATACCATAGCTGGAGAGTTTGGGTAGGAAGCCCCTATGTCACACCCTGTCAAGGGCCTTTGAGATAACTAAGGCAATCACTCTTGTGATGAATTTGTTATTATGAATTCATCTCTTCTACCCCACCCCCTTGTTAAGGAAACTATTTACTTTGCTTCTTGTAAGCACAATACCTTACTTTGTAATCCAAGACTCACTCCCTTTTTTTTATTCCCATTTCAGATCTCACCTTACTGATATTCATGGATTTATAAGAGATAACAAAAGTGAAAAGTTTTTGATTAATTCTTTGAATTTTTATTCTTGAGCTCTGTATCATATAATAGGTTAATACTAAAAACATGTAAAATTTGACTAATTATGTCAAAATTGTTTTTTTTTTACAAAGAACTGCGTTTTGTGTTATATATTCTTTGATAAGTCTACACTAATATCTTTTCCACAAGGTCAATTATAAATGAAAAATGTTTCAAGGCAAAAGCATACAATTAAAAATTGATTTGAATCTTCGAATTAATTTCAAAATTAATATCATTTGGTTTAAAATAACTTGATATATAAAGGAGAAATGGTGGAGTTGAGAGGCATGGTGGGGTAATAAATTGTGGCTTGGATTGAGGAATCATAGAGCCGAGTTCAAATTCCAGTCAAGTTCATTACATTCACTTAAGTGCTAATACTGTTGGGAAGTATGAATCCATCTCTTCTCAAAGCTATGGGTAAATAGCAGGGCACACTGGGTTCTATAGCCTTAAGTGGCAACTGGTTTAAGAGAAGAAAAAACTCTGAATTCAAAACTGTATGTAGTCCTGGTGAAGTAGATAACATGCAGCCAAGGAAAGGATTGTTTCCATCAATTTGATGATCCTGACTATCATCAATTCCTTTTTTTTAAGGCATCTGGATATAAAATTTCATATTAGTCACTTGCAAAATAAGACAGGTAAAGATTCTTTTAGCTACAATAGATACTTATGCATAATTACTTTCTCATAACAAATTCTTATGGCAAATAATTATATATACAGACTGTGTTGGGTATTTGAAAACTCACCTTTATCAGGTCATATATAGAAATTGTAATGTTATGCAGCTTGTGGCAAATTATAACATTCTGATGTTTTTCCTGATATATTGAGAGCATTAATATGTCTGCTTCCAATCTGACACAGGAAATGAAAAGGTATTCTATGCTGGTGGCATTAGATGCCAAACATAGCTAATTAGAAATAATGAACATCTTGAAAGTGGCCAGGTAAATAGAAGAATATCAGGTGTATCTCTGAGCAAACCCCAAAGAGTGATGTACAAGTTCATGTCATTTCTGATGGTTCTCAGCATTGTGAGTAATAAGGGCTATTTCATGCCACCTCACTTCTTCCTGCAAGGCCTTGGTGTCAATGTTACCATTTACATTGAAGTGCTAGACATGTTGGTCAAACCCTGGGTTGTGTGGATTATCATATATGTTCCAGCAGAACTCTGTTCCATCCCACACAATATATGTAACCTGAAAGTGACTGGTCAAGAATTTTCATGATCATGTCACATCCCAAATGTGGTCTCCTAGCAATACTACTTTGAATCTCCTGGTCTACTATGTTTGGAACATCACTGATAGGGAGATAAACCAGTAGCCCCACAATATGAAGTACTTGTTGACGGCTCCCATCATGATGAATGAGAACTGCCTGGTCTGGGCATGTAGTCACTCCAAAGGCCCACATTGAAGCCTTTTTTTTGAAGCTGAGGACAGTTTTATTGAATGAAACCTTTTCTGTTTTTCTAATTTGAACAAATTAATTTTTTTTTAAAAATATACTGATTTTTATTCTTTTGTATATCTTTATTTTTTATTATAATTTGTTCTCAATTACCTGGCGAATTTTGTAAATATCTTTCTTCTCATATACTTTTAACTGTTAAAAATAATTATTGATATAAATAATGAAATATATTATGACAAAAATTGTTATAGTAAGTAATGTTATTAATATTGATTATTTCACGTGGACTATTTGTAGGGGATTGTTATGCAATGTCACTAGTGCCAGCATATAGTGTTCAAACCCAGATAAAAGTCAGGATCTTGAATGCTGATTTTCAAGCCTTTCTTCCCACTTAATAAATTATCACAATGCAATCTCCCTACTTCCATTTGGTCTTGTAACAGATTAAATTAAGTTTACTTCATATTAATCTTGATTATTTCATAGCAAAAAACAGCATGCCTTCTTTAAACTGCATAATAACTTCAGATAACTCCAGGTGCCTTTGTTCAAAATAGTTATCAAAGTATTCATTTTTGAAGTGAAAAAATTTAAATTTAAAGACCAAGTATATATTTCAAAGTTTTACAAGCTTAAAAGCTGAAAGATAAATAATATCAAATTATGAGATATTCCATTGTTATCATAAAAAGAAAAAAAATATTCCATCCTCATTTGTATGGGTGAGATTATATGTCAAAACAAAAGTTATACTAAATGTGATACTAAAATGAAATATGAAGTTGAAAAGAATGCTCACCTTTTTCTTGAGGAAGCTAAACTTATCAATGATAACGCCAATGACAAGATTTAATACGAAGAAGGATCCGAAAATGATGAAAAGCACGAAATAAAAATAGTAGTAGACGCTGGCCTCAAATTTAGGTTGCTCATCAACCTGAAAGAAACAGTGACATAAGGTCAAGACAAATATTCAATTATAATGGCTGTAAAACAATATTTTAATAGACATATAGAAGAATATAGCTGTAATTGTTCTAAAAGCAAAATGAAGAAGGTGTAAAGAATTTCAAGTTTAAAATAATATCTTTTTAATACTCTTTTGTTACCTAGAATAAATATATTTCATAATTCTAACACTCCTCTAGTGTTTATTTGACAATCAATTCCTTGTTTCTAATAAATAATCATGGAAAATGAAATGTTTTTAGCCAATAACTGAGTTGTGACTGAACATTTTGTAGGGAGTAGAATATCTTCATGTTACATTCTTCCCAAAATCAAATCTAAATCCTGTTACACTAATTTTCACCACTAACTGGGTGTGAATTCTCTGAATGCCCAAAACTCAACTAAAAATCATTCAGCTGTGCAAGGCTCCATACATATCTTCCATTTTTTACTCACATATTCAAAGAAAAACAAAGCAATACAGAATTTCTATCCAATGGCACCCATTCCCACCTAAAGAAACAAAATGAAAACTGGAGCTGATTTGAGCCTCAAAAAGGATATAAAAGCCCATCAAAGGGACATTCAGCAGTTGGACAGCATCTTCACTTGAGTTCATAAGCTCATCAGAAAGCAACCTGCTATTTCCAAAAACATCTGACTCGACCATCTATAACTATCCAATGGTGTTGCTCCAGTAAATCACAGTTTATGTTCCCCTTCCTTTTGTATTCTTCATGGATGCCTTTACAACTCCACTTATCTCTTTTTTTTTCATAGAAAGACATCTATCCTGATTTGTCATTTATTGTATTTTATGTTAATACAATTGTATTTTGCTTTAAATTTTCATTATTCTCTTCTTTGTTGTGCCACCATACGCTTAGTAATATGAAAACACATATTCATATCATAACCTTCAGTAGATGCTATGTGGAGTATCAGCCTATGTTATCAGGTGTTTTAAATTCCCACCCCATAATCTCAAAATTATTTTGAGTATCTTCATAGCTAATTACATCTTCATCTCAAGATGTATGTTCCAAGCTTTTGTTAAGAATAATATTAAGCAATATCTGAACTGGGAGGCACAGCAGAGTAATGGGTAGTGGCTTGGATTGAGGAATCGGAGAGCGAAGTTCGAGTTCTAGTCAAATCCATTACATTCACTTATATGCTAACACCCTTGGAAAAGGTATTAAGCCTCTTCTCCCCTAAGCTAAGAGTAAATAGCAGAACAGACTGGGTTCTATAGCCTTGGATGGCAATTGGTCTACCATAGAAAGAAATGGCAGCCTACTGCATGAAAAAATCTGCCTCATCAGTCATGTATCGAAAGATACATGATTGCCTAAGTATGTATCACACATGGTACATAACTGAATATCTGAACTGAATCTACATTTTCTCTTAATAAGGTTTGCATGCTTTCATAACATGTTACAAAAGTCAATAAAACAATTGTTTAAGTGAATTATTCATCTGACTGACAATGTCTTTATTAATCTGAGCTAATATATATATATATATACATATATATATATATATATATATATATATATATATATATATATTAACTGCAATGTTTCAATTTTTAAAATTTTAAAACATTATTGCTCTGAGTTTAATTTTTAAGTCAATCACCAATTTTTTCTTCTTACATAATGTTTACAAGCAAGATATTTTTTTTGTTTAAGAAATATCTAATTTTACCATTATAATTCTTGATTATGATTTTTATTTGCTCTGACAGCTTTTTCCAGCATTAATATTCTGGTATTGTTAGTGTGTTTGTTGCTAAGAGATTGTACTTTAATGACCTGCCAGAATCATTGTATTAAACTGATATTTCCATATTGATCAATGTGATACAGTTCCAGCTGTTTTGACTAGAAGTGATGAGCAATTATTACATTTTCTAACAGTGCTTTCTGTAACTAAGAACTGATAGCTAGTTGCTTTGTGGAATTAGATATTTCCAAATATCAAAGAGTGCAAGTTCCACAAATTTCTGATTTGATTAAGTATAGATTCAGATTGTCAGTCAATCTGCCAGTTTTAAAAAGGAAATTATCAAAGTAAAATGATCTTTTTATTAAAATATATTTATAAATAAGTTTCAAAACTTATAATCAACAGATTTGATCCTTAAATTTCTCTTATAAGTTATCTAAAGCCCTTAAATTATTCTGATATCCCATATCATCTCAACAAAATTTTTTCTTGAGATTCTCAACAAAATTCGAAAGAGTATCTGCAATATAATTGATCTTGATTTGGCATCTTGGCTTCAGTCATGTTTTCCCTCTGTCTTTTCTATAAATATTTTCATGGCAACTGCTATGATGAGCTTTTTTTCTCTGGCACCCTGACTACATGAATTTAAGCATGCTACCAGATTGTCATCTAGGTACCACTTTTTTACTGTTAAAATAATTAAATGTAACTGCCACTTCTACTCCAACAGTTTCTTTTCTCACACTTCCCAGCAGTGGAACTCCCTTCCTCTTATTTGCTACCTTGAGAACTACAATTATCAAAAATTTAACTGTAATGTCAATTGTTATCTTTTGTTGCCTTGATCCCCATTCATCTGTTATCTTTTTCTTAATCACCCCTATACCTAGTTTTTTCTTTCACATTCACTTTCTGTCACCCCACTTTGCTTAAAAAATTGTTAGGTTTTAATGAAAAATAAATTTTAATACAGCTCATGAAAATAAATGTGCTTTACAAATATTTGCAATAAGTAGAACAATTGTCCTGTTTAAATATTAGTCAGTTTTTTTTAATTTATTTATGAGTTTAAAAACTGGAGTTTTACCTGGTAAAACTATGACTTCTATTACTGTTCAGAAACATATTTTTAATATATCTTAGCATGATCTTTCTATCATACAATCAAAATTAATAAGTCATAGATATAAGTAGTAATAAGTGAATAAGTGCTCAAGATGAATAAGCATTTTTCTTACCTCGGTTACATCTACCGCATCTGCCATGATTTCCATCCATCCTTCAAATGTAGCCTTTGGGGAAATAAAACAAAGTGATTTTATTGATAATGAGAAAAAAGAGACAAGGAAGTATAGATATGCCATTAGCATACCAAATGCGAAAGGATCTGGAGGGCCGATGTAATTTTGTTTGAGAAATAATCAGGTTGAGTGACTTTTGTTATTATTAGAAAAGAAATTTTCTTGAAAAGATTGTATGAATATGAGTATTGACAAATACATATATTTATTCATATACATGAATAGAGATATACATAAATGCAAACCTACTATCAGGTGAGTATCCCTGTTCTTTTATTGCACTGATTCATACTTACTTATTAGCCTCAACATACATTGATTGCTTGTGTCTTTCTAAACAAAAATGTATTTTCACTCAAACACATACATAAAATTATTTTAAAAAGGCACCACAGACACATAATACACATGAAATAAGGTTTAGAACTCAAATTTTGACCAGATTTTCTAGGGTTTCCAGAACATCTGAATTTTCTGGGAAAATGTCCTCAATTTAGGTTTTAAAACCTGGGTCATTCATTAGTATATTATGCAAACGTGCAAAAATTAATCATCACACCTCTTTCAAAGATACATAGCACCAAAATATACATAAGATGGAGACAAGTTGCGATAAGAATGATTTTGAACAAAAAAAAATCTACATTCTTTACTAAGTGTTCCAAGAAATAGAACTCAAGATAAACTTTTCCAAAACAGAAACTATGATCTGCAATTGGAATGAAAGCAGTAATGATACCTATCCTGAATCACTTATAAAAATTCAGGGTATAGAATTAGTAAATGCTAAACACTTCAAATACTTTAGTTTATGGATCAATTATAACAAATTTATTATAGGTAATAAGGAAATTGAACATAGAATAGGCTATACAAGAGGTAGTTTTGCTCATCACCGCTAGTTACTACAAAACCAAAACATTAACCTAAAAAACTGAGTCATGTTCTTAAATAACCTCATCAGATCAAGACTTTCATATGGATGTCAGGCATGGCGCCAAACTTGTCTAGAAATATCTAAACTGTTGCCTGTCTATAGCCACTTTCTCAGATCAATGGTTAAAAATGGCTTTGAGTGATTGAAGTCAGTAGCTCTTAGTGAGGACCACTTTTCTTCAAAACTTGTGGACTAGCACTACAGAATCATGAACAAAGGATTGTCTCAAATAACAGAAAACATAACCTCTGGACTTTCAACAGTAACAACTAAAATAGATAGCACATGTAACATGAAGAGAAAATAATGATACAATCAATAGGTTGACATTCCAGACTACTTCAAACAAAAAGTTAAGAAAGAAACTCCCATCAATACTGGAAAGGGCAGTAGCAATTACTGCACTTGAGAAACCCATTTTTTAAAAAATTGTTTTAAGAGATGAATTTCAGCTGAAAGTAGTAGTGGCTTCTCAACCAATAAATGCCAAATGTTTCCTTATAAGGAAACAGCTAATATTACCATTACCCTTTTATATTTATGAATTTTTAGAGTCTTCATGTTTTATATGGTCCAGTAATTTTAAATTGTCCAGGTGTTATAATTTGATGGTGAATATTTAGTGTCTTCATGAATTTATTTAAATCTGATTAGAAATGCACAGAATATTTGAAATTTCTATGAAGATTGAAGAGAATAGAATTGTAGATTTGAAAATGGAAGAAAAAAATTGAGAACATGTAAATTCTTTTATTTTTATCAAAAAATGTACAAATATCATATTTTCCACTTTTGGCTAAATTAAAAAAAAGATTATAAAAAAAAAAAAAACCGAAACAGGATATGTTAAGATTAAGTTGCATATTGATTATTGGATAAGAGTTACGGGAAGAATGCTGAAGAAAGCTTACTTACCACTTGAAATAAAGCAAGGAATGCTCCTCCTACATTGTCGAAGTTAACTTTGGAATTCACCCACGTATAATTTTTGTTATAACACTCAATCTTATTGGCCACCTCCGTTGGAGGGATTCTCATGTTTGTCTCATTGACACACTTGTAGAACTTTCCCGCAAATAACTGCACTCCCATAATGGCAAATATTAGCCAGAACACCACACACACCAACAAGACGTTAAAGATGGAAGGGATAGAAAGCATCAAAGCATTGACGATAATCTGCAATGCAAAAGAATATTTTATATAAGTAAATATAGTGTTTATTTTTAAATAAAATATACGTTTATTTTTACTAGAAAAGCAGAAATTCATTAAATTTTAATACTTATGAAAGTAGTTTTTATTTTGAGTGGGGAGTTTGACAGCTCTGGTAACTAAAATTAATTCGCATCATTATCACAAGCATGCATTTTAGTATGTGGGGTCACCCCCCCCCCCCACTTGGTCTGCCAAGATGCTGTTAATATTATAAAAAGACAAACATATTTTCCTCTTTCTCTTTTTCTTACTTTCAACCAGGCATACAGTAAGTAGTATCACCAATACAAGACTTGAACCTGTTAGCAATAATGTCTTTCTCTCTTTTACATACACATATGCACAGATGCAGACATTTCCTAACAGCAATGTTTAATGTCTTTTCTTCCTTTTCAGCTGTGTACACACTAATATTTATTCTCTCTTTTTGCTGATCTTTATTAATTTGTATAAAAATACAAGGAAATATCTCCATGTTGAAATTTATTCCTTTCACTCATTCCACATACATTCCATTTCTTTTTACCTCCGCATCTTCTGACAACCCCTTATTTACATGTGAAAATTTGGGTTGCTTTTACTTGAGCAAAGAACACTATCTGCAACAAATTATTATTTGTTTGGATTAACATCTTTATCTTAGCTGTCCATGATTTTTCAATGTGGTAAAGAGAAAATTGAAAATTTCAGGGCATATAATAAAGAAAGAGAGCTTGGAAAATATAACACTTACAGGACATATTAAAGGCAAGAGTGGCAGATGAAAGCAGTGAATAAACTACCTAACGATGTAAATGGTTGGCAGAACAGAGATTAGGAGATATAGCAAAAGGTAAATATTTCTAAGAGCTACAAGAGACAGGAAGTTGTGGAGAGTCCTGAATTGACATGGCACACAGAAGAAGACTGTTCCTTAGTTGCCATGTCATGACTTGTTAAGATTTTTGGTTTATATTTTACACAGTGAATAAAGAAATTTAGCAAGAACATTTTCATAGTAATTTTATTTAATGAATGAATTCTTGGAAAGAAAAAATTTTGTCTCTCTGCACATAAGCACAAACAACTGTGTTTTAAAAATTAAGAAAAGCAGACAACAGTACTTATTTTCAGGGTTATGCTCAATGAATTAACTGGTAATTAGTTTCATAATATCAATTAATTTTGTGACTTTTAGATTCAAATCATTTGATGTATCAAACACTAATCTTTTATAAATTGCATCTTTGTGATCAAGATCAATTAGTTTTTAAGACAAAACAGATTGGAATCATTCATGATCTGACATATTTGATCAGACCATTTAATATAATACAAAGTAATTATAAATTTAGAAGCAACTAATCTAAAAGAGACATAATTGAGTTTAATGAAGAATACATACATAATAGGAATGCAACAAAAAGATTTACCTTCATTCCTTGCCATCGTGAAACCGCTCGAAGGGGTCTCAGTGCACGCAGTGTTCTTAGGGATCTGAAAGCAGTAATTTGTTCCATACCCAAACCTGATGCCGCCAAACTTATAACAGTTATCTGCAAATTACAATAAAATAATATATTAACATGTAAAAAAAAGTGTATTTGGTTTTATATATATATATATATATATATATATACAGTGTATCACAAAAGTGAGTACACCCCTCCTCACATTTCTTCAAATATTTAAGTATATCTCTTCATGGGACAGCACTGAAAAAATTACCTTTTGACACAATGAAAAGTGGTCTGTCTGCAGCATATATAACAGAGTTAATTTCTTTTCTCCTCAAAATAAATCAAAATATAGCCATTAAAAGCTAAATCCCTGGCAACAAAAGTGAGTACACCCCTAAGAAACTACACCCCTAAAAAGTGAGTACACCCCTAAGAAACTACACCCCTAAATGTCTAAATTGAGTACTGCTTTTCATTTTCCCTCCAAAATGTCATGTGACTCATTAGTGTAACTATGCCCATGTGTTCATGGGTAGCAGATGTATTCAAATTTGTAGTGCAGCTCTAACACTCTCTCTTACCGGTCACTGAAAGTTCCAACATGGCACCACATGGCAAAGAACTCTCTGAGGATCTTAAAAAACGTATTGTTGCACTACATAAAGATGGCCAAGGCTACAAGAAGATTGCCAACACCCTGAAACTGAGCTGCAGCACAGTGGCTAAGATCATCCAACATTTTAAAAGAGCAGGGTCCACTCAGTACAGGCCTTGGGTAGGTCGTCCAAAGAAGTTGAGTGCACGTGCTGAGCGTCACATCCAAATGCTTTCTTTGAAAGATTGGCGTAGGAGTGCTGTTAGCATTGCTGCAGAGATTAAAGAGATTGGGATTCAGCCTGTTAGTGTTCAGACCATATGCCGCACACTACATCAAATTGGTGTGCATGGCTGTCACCCCAGGAGGAAGCCTCTTCTGAAGGCAATACATAAGAAAGCCCGCAAACAGTTTGCTGAAGACATGTCAACAAAGCCCATAGATTACTGGAACCATGTCCTATGGTCTGATGAGACGAAATTTAATTTGTTTGGTTCTGATGGCCTTAAGCATGTGTGGCGGCGACCAGGTGAGGAGTACAAAGATAAGTGTGTCATGCCTACAGTCAAGCATGGTGGTGGGAATGTCATGGTCTGGGTGCTGCAGGTATTGGAGAGTTACATTTCATTAAGGGAAACATGAACTCCAACATGTACTGTGAAATACTGCAGCAGAGCATGATCCCCTCCCTCCAGAAACTGGGTCGCAGAGCAGTGTTCCAACATGACAATGACCCCAAACACACATCCAAGACAACCACTGCTTTACTGAAGAGGCTGAGGGTAAAGGTGATGGACTGGCCAAGCATGTCTCCAGACTTGAACCCAATAGAACATCTTTGGGCCATCCTCAAGCAGAAGGTGGAGGTGCGCAGAGTCTCAAATATCCGCCAGCTCTGCGACGTCGTCATTGAGGAGTGGAAGAGCATTCCAGTGACTACCTGTGTTGTATGTTAATACTGACAACTTTTCCTAAGGGGTGTACTCACTTTTGTTGCCAGGGATTTAGCTTTTAATGGCTATATTTTTAGTTATTTTGAGGGAAAAATAAATTAACTCTGTTATATATGCTGCAGACAGGCTACTTTTCATTGTGTCAAAGTGTCATTTTGTCAGTGTTGTCCCAGAGATATACTTAAATATTTGAAGAAATGTGAGGAGGGGGTGTACTCACTTTTGTGATACACTGTATATATATATATATATATATATATATATATATATATATATATATATATAGATATATACAGGGTGTCCATAAAGTTCGTGTGCAAGAAAGAAGTAAATCTGTATTTTTTAAGGTTTTATTGAAATTTTATTTAAGTTTCTACATGTCCTCCATCATTAGCAACAGAAAGGGTAATACGATTTTGCAGTTCACGGAAAACATTTGCCAACTGATTTACAGTAATGCCTGAAATCACATTAGTTATTTTAGCTATACTTAAAACTAGGTACATTAAACTTTATAACATTTTTTACAGATTATTTCTATTACAAATACAAATAAAGTTATAAATTTTTTAAAGTGAACATGAACTTTATGGACACCCTGTATATATATGTATATACTTAGTTGTATGGATGTAAGTTTGTAACCCTGTGTTTCATGCTTTTGTGATCCTCAGACAAAATCTCTCTCTTTCTATATATGTACACATAAATATATATGTGTCTATATATGAGTGTGTGTGGGTTGGGTGGGTGTGTGTTCATTGTGTGTAGAGTTAAATAAAAACAATTTACTTGCTCATTCAATTCATTTTACAAAGATTCTTAATGTAACAAAAAGAAAATTAAATAATAAAATGCTTTGCTTTGGTTAATATCATCATACTAAATTACCATTCCAATATTATAAGCCATTTACACTATTTACATTGTTTGAACTATTGTCCTCATCTTTATTGTCATATTCATAATGTTTCAGCCATTGTATGCTCCAGTCTTCTTCAGGTGAAATGTGTTGGAATTTCAAACCGAAAGCTTTAATTAGACCACAGGGGTAGACTGTTATAGTTTTGTTATGGGACCTTACCCATAATAACATAATGACAATTCCATACGTAATAAATACTGTGCCTCAAGAGGAAGCAGGGAGTTCAGCCTGAAGTCGGGCGATTGGCTGATTGGTTGAACTCTCTGCCTTCGGGCGGGGAGGAACCCGAATGAGGCTATGCCGAGAGCGGAGTCTATTTTGAGGAGGAAAACCAACCCTGAACCTGTTTATACGGGTTCAAAGGGCATATTTTTGGCTGAGCCCACGGGCTCGGAGATCCTACGGGTTCAGAGATCCCACGTTAAACCAGCCTTGTGCCACATGATGCCCTCGTGGGGGGGGGGGTGACTAAATACCGTCCAGTCGGAAGTCTGGAGTGAGGTCTGTCAGAAATCCGTCAGGAGTCTGTCAGTCAGTCAGAGCGAGCGAGTCAGTCAGTTAAGTCAGAGGCAGTCTGAAACAGAGTCGCGTTCTGACAATTACTGCAAAACATTGGAATAGTGATACTGGTCGAGACTACATTGTTCTCCCTACTAAACCTGATTGTTCATACTAACATTTTCTACTTCTCTGTATATATTCCTGTTTGTAATATATCTGTGTTATTCCATATCTATGTTCGAGTTCTTCTTTATTGGTTCTACCTTGGACTATCACTGTGGTACAAGGAACCGGACCATAACAAGTTTCACGTGTCACACTTTTTCTGGATATTTCATTTTTCAGTTAATTCTGTTTAGTAACACAACTCTCCAAATTTTTGTTCAATTTTTGAACTCACAACTCTTTGAGTCAAGTCACTGGATTACTTCAACCAATGCTTTTATCCACTGGCCCATGTGTAGAACAATCTACTCCCCATGGACTAAATAAAGGGTTTGGTTTGAAATTCCAATGTATATCACCTGAAGAAGGCCAGAGCGTACAATGGCTGAAACGTCATGAATATAACAATAAAGATGAGGACGACAGTCCAAACAATGTAAATAATGTAAATAGTTACAATACCTCATCTCAGAAATATAGACAAACATTACAAGTCATATCTTGAAGCATTTTTATTGCCATTACAATTATCTAATATAAGCAGTTTGTGAATCTGGCTTATTAAATAATAATCTACACCTATACAAAAACAATACATTTACATACAGTGCTGCTTGAAAGTTTGTGATTTTTCTCCCCAGAGCATGGACATTGTTATTGTGAAAAAATTCAAAATAAGGCTACTTTACAAATTCATGTTTGGATGGGCATTTAATAGGCTTATTTTAAATTTTTTTTACAATAATAATGATCATGCCTAGGGAGGTTTCATAAGCTTTCAAGTGACACTGTATATTTTATATATAAGATATAAAAGAAAACACATTAGCAAGGTGTTATGACTAAAGTACACAAAGTTGTTACTTTAGTGGTTAGAAAGATAAAATCATGAAAATGTTTCTATTAAAAATAACAAGGAAGTACAATAATTGTGTTTTATTTTATCAGTATTTATATTTATAACAGTGGAATATTGCAACTTTTAAAACAAACTGATATACTGTAATCAATGAACTTATAGAACTTTATATATATATATATATATATATATATATATATATATATATAATATCATTGGTCATTGGTATATATATATATATATATATATATATTGATTATGATTCCAATGTAATAAATTATAACCATGGAATATTAGTGTTTGAGCCTTTTATATTATATTATATATATATATATATATATATATATATATATATATATATATATATATATATGTATGTATGAAAAATAGGATAAAAATATATCAGAATAACAGTGAGTAAATAAATGATAAAATGTGTATTGATGTGTTTTGTTCTGAAAAAAGCAACTTCTTCAGACAAATAATGGTTTTATGGATCCCTTTATGTGGTAAAAAAATTGCACCCATTGACATTTATCAATATTTGCTTAATATTTACAGAGATAAAACTAGAACAACTAGTTAGCAGATAATGTATTTCAGTGATGTTATAAACATGTGAATGGTAGCATGGAAGAACAAATGAAGCAAAAATACTGCCAGTGAGGTGAAAGGAAAAGAAGACAAGACTTGTAAATATAAAATTCTTTTGTATTGCCGATGTTAGTGGAATGTCACTAATGTAGGCAAGGGAGGCGGCTTTTGAAGGAAGGGCAGAGTTTTTAAAGCCTGGAGTTGATACGTTTGTCAGGTTGGTTGACTGAGGTCACAGTG
The DNA here is from genome assembly GCA_903632075.3 of Acanthosepion pharaonis. Classification (NCBI taxonomy): domain Eukaryota; kingdom Metazoa; phylum Mollusca; class Cephalopoda; order Sepiida; family Sepiidae; genus Acanthosepion; species Acanthosepion pharaonis. The sequence goes on along the minus strand of CAHIKZ030001469.1, from coordinate 2,207,942 downwards.
GTGATGTTGAGAGAGGCCTGGAGTGGAAGTGAAGCTTGCTGTTGTCTGCAAATCTGTGCCAGTTGTTTATGAGCAGCTTTCTTAAAAGAAAGTTGTAGTGGCTCCTAGACTCATCTTTTATTCATGTTTTTTCTCTTGCAGCAATGTTCATGATTGGCTTCTTTTATGTTCCATTTTATATTTTTTGAAGAGATTTGTTTTGTGCCCTGGATGTGATGCTCAGAGTACCTGAACAGAAGATGACTTATAATAGCATATAACAGTGATTATGACAGGGATCTATGTGATGGGTAGTCCTGCATAGTTGTAAACCCACAAAATGAAGAATGTCTTGAAAATGCAAAGCCAATGGTAGAGCCTACATGTTTTGTAGTTGAAAACCGACTCAATTCATTTCTGTTATTATGCTCCTTGTACCTATTGTAGTTTCCTTGGGAATAAGCAAGAAGCATTATTTTTAGATCCTCCCTTGTAAATACAAAAATTCTTCAGAAGGTGAACAACATAAAAATTACAAGACAGACATTTTAATAATGGAAAAATCAAGTGTTACTCAAATCAATAGAAAACAGTTTTTCCTTTTAAAACAAAATCATAATTTTCATTAGCATACAGCGGGATAAATAAATATTTCATCTGCTGATTTTCTGAGTTTGCCACCTTACAAAAATGGGAATAATCTATAAGCCTTCTTTGCATGAATATTGTTTTCCATTCTCATATACATTTCTTTTAATGATAGATCACAAGTTTTCTATTGGATCAAACAGGCCTTTTGGATCTCTTTTCCTGTTACACTCTTCTTCATCTACTTGGTGGCAATGCTTTAAGAGATTCCAGATGACAATCTTGGAATTGGCCTTTGATACTGCACTGATGACAACCTCTTCAAAATTACTCACGTCTGGTCTAGGACTTTAACAACAAAAGCATGAGTCACAGAGCTCCACTATGCTGATGACAAATGAATCCCTGGCCCATGAATTGAAGACCTCTAGAACTCAGTGGACAACTTCTCCAAAGCATACATGTGCTACAGACTCACCATCAATGTGACAAATTGACAACAATAACCAGGAAATCAACCACCACCTGGAGTCAAAATCACCATCAATGGACTGGACCTGGAGAATGTTGAACAATTTCTATAACTTGGTAGGGTACTAACATCAAATGCATTCACTGAAAAAGATGTTAATAACTGAATAAAGGCCACCCATGCAGTATATGGGAAACTATTCAAAAGGGTCTTCAGCAATTCTGGGCTAATTGTTACAAAAATTGGTTGGAAGCACACAGGAAAAGAAAAGTAGTATGAGTCCAATAGGTTCACTAGGCAAAACAAATCCACACTTCTCGCTTCAATCTCTAATATACCACTCACTGTCCCCCCCAGCAAAAAAAAACAAACACCTGTTAAATGAGCGTACTATGTTTTTATACATCTGATCCAGCCAGCACTCAGCCAATGAGCACCCAGAACCAGCCAATAAAAATGGCTGTCTCCACACTCCCTTGCAAAAACATACACATGACTCTGGCCCTTTTGGGTCGCTGAGGTAAGTTACCATTACACTAACACAAACTACTAAGCTCACAGTCTACTGAGCTGTTGTAATCTCTACCGAAGAGATATCTGCAATCTTGAAAGATTCCATCAAATGAAACTTTGTCAAATCCTGTGGAATACATGGCAGGACCAGATCACAAACAACAAAGTTCTCTTCTGTGAAAAGATGGAGAGCTTAGAAACCATCATGATCCACCACTGAATTCAATGGGCTGGATGCCTGACATCCACTTACCCAAACTAATCCTCTTCTCAGAGCTTGCATCTTGCAAGAGGACATGTGGAGCCTCACATTGTTGATTCAAGGATCAGTTCAAAATCAGCTTGCTGAGGACAGAAATCAATCTGGTCAATTAAGAGACAGAAGCTGCAGAAAGAATCAATTGGAGAAGAGCAGTCCACGAAAAAACAACATCCTTTGAAAACACCAGAAGACAAATAGAAGAGACAAAGAGTGCCCCAAAGAAAAGAGTTCTCCATCCCCCAAACCCTCCTACCCTACCATGTGGTGGCTGTGGATATCTCTTCACATTTAACATAGGACTCTTTTCACACAGAAGGAAATATTTATGAGCACCCAATACTTGACAACAAGTTCTGCCAATGATGGAAAGATTAGAGGACATTCTATTAATTTGATGTCTTTGAAACCTTTTTGGCAAAATGAGCCGTGATCAGCTTTTCTGGATGTGAAGAATGCTACTATTCTTGGTTGTGTCCTGTAGAAGCTGAAAAGATGTCTTGTTCAAGAGTGTACAATAATTCTTTGCATTTATCTTGAAGTCCATTATCAATTTTGAACAAACCTACAGTTTTATTGCCTACAATACTAGCTTAATACATTATTCTGTTTTCAACTCTGAATATTTTCTAAGTTCTACTGGGTGACTATTTTCATGAAGAACCTGATCTCAGATCCATCCAATGTAGCTCTATATTCATCTTTAAAAGTTCGTGTTGTGAAATCACTTTTCATGTACTTCACCTAATTTACACATTTCTATTTGTGATTTTTACTTCAAAATGGTAGTTGCTTTCATGACTTTAATCTTCTTAATATCTTGGCTTTTTTCTCTCTGTTTATATTTAAATCACCAGCTTCTTCAAATATTTTCTTTCTGTTTAATCCTCTTTTATTTTTTCATGTTTCTTTTTGTCACATTCTTAAAGCCATTTTTGTCTTGTTCTTATCTTGCTAGTGTTCTTTATTTCTTTTTTGATTGTTCTATGATCTCTGTTCAAGTATTTAACAATTTCATATGCTGAGTTCCCATTACCCAATCACTTTAAAATATCATTTCCTTTTTTGAGGTTATATCTTTCTTATGATCCATGACAATCTATGTATATTTATGATTTTAAAATAAATATCAATAAAGGTGCTATTTTATATATTTATTTATATTATTCTGAACAACAGTTGAGTTCCATAACAAATTCTCATGCCACTAAATAATTTATTGTAAATATTTCTAATTAAAACAGTATAATTTGAAATTTCATATATATTTATCATATAAATATATGCTGAAAATTTTACCAACATCAGTTAGTTAACATCAATTTTATTGTGTAGATGTTGACTTGCATAATAAGATCTGGTACAATATAAATAGTTACCTTATTGCAAGTTAAAAGTAAATAAAGAAAAAATAATACTTACAATAACAATAGTAAAGTCAAGGATTGTCCAAAAGTGGGTGTAATAATGAACAAATCCAAGAGCTACAAGTTTCAAAACCATTTCAAGAAAAAATAGCAAACAGAAGGTAATATCCAGATAAAAAATTGCTAACTTCAATCGAGGCTTCTCGTTCAAATAAATATCCTCAAATGCCTGGAATAGAAAAAATATTCTGAAGGTCAATAAAAAAACGTCCTGTAGTGGAGTAATTTACAAAATAATAATAGTTTTTCACTACATTTAAACTGATTCTAAATACAATAATTAAAATCCAAATTAAAAGATTACTTTTTATTGGACAGTGTTATCAAAAAAGAACTGGGATTGAACTTTATTTTATGATTTTGAATATAATATCCTTATTAGAATTCTATTTTCTAACCTAACTATTTTTATGAGTAGGTGCTAAAATGTTTTTGGTTCTTCCCAAAATATGAGCATATAAACAAATATTAGAACTTTTAGCACTTCCTTGTATATAAATTTTGTTAATATTGAATAAGAATTAGTTTGTAACAAATTCCATCAATTTATATTTGGAATGAATAAAAACAAATGCTAACTATATTAACTATTCATGATATCTTAGAATACAAGAAAGAAAATACTAATTTAGTGACAAATCAGGCAGATTTTTGTATCTTGTTTCCACATTGATGAGTAAAAATGTCTCTATTCACCACACAACCTCTAGTCAATATACAATTTTGAATTTATATTTGAAAACATACTTAATTAAAAACTACTCTCATCAAAAGAACATGGAACTATGACAATTCTACTGAGTTAAATTATATTTTACATTACAAACATATACAATTCTTCTTTTGCTAGATGGATTTTCATTTACTGAAAATTTTCTTTTCAGAAAAAATTTGAACACTTATAAACTCAATCCTTTTATCTCAGAATATCAAATGCTACTGACATCTTTTTTTTATATTACAACACTGTTTTATCTTTCAAAACCTGGCAATTTTCTCTTATTCAGTTATTAAACAATTTCTTGTTTTAATAGTGAACACCCATTTACAAATGTTTTTACAAGTCTTTTTCACTTGTTGAGAATATTTCAATTGGAGAATATTTGATGATATTTTTTGAAAATTAAAAAAGGCAAAATAAATAACTTTGTTTACTTCACCCAAATACTTACTATTAGAATAAACCATATTGGTGACACAGACCATTGAACTAGTTCATCACAGATTATAAATCTTGGAACATAAGTGACTTACAACTTTTTAAAGTTGGCAAGTTCAAAGTATTTTGTTTTATCAGGCATTCTTCTTAAGTATGTTCAATTCTAGAGATATTCAAATACCCTCTGAGAATGCCAGAAGTCGTGAAATGATGTTTTACAATTAAGTTTTTTTATTTCTTGATGTAGCTACAAAGAAGTTCTCAATCCCCAACTACAAGATTAAAACCTCAACAAAATTTTCTTTACAAAAAATTTACGTACCAACAAAATACTGCTTGCAAAAATCATCACCAAAACTCCGGTTTCAAAATATTTATTCTCACACACCATCATCAGCTGGCGTCGAAAATTATTCCATTTCTTGCCATGTGATGTATCATCAAATTCCCGAAGACATTTAAATCTGAATCAAAGAGAGAAAAAAAAAATTATTTTCTGTAGAGAGCCACTATTGGATTAATGGCTTTATTTTTGTTATCATATTCAAATTAACATATTTCTTACTTGACCAAGTTATATATATAGTGTATATATTTGTTAATGTATATAGAAGCTGAGATTCCATCAGAATTTACCTGTTATTCACTGTGCTAATGACCCTGAAACTCAAGACCAGGATTTTACTATTAAATGTGGATGTGCTTCATGAAATGCTGTTTTAAGTGGCTTTTTTTTTTTTAGAGATTACTGGAATGTTATATGATATCTGTCCTCCTGTATGGCAGTGAAAGCTGGACAATCTCCTCAAAGATGAAGTAGAAGCAACAGAAATGTGGTTCTAAGGAAAGATTCTGAGGATACCATGGATTGAACATGTGAGCAACAACAAAATTTTAGAGAAAATGGAAACAAAAAGGAAATTATACTTGACATCAGGAAGAGGCAGTTGAAATTTCTAGGGCATATAATGAGGGCTTGAAAAACCTGATACTCAAAGGACAGATTGTGGGAAAGTGGGACAAAGAAAAGCAGCACATAATGTACTTAATGAGCTTGAGCAAATGGATGGTAGAACAGAGTTTGGGAGAAATAACAAAAAGATAAAACTTATTAAGAGCTACAAGGGAGAGGAAGATGTGGAGGGCCATGATCATCTACATCCTGAAGGGGCATAGCACATAAAAGAAGAAAGTATTAAATTTTCACTGGAGTTAATACATATTTTTAAGACCACAACTGTAATATTCATCTAAAGGTTATGCACATACACTAGATATATTTGTAGAATGTGAATTTTATCAGCTACAGGGTGCCCAGCAAATTTATCAGCTACAGGGTGCCCAGCGAAAAAGCGATAAATTCAGAAAGATGTGAGACAACTGTTGAAAACTGGTGACAACTGATGTGACTGAAAAATTCAGGAAGAATTTTTGCACATTTCATTAATCCCCATGCAGGATATTATTCTTTGAAAAATATGATAACTCGACACTCAAAATCAGTGAGTTGTTTAGTCATACGTGAAAGGCAGAACGAAAGACAAAAGTTGTCTGCAAATAACTTTTAAACGATGACTCATCATAAAAGAACCAATCAGAGTTAAGTAATTATGTGAGAACTGAATGATTATTCAAGGTCTTGAATATTCAAGTAATTTATTCAAGGTCAATTATTCCTGAAAGATAAAATAGTGATAATAAATTTGCCACTGTTTTACTGGACACCTTGTAGTTCTGCATGGACCTTGGTTAAGGCAACTTAAGGACATTTTTGTTATTATTGAAGAATTTCTCTTACATACACTGAGCAAAATTTAACTATGGTACATGCTAGAAAAACACAAATTATAATGTAGATTAATATTATCTTGAGTATGTGTAATTCATTTTGATTTATTTCTAAGAGATTTGTGTACATGGATACATATTTTTATCAAGCTTAAATAAAAATGACTGCTTCAACTTAAAAAATAACTGCATTTTAATTCCAAGGTAAAAGGTCCCTTAAAATAAACAAGGGTTAATTTTAAATAATTGATTTAATAAATCTTTGATTTTTACCACCATGTTGACACCATGGTAACCAGAAGGGTAGGCAGAAGGTGTAACAGTGTTGGGCATCCATATAGGGTGGGTCTTCAATCAAAGAGTGAAATAAAAATTTAGTTTATATTTAATTTGAATAAATTGTTTATTTCATGTTTCATCTATTTTTACATATTTAAAAAGTCATTCTTTCTCACATTTCTCAGTAGAAGGCCCTATAAGCCCCTCCCTACTTGAGTTTTAGAGGTAAAGTATCAAGGAGTTGGCCCTGAGCATCACCAAACCTCTGCATGTCACTGGTAACCAAACAAATAATTCCATCTGATAATTAGAGTCAACACCTAAAGCTTTGGAATATAAAGGTAAAAAGTGCTTGTTCTTAGTTTTCTTTTTCTTTCTTTCCCACACACAGATGCACAAAATATTGCCTATTTAAAAAAAAAAACAAACTATCACCATAGATAATTAAATAATGTTATGATGTATATATGTTCTGTTTGAATATGAGCTGATGTTTATTGATAGGCTTTATTAATATCAGCTTATCCAGGCTTAAGCTAATAAAAGTGAAACAGAAAACTTAAAGTAGAATCAATTGAATGTAGTTTATGATTTGTTCAAAGATAACAATGCATTTTTTTTTATTACCTTGAGGAAATAAAAAGTGGTAGACATGGTTGGATGTCTTTTTGCTGGCACGAAGAAATATCATCTTCTACACTGGAGCCATCCATTATGTCTGGGATGCTCCCTAGTGAACCGAGACTTGCCAAACTGTCATTGTTGCAATTATTTTCCAGAATCATTCCGTCCTACAAAAATAAAATGAAAATAACAAAATAATAAATGCAATAAAGAATCCGCACCAAAATTTTAAATATGAAATAAAGGAGTGGCACATCAATATACTTTTAATGGTACATCAATATGCTTTTAATGGTACACCAATATGCTTTTAATGGTACATCAGTATGCTTTTAATGATACACCAATATGCTTTTAATGGTACACCAATATGTTTTTAATGGTACATCAATATGCTTTTAATGGTACACCAATATGCTTTTAATGGTACATTAATATGCTTTTAATGGTACATCAATATACTTGGTACCATATTTGGTTATTGGTATCCTAGTTAAGATAAACCTAAATTGTTTTTACTTATTGCACACAATGTGAATAAGTATAATTTGTATTTAAATGCTAAAAATGCTAATACTTGAGCATAAAACATAGGAGCCTTTTGAGTTTGCTACTATCTAAGAGATTTTTGAGATATAATGAAAAAAAATGATCAATGATTCAAGATAGAAATAAAGGTTGTTCTAATTATTTGGACTGATTTTAAATGTGAATTAAGTTTAAGTGTCTAATGATTTTTTCATTTTCTTTCAGATTTAACAACTTAAGTCTTTGGCAATTTCAACCATGGAAAGATTAATAATCAAACAACATGTTAAAGTTTCAAGAGTGCAATTGGAAAAATTGTTTGTAAATTCAAACAAACTGGGCCGGTGGCAGATGTGAAAACACCATTTTGTGCTCGTTTAAGCTGTTCAGCTGAAAACATTGCTGCAGTGCACAAGAATGTGGCCAAAAATCTAGACACCTCTATTGGTCATCACGCACAGGAATTGAACCTCTCCATAACAATGTTATATCATTTCCAATTGCACTCTTGTTTGGTCGATTATGTTGACCAAAAAAATCACAAAGTGCGCAAAATGCATTTTTGTTTGAATGTCCATTTTTGTAATAGGCTTCGATAACATTAATATGTTGTTTGATTGTTAATCTTTCCATGGTTGAAATTGCCAAAGACTTAAGTTGTTAAATCTGAAAGAAAAAGAAAAAAATCATTAGACACTTAAACTTAATTTACATTTAAAATTGGTCCAAGATATTGGAACACCCTTTATATAGGCTATCACTTTTATTAATTGTTAACCTTTATCCAAGTGTGGCTGCTTTATTATTTTAAAAAATAGTCAATTCAAAAATTTAACTACAATTACAACTGATATGGAAAATTACGGCTACTGAATTTGAATACGTATGTAACATGTAATATAACACATGACATTAATAGATTTTCTCTTGGTTAATAGTTTAAATAAGAATAAAATTCTTTGATATTAAAGATGGAGAGAGAATAATTATTGCAATGATTTTAAATATGTTTCTTTTTCATTTATCTTTTTTGCAATTGAAAGCATGATTACCCACATGTATATATAATCATACATGTGCATATGCATGTTATTAAAGCAAAGTCATGTATTTTTAAGGCTGTTAATGCTCTAAAATCTAAGCTAATACCATGTGTTCATTAATAATTGCAATATTAGGGCTTCAATAATGTTAACTAGAAAACAGGCATTTATAGAACATTTTAACAATCTATTTCCTAGCAGGTTTGTGCCAATTCATTTTTTTTCCCACTTCCAGATTAGGATGAAATTATAACTTAGTAACAACAAATAAAAGATGGTAAATTTCTGGAAGGATTGCGTCTGGAGAAACTGCACCCTAGAATCACATCAAATAAATAAGTGACCATAATAGTTATATTATTTGAACTTAAAAGACAACTGTTTGAGTTTACTTACTTTGGATTGTTTGTCATTATTCCGTAAGTCTATTTTGGTTTCTTCAGAATTTTGTTGAACTGTGATGTAAAAGAAAAAAATGGAAAGAAAAAAACATAATGAGTTACATTTCTTTTAAAAGCAAAACTACAATTTATTTATTGAATAAAAATAAGTTTTGTAAAATACGGAATACAAAGCAAAATATAAATAAAACCCCTTAACCTGGTAATGACTTGGGCAACGTTTTGTGATGAAGTTATTTAAAAAATATTTAGTAATTTTTTTAAAAGGGAAGTTATTTAGTTTAGAATCAACTATAAATATTTAAAAAAGACTGATTTTCTGCTAATCAGTATTTATCATTAATGTAGTTTTAGTTGCAAAATAGTCTAGCAGTTATAATAATAAATTCTATTCATTTCTCCGTGATGTCAATATATTATAAAAGACTAATTTTTTCAGCTAAAATAATTTTAAGAATAATAATAATACAAGGAATATGTCATTTTAATAAATTTGGTAATAACAAAGGTACATTAACTTATAAGAAATTCTCACACACCATATTAACGTTTAATAACAATCACTTGAAACAAGAAGGAAACTGAATCAAAAAGGAAGTTTTGTTAGTCACAGATAACAATCAGAAAATCTTTCAATTAGATTTTTGCTTGAATTCAATCAGTTAACAGGATTTTAATAAAACTTGAAAAGATCAGTTACTTCTTTATTTTTATTGATAGGGTCTGAAAATATGGCTCTAATCACATGAGGTTTTTTTAAACTTAGTTTGATCATTGATTTTTTTCTCTGAAGTCATGTGCCACCTCAAATTATAATGATAAAATTATACTTTATACAATTCTCATATATAAATTTTATATAGACAAGTAAGCAATTTTATTTTACTGAAAACCTCACTGGATTTGGCAAAACATTTGACATGAATAAAATTAGATTAGTCTAGTCATAAAAAATAGTTTTATTTCAAAACTGAATTACTGGAAATTGATCAAATAAAGTAAACACAAACAGATTTTTGGTTATTCTTTAGATAATGCCAAGCTACAAATTTTAATGTTTCTGGAAAAATTAATTAAACTCTGGAAGGTTGATTATAATGTTAACTTATGGAAAGAAGAACATCTTTGAAAGGGCATTAAGTTTAAATACTCTTTGATTTGGTTAAAACAACTAAAATCAAGTAAGTATATAAAATATGGAAGCCTATTTCATATTTCCTCTTTTTTATTGTTTGGCAGATGAAAAATCAATCAAATTTGTATCAATATGTGCAAGTAAAAAGAGTAAAAGGTATAGTAATATACAAAAATAGAATTAAAAACATAATTCAGTAAACCATCAAATTTATGTATAATTTGGGAATGAATGAAGCATTTATTGTACAAAGTGGAAACAACTCAATAAATATATTACTAAAATACATATATTATGCATAATTCATTGTACTGGTAAAAATGAGTCTCAGAATGTTATTGAAATAATAGTAATCATTAATCACAATTAAAAAAATATAATATTAAACTAAATTTCCAGAGAATACTTGCACGATAATTCTTTTTTTGATTTATCTATGGTTGATAAATGGTTTCCACATTTCTGATGGTATACAAGATGGCTGCCAAAAATAGATTTGAAAATAGAACAATGACATGCAAAAATTTTAGATGAGACAAAAACTGTAAAAAATGGAATCACAGTAGCAAAATTTAAGCAGCCAAACAGTTTATAAAATGTATCATGCAAAAGGTAAGAAGGCAGTAAAAAAAAATTGAAAAAAGAGTAGCACTTTGTTCTGCAACATGCAGGCAGTGAGAAGCCATATTGGGTGGGACAAGCTAAGAAGCAATAGGGAAATGGGGAAGTTTGGATTTCAAGTTTGAGTCAATCAGTTAATACAGTACCAATCATGGAAATGTCATGCCTCACAAACATTTTCTTTCACTCATACACTTTTTCTCCTTTTCTCATAGTTTTAAATTTTGTCAATAGATGTGTTTTTTTTTTTTTTTTATGCTAATTAAATATATATATATATATATATATATATATATATATATATATATATATATATATATATTAATGGTAATTAAGTATATGCACACACACATGCACACACACATACATGCCAACATGCATACGCACATATAATTATGATGTAATCAATTACTTGGGCACAAAGTTTGTAAATATTTAAAAAAAAACATTCCTCAGTTTTTAGTAGATTATCATTTGCGATAGATGCCATCATTATCATCAGTCAACATTTATTAGGTCACAAATTTATACAATTACAGAGCATTCACAAAGAAATTCAATAAATATGGACTGGCAATAGATTTTGTTAATACATGATCATGTACCAGAAATTGAAGAATGTTATATACATATAGAAATATATTCTATCGATATATGTATATAGTTATATCAATAGAAACAATGAATAATAATGCAATGGTATGAATACAGTTGATTTCCACAACCAGCTTGAAAGTCTGTAGTGTAATGGTGGTGGTGGTGGTGGTGGTGGTTTTGGTGGTGTTAATGAGACCCACTGTAAGAAGCATGAAAGAACACTAAAGAACTAAGGATAAAAAAAAAAAACTAACATTTCACTCTTGAAAACAAGACAATGAATAAAGTATATTCAACAGATTTTGGGTAAATAACAAAAAGAAATCAATTTTTTTTTTATTTTGAAAAAGAAACAAATCTGTTTCTAATATTTCATTTCATTTTTCAATTCAAATTTAATATATATTTTTACTTAATTACTTAACACCTTGATGATGATGATAATGATGATGATACACATGATAATAATGACATTAATGGTGAAAATGAGGTTGATAAAAACAAAATCAATGATGATGATGATGATAATGATATTTTTGGTTGTGTAAGTTTGAAGGAGTGAATGGACAAGGGTATATTGCTTTTATTGCTGAGTGGTTTAATATAGAAACAAATCTGTGTCTGGACAGCAGTGATAATAAAGCAGTGTTCTATAGATTGTTAACTGATTAACGTATAATTACTTACATTATTTACATTATTTGGACTGTTGTCCTCATCTTCATTGCCATATATACGTTTCGGCCATTGTACGCTCCAGCCTTCTTCAGGATATTGGAATTTTGAACCAAACCCTTTATTTCATCCACTGTGGTAGATTGTTCTAGTTCTATGTTTCATGCCTCCTCCAGATGTCTCAGTTATTTCACTTTAACTCAACTTTCCAAGTTTTGGTTCACCACTGCTGTAGCCTGGTATTGAACTCACAACTCTTTGGGTCTAGTCACTAAATCTAACCAATGCCATTATCCACTGGAACATGTGTCCTTGAGGAGACAAATGGCCCAGTCAAGTTAAAGAGACATCTGGAAGAGGCATGGCATGTAGAACTAGAACAATCTGCCTCGATGGAGGAAATAAAGGGTTTGGTTCAAAATTCCAATATCCTGAAGAAGGCTGGAGCGTACAATGGCCGAAACATGAATATGGCAATGAAGATGAGGATAAGAGACCAAATAATGTAAATAATGTTAAGTAATCATAATACCTCATCTCAGAGATATAGACAGATATTTAAGGTATAATTGTTTTATTTTTGTGAATGCAAACAGGAAAATGAAGCACAGTAGGATAAGATTTAAAAACTGATAGGATCTCTGTGCCTTTTTCTATAAATACCTTCATGTAATTGTCCAGATGAGCTATTCACTATGGTGCCTAGATTCCTTGGATTTAAGCACAGTACTAGACTGGTGACCAATTTACAGTTAATTTGGATAGATGTTACCATAAATTCTATGCTAACAGTTTCTTTTATCACACGATCTTCCTTGTGGAACTCCCTTCCAAGGTCCATGCTTTCCAGTCAACTTTAATCTGTAAAAATTTAAATGCAATGTCAATTGTTATCTACTGTCTTCCTGATTACTCTTTTGTTCTCATTCCTTAGCAATGTTTCTGTTTCTAACTCTTCCACATCCAGTAATGCCTTGTGTCTTAGTGGCTTTATTGCTTTGCATGGGGTGAACATGATTATATATATATATATATATGTGTGTGTAAAATATATATATATATATATATATATATATATATATATATATATATATATATATATATATACCAATGAAAAATGACCACTAGTCCATATTCATGGTCATATATATGGAAAAAGCTAAAGGAAAGTGTGCCATTTTAATTTTTCAAGAGTTAATTGTGTTATAATTGTTATATTTTCCTTGATTATTTTTGGAATATATTTGTATCTGTAGCATTATCCATCAATGGATACTTATTAAATGATTGCATTTTAGAAAACAAACAATTATGTTATTTGAAGAACAATAAATTTAACAATAAATTAATTTTTATTAATGTTTGTTTGTTTAGTGGCATATCAACTTCTTATGGGTCTTTTAGTGCTGAAATTTAATTTTCTTGGGAGCATTATTAATTTCTTTTACAAAAATTGTCTTGCTGGTAATTCTTTTTTCAAAAAATGTATTGCTGGTAATATTTTTTACAAAAATGTATTGCTGATAATATATATATATGTGTGTGTTTTTTTTACAAAAATATATTACTGATAATATTTTTTTTCCTTACAGAAATGTATTGTTGATAACTTTTCTACAATGAAATGTATTACTGATATTTTTACTATAAAATTTTTATACGTTCATAGAGTTTTGACCCCAGTTTGGGGGTTAACTATTTTTCCATAGCTGGGACCCTAACAGGTGCTACTACCTCAGGTCAGGGTGAACCTGGGAACAACAGCAGTTAACAGGTGTTTTATTAATGTAAATAATATGTAGAGAGTAAATATTATAAGATATTGTGTAGAACCATTTTTTTCTTAATCGCCATTCAGTGGTGAAGTCTCAGGTTTTTTAGAATTTTTTCCTTTATTGTAAAATAAATTGCGTGATTACAATATCAATTAAGAATTCACTGCCTTTCTTTTGTTATTATAATTCAGAGAGTTTATGAATGATAGAGTTTTCACAGTTAAAAATTTCCTGGTTTGGATATGACTGTTTGAAATATACTTTTGGTAGAAAATTGGACTGAAAATCATTAGAACTTGATTTCAGTTTTTGCTAAATCACTAAATGCACTTGTCCTGGGTATAATGATAAAATACACCCACGTCCTGGGTAAGATGATAAACTATGTCCAACAGCAAGGCCTCTGATCAGAAGGTTTTGAAGAGTGTGGAACCACCTCTTAATTGCTGCTGTTTTCAGGTCCATTCTGACCTGGGGTGGTAACACCTGTTAGGGCCCCAAACTTGTGTAAAAATAGGTTTTAATACCAGAAATACTTTGTAATAAAAAAAATTATTACTAGAAATAATTTTTGAAGGAAAAATTATTATCAGCAATACTGTAAAATAAAAAATACCAGCAATACAAACAGTTATACATTCTTATACATGACCAGCTATAGATTTCTTCAAGGAAAAATATTCCCAGATATAGATTTTTGAAGAAAAACATTACCAGCAATAACCGATATTTTTTTCAAAGAATGTATAACTGTTTGTATTGCTGGTATTTTTTATTTTAAAGTATTGCTGATATACTGTAAAACAAAGTATTGCTGATATACTGTAAAACAAAAACCAAACCAAAAACCAAACCACTAAATGTACAAATAACAGTTCTTATTTATTAATTGCACTTCTTTTTCCTTATGCCATTTATATACATTGTTCCCAATGAATTTTTTCACAACTAATACTCAATTAATAATGCATGAGTCAATTTTTTCCTTTCTGAAGTAATTTTTCAGCAAGTTTTAGTGAAAATAGATTGTAAAAGAAGTAAAGCATGCCATTATGTTTTGCCAGGGAATTAATTAAATAGTAATGTTTTGACATTAAGATAGTCCTATTTATAGTGTTACACTCAACATGTCTATTCAGTAAAAAGAACATTTGAAGATAGACGATATCTTCAATTTCTGTAATGAGTACAAAGTCTGGAACAGTCTACCCCAGTGAGTGAAATAAAGAGTTCAGTTCAACATTCCAACCACCTGAAGAAGGCCGGACTGTACAGCAGCCAAAATGTTGTGGCAACAGAGATGAGGACAATAGTTCAAATAATGTAAATAGTGTACATAATACCTCATCTCAGAAATATAGACAGATACCTTCAGATTAATTTGCCACACTTCTCGTCATCTGTTAAGTCACTACCCACATAATTAGATTTTTGTACCTATTTGCTTCTGACACCTCCAATTTGAAGCTCATACCTTTACCTGCTTAAATCCTGTTAAAAATGCTGTAAGCCTCCACATATATCTAATAGATTATGTTTATACAATTACCTACATGCCTATTCTCGAACTCAAGGTCGTAATTAGAATGGTGCCTTGAATGCACACATGCAGGTAGTGCTATAAATTGTCCAGATCTCTTGGCACTTTCCTTTTGAGATGTCCCAGGTGTCTGGGACTGACCCTGACTCTAATCCTTTAAGTGTAATGCATGGGTGGTTCCAGGTGGATCACTGTTGTCACTGTGTTGTTTGCATCATCATGATTTGCATGATACCATCATTATTTGTAAATGGAAACTTTATAGTGCGTTCCTATTTTTGCATTATTGATGTGGCTTAGAATACACCAGCATTGTATAGGGGAAGGCACCATCACACTCCACCAAGGGAAATTTATAAAATATTTCTCTTAAAACAATTTTTTAAGAAATAGATTTCTCAATTCCATTAACTGTTATTGCTCTTTCCAGTATTGATGGGGGGAGGGTCCTTTCTAATGTGTTGTTTGAAGTAGTATGGAAAGTCAGCATCTTCATTATGACATTATTTTCTTTTTGAGTTATATGTGCTATCCATTTTAGGTTTTGCTGTTGTTGGAAGTCCTCTCGACTCACGTGGTTGCTGCTATATTTTACAGTTTTTTTGTGATTCTGTAGCACCAGTTCATGAGGTTCAAAGAAGGATGGTTCTCACTAAGACCTACAGTCATCATTCACTCGAAGCCATTTAAGAGGTTGTATACAGCTGATAGTTACTTTGCTTAGTTTCTGGAAGGCATCTTTCACTATTCCAATGCACCTTCAGATTACTTTGTCACACTTTCTGTCATTTGTTATTACACTACTCAGAGAGTTAAATTTCTGTGCTTGCTTGCTTCTGATGATCCCAATTGGTAGCTCACATCTTTGGCTGCCCCACTTGCTAAACACTATATGCTCTATTTTCTACAATTAATAGTTAGTTCCTACTTGGTTTTCCATTACTATCTTGTTTAGGATTTCCTATGGTTTTCTTTCTGTCATTGACACAGTGTCAGCTGTGTATCAGATATTGTGAAGATTATATTTGACAATAATAAATCATAGCAGGATTTCTAGTTTTCTTATGATTGCCTTACTATATAAGTTCTAATAAATCTGGTGAGAAAATGCTTCCTTGTTTTACACTTCTATTTTTGTGCATTTGCTCAATTCATTTTCTGTTTGCATGCAGACAGTTTGTTCTCAGTAAATTCTCTGGATTATTATAATATCTTTCCCAAATAAATCAGGTTTTTCTAGTAGTTTCAATAAATCTTTGTTTCATAGCTTATCAAATGCTTTTGTATAGTCTATGAAACATAGGCATACATATTTCTGCATTTGTGCTGCTTGCTCTGATAGCATTCTAATCATAAAAATCACGTTACTTGTTTCAGTGTCTTTAATGAAGCCATATTGTCCTTGGTCTAATTCTGCTATATATTTTTTCATCAGAATCTGGATGATAAATTTGTGGCTCATTAAGCTGATTACCCAATGGACCTTGCATTTATTTGTACCTGGCTTCTTAAGCAGTGTAATGAAGATATCTACTGAGGTCTTCCAATATGTCACCATTGTCATATATTTCATTTATTATTTCAGCAATCTTGTTGATCCCGAAATTGTCTAAGCTTGTTTCAAACTAATGCACTAAAATTTATATCAGCATATAAATAATTCTTTATTAGTCTACTAAGCTTCATCATCTGTTAATAAAGTCCCAGTTCTATAGGCATAGATTGGAAATATGAGAAACTTTGATTTATGAGCTTATGTAAAAAATGTTCTAAAATATTACAGAAGTTTATTTGATCAGTATCCAGAATTTATAAAAAAATTAACTACAATTGAACAACATATTGGCTAAATGTTATCATTGAGTTTTAGATGATAGTTCTCAGTATTTTTCTGGACCTTTTAAGTATATATCATATAACAGTTTCCAATTGGTTAGCTCAAGAATCTATCAGGCATCCTTTTAAAATTAAATTAATGATATACTACAAATAAGCAATCAACAGAACATTATATTTACAAAATAGTTAAAGCCATTCTTTTTACTACTTAATGCAAAGATTGTCTTACTTTTGATCATAAACTTGAAAAGAAGGCATCTGCTTCAAGATTTTTTTTATTTGCCATTGAAATAATTCATGATGAGTTTATAGGATATAAAAGTTAAGTCTTAATTACTAAAACATGAGTTAGCACATTTGGCAGGAGTTCTCAAATAGACATTTTTAGGTATTTGATATTTCTGACACTTTCTTTTAGAAAACAATAATAATTCCAGAACAGACAAATGAAAAATTAAAAAGAATATACTTCTATTTCATTTTTTTCAAACATTAAGAGAAAGATCTATGAATTGCACATCTGTATTTATATATAGTGTTATTTGGGAATGTTAGTGATTCTGCAACATAAGAATCATAAAAATATAACTGTTCCTGAAGTTTTTAAAAGGACTGAACCAATACAATGATTAGTCCTTTAAATTTCTAGGAATCCTGTAATGTGATACAAAGATAAAACAGGTATTACAACAGTGAATATATTAAAATGGAATACAAGTTTATGATGGATTGTGTCAACATATGTTAGTACATCCATTTATTTCATTATCACACCAGACACAAATCAAACCAAACTCCTCAACAAAGAAGCAATGTAGGACAATATAAGATTCAGACATTTTGACCAACTGATTAGTATGAACAGTATTAACTTGGTGTGGATGGTTCAATGAATTAATGATAAAGATGTCCAATGAAGGGGTTGGGTAGGAGGAAGGGAGGGACAATGGGGGTGCAAACTATAACTACTGGGTACAGTGAGTAACTGCAGAGAGTGCACCCAAAAGATGTGGCATGTTCCTCTACTGGGACTTGAACCCACGATCACGCAGTGTACAGCCTGCTAAAATGAGAATGGACAACAGTTAGACATGCAAATAGATATAAAGAGTGACTTGTTTTCAAAAGAGAGAAATTGCTACTGGCTACTACAGTTAATAGCTCTTAATTATACTGCTGACTAAAAGTCATTCAGCAGGTTGGAGTATTTATAAGAATGAATAGAATTAGAACAATATACGATATCTTTTGAAGAAAAATGTAGAAATAGAATTTAAAGAGACAATTAGAAAAGAAATTGAATAAATATCAATTATGTAAAATTGGTGAATAATTCCATTATACAGTTGATCAAAAATGAAAAAAAAAAAAAAAAAAAATCAACAGAAATTTTCTTATTTCTACAAATTTGGAAGAATGTTTTTTTGAAATGGTACAATGCATGCATTTAGTAAATGAACATTGTAATAGATGATAACTGGGAAAGTAATGAAAAATTTACAACTGCCTGTGAATTTTTAGTCGTTACTGATGTTAATTGTAATAATAATCTATCAGATATTAATGCCACATTGCCAGTAGGAATAAAAAGATATGGATAAAAATATGATCAGATAGGGGGGGATAAAATACAGAGAGATCAGAGAGAGAGAGAGAGAGAGAGAGAGAGAGAGAGAGAGAACAGAAGTAGAAACAGAATAGGAGAAGACTGGCTTTTGTATGATGTATGAAAAATAATTATAATCATGTCCTGATGAAGTGATCTAGATCATATGGTTAAGTTTTTACAAATCTCATTACTGGTTATTCACAAAATATTACTAAATTGTTTGAATAAATATCTTGGTACTACAATAAATTTTATTAGAGGTGTTTATTTTGTGTTTCAAGATGAAAAATAATATGAATATTTTGGAATGTTGTTTTTTTGTAAATTTAGTTTCAGTAAAAGTTATAAATTTTATTCATTAAAACTTCTTTGTGCTGACTAATAAAAATTATGTTAACATCTATATTTTGTATAGACAAAAATTTTAGTAAGTTCTATTTATGACATATTCATTCTGTATTGCAATAGGTATGGAATGTGAAAGACTTAACCTGCAAGTTTGTTTCTATGTAACTTATCAACATGGCTGATTAAAAAAAACAAAAAACAAAAAAACAAAAATAAAATTGATCCTTTACAATTTACAACAATAAAATGAAAATATAAATAAATCCAAGTGTACTCAGAAGCTCAAATGTTCTGTGCAATGTTTTTTAAATTTGTTTTTTCTTTTCTGTTAATTTTTAATTGTTAGTCAGACAGACATGGCAGAGATAAAAGTGTTCAATGTCAAATAAGTAGATATTTTGTGTCTCTACAGTCTTTTATTTTATTTGAATTACAACAAAGCGAAAAAGCAGAAATTAAATTAACAAAAATAAACTAAACCTAAAAAATTAATGAACAGTTGTCTCCTGCTTAAATTTTTATGTCCTTAATTTGATATTACAAATGTGAATCTATATTGTGATGGTTGATCACATCAGATTCTTGACCCACAATGTTTTACAAATACAATAGAACAAAAGCTGAAGGTAATATTGTAGAGACATTATTATTAAAAAAAAAAAATAATAATAATATAATAAAAAAATACCATAAATAAAATAAAATAAAACAAATAACATTAAAACTTTATTTAAAATAAAATAAATAAAACTAAAATAATAAAAGTTATCCCAGCATGCAACAGAAAACTTTTCCTGCCTGAAAATAGATATTTTGTGCCAAGAAAATGCTGAACTCATTCTCTTCACTTATGGACACTCAGAGGGCCTAGACATCCATCTCTTCCCCTTGGCACATAGCTTGTTATAAGATGAAGTGACTTTCTTTCTTTATCACATGCAACCTTATAACATATAATTAAAATGCACACATACCAGTACACAAAAATAAATAAAATTATATGGATTTAATTTACAATTTAACATGCTTTTAGTGTTATTTCCTTGTATGTTTTTATTCCTGTGAATGTGAGACTATCTCTGCTGGTATGACATGAGTGGCCCCACAATTACAGTTAATTTGGGTTTGAATTTATCAAAATTCAAGAATGCATAAACTGTTGACATTAGATAAATTGTAGATGAATTTTGTATTGAGAGAAAAACAACTGGTAATTTTTACTTTAGATGCAGTATATTTAAATAGCTCTGAGAATAAGTTGTAGCAAACATGTTACTTTCTTTCTTCTCATATATCCATTATCTCAAATGTAATTCTACCCTAACACTTTGAAGCATCTCTTTCATTAATGTACTTTAACTGAAAACTGAAAGCATAAAATTTTCATGCAAGAAAAACCCCCCCAAAAAACAAACTCTTTAAGCATTTAGGGATACAGAAGTTGCTTATCTCCCTTTGACGGCGATAAGTTATGTGGTCACATGATGGCTACTTTGTGATGTCAGTTCATACAGTGACCTAAAGTGGCAGTTGTTTTACAGTTGGTGGACAGCAACCAAATAAGAAGGTTACTGCCTCCTCCAGCAGCTTACAAGCACATAGTGCCATTTCCCTTTGTGACATAGGTGAATCCGGCCCATTTAAATCTGGAGTCTATAGTATCTCCAAATTATATGTAACATCCTTTTTGTTCCACCTTATACTTCGCTTTGCTGTGTAGATACATGGGACACATGTATATATATATATATATATATATATATATATATATATATATATATATATATATATATATATATAGTTTTTGTGTATGTCTTAGTACTATAAAAGTCTCTGTGAGAACAAAGCATGTTTGTCATTCTTTTTCCTTTCAGTCCTGTTTGGGAGCTATGGTGTTGTTATATCATGGATATAACAATGCCCATAATGGGCGAAACACAAACGGGAGAATAAATATGTCTTCCAAGCCCTCTTGTTACAACCACTTGGGATGGAGATATTTAAAAATATTTCTCTTTGATATTCCTGTATACTGTCAATATCAATGTGTGATATCAGTAAAATATCTTGTGGGTTCACTCACATCATACCAGCAGGGACATGTCCTGGGTATGACAATAAACTACATCCTCGTCTTGGGTAAGACAATAAACTACATCCAACACTAAGGCCTCTGATCAGGAGGTTTTGAGGAGCACCTCTTAATTGCTGGTGTTCCTAGATCCATACTGATCCAAGGTGGTATTACCTGTTAGGGTCCCAGCTATCGGCAAATAGTTAACCCCCAAACTGGGGTCAAAACACTATGAAGGTGTAAAAATAGGTTTTAATACCAGGAATACTTTGTAAAAAATTATTACCAACAATAAATTTTTGAAGAAAAATTATTAGCAGCAATATATTATTACCAGCAATACATTTTTGAAAAAAATATTACCAGATATACATTTTTGAAAAAAAAAAAAAATACCAGCTATACATTTAAAAAAAATTTACCAGCAATACATTTTTGAATAAAATATTAACAGCAATAAAAATCTTGTCAGCATTAAATAACCCATTCGGTTTGGTTTGGTTTGGT
This sequence comes from Acanthosepion pharaonis, assembly GCA_903632075.3. Taxonomy (NCBI): domain Eukaryota; kingdom Metazoa; phylum Mollusca; class Cephalopoda; order Sepiida; family Sepiidae; genus Acanthosepion; species Acanthosepion pharaonis. Next base: position 2,186,162 of record CAHIKZ030001469.1, on the reverse strand, counting down.
TTGTCTTAACAAACCAAACCAAACCAAACCAGAAGGGATAGCCTCATGTTCACAGGAATAAAAACAAACATGGAAATAACACTAAAAACATGTTAATTTGTAAATTAAAATCATATAATTTAATTTATTTCTGTGTACTGGTGTGTGTATATTTTAGTTATGTGTGTTTTAAGTTTACATATAATAGAAGAAGAAAGTCAGTCTGTCTTAAGACAAGCAAAGTGCTGAGGAGAAGACATGGACATCTTGACCTTTTGAGGGTTGGTAACGAAGTGAGTGAGTTTGGTGTTTTTTGGTACAAAGTATCCATTTTCAGTCAGAAAATCTTTTTGTTGCATGCTAGTTGAACTTTTATTATTTTGGTTTTATTTATTTTATTTTAAACAAAGTATTAATGTTATTTTATATTTTATTTTATTTATGATATTTATTATTAATATTTTATATTTTTATTTTCATTTTTTAATAATGTCCCTACAATCTCATCACTTTCTCCAGAACAATCATTGCTCTCACTGTCTATTTTATACAAAATAATTTATAAAATGTCAGTTGCAAAAAATGATCATAATTAAATATCTTTCAGTATGACTGAATGAATTAACATTATAAATTATTTACATTCATCTTAGATTAAAGTGACAAAATATTGTGTTTTTTGTTTGTTTTGCTTGCCAATTTTTTTTCTTGAACAGAGAGAACAGACATTTTTAAACATTATTTCCAAATTAAGAAAAGCATATCTCTCCAAAAATATCTGTCTATATTTCTGAGATGAGGTATTATGTACATTATTTACATTATTCAGACTATTGTCCTCATCTTTGTCGCCATATTTATTACAATGTTTTGGCTGTTGTACACTCTGGCCTTCTTCAGGTGGTTGGAATGTCAAACTGAACCCTTTATTTCGCTCACTGGGATAGACTGTTCTAGTTCCATGTGCCATGTTTAATGGATGTCAGTTATCAGTTATCTACACGAGTGAGCGAAATAAAGGATTCAGTTCGACATTCCAACCACCTGAAGAAGGCTGGAGCATGCAATGGCCGAAATGTTTTAATAAATATGGCGACAAAGATGAGGACAATAGTCTCTAAAAATAATTAATTTTTAGAATAATTCAGAATTCTTCCTCATAATTTTTGTTTCAAAATGCTTCTTAAATAGAGAATAATAAAATTCTTTTACAGATATTTTTTTAGAATTCTTATTGAATACATTTTTATTTTCATTCCTCAATTTTTATTTGGATAAAAAGCTATTTTTTTTCAAATATTACATTTTGTAATCTTTTCTATATTTTGGTGAAGGTGGGAGTGGGTACATACGCTTTTCTATCTATGAGAATTATATTATATCCTTTCCAGTTGAATTATATTTAAATTCTTATTGGCAAGGAATTAAATGAAAAAAAATTGACAGTATTTTATTTTAGAAATTATAAAAATAAAAAGTGTACAAGAGACTTTCACACCTTAGTAAACAATCACATAACAAAGGTGAGGTAACTAATAGAAGTACCTTGACAAAGACACTTTCTACACCACTATCTTTCTAATTTACTCTTCTCTCATCTAGTGTTCGAACGAGCAAACAGATATCATATGTGAGTAAGATTTTAAATATAATTTTCTTCAGAAAATTCAACTCACAAAAACAACGTGTTAGTTTCATGAGACACTATTTTTATGAAGTTTTTTTCCTCTAATTTTCTGTCAATTTCGGGAATGCTTCCATTATAAAATTGGCTAAACTTAAAAGAAACTACAATACTTGTAAAATTTATGATGTTTAGAGAAATAACTATCACACATTTAAATAACTTTGTAATCTTTAGATCTTATCAGGTTTTTAATTTTTTAGATTAAGCAAAGATACCAATAAAGTTTTAAAGAATTTATTGCGTGAATATGCATAAAATGAATAGCAATTGCAAATACTTCTTGTATTGAGTTCCTTAATGATAAAAATTATATTTATTTTAAAATTATAACATAAGCATGTTATAACATTACTACAAAAATAGCCATTTTGTTTCAACACTTCTTGATGTCTTGTCAAATGATCTAATAATAAAAATATAATTGCAAAGATAAACTTTTAAAGCTGGTTTGTAGTCAATATATACTGAAATTAAATTTTTAAAAATTCTTAACATGAGCCAGAGGCAAACCTGAGAAAATGTTGTGCATGACAGCTTGTGTACCAGTATTTAAATGACAAGTAAAAAATAATGGTAATGATTTATTTTAGTTAACTATTTATTTAAATAGTACAGAAGAAAAATATGAATTGTTCTATACTATTAATCAGTGTCAAAAGTAAAGAATAAAATATAAAAATTATAGTCTGATTCAAATGCTTTGTAAAAAATAATCACAAACCTCAAATTTGAATAATATTGGAAACATAAATCATTATATAAAAGAAAATTTGAAATGGAGAAATTTTGTTCATCTATTTTGCACATTATTTACATTTTGTTTGGCACATTTTTGGTCATCTTCAGGTGATGTTGCATGCATACATTACTATTACTTTAGCAAACAAATTATCTACTCAGCTTGTCAGATCACTTAACATCATTTAATCACAAAATGTCTACTCACCAATGATATGCAATCACTAAAAAGAGATTTTCTCACAAATCCATATTGAAGAGCCTCATTCCACATCAAGAACAGCAATAAAATGACTTTTGCATTCGTAAAGATATTGACTTTCCGTTTATAACTGTTGTTCATCTCAATGGTCTGTTTAAAATGAGCACAAATAAATGAATCTTCAAATCCAAACACAGAATTAGTTTTAGTTGCTGTTTAAAAGTAAGGCAAGCTGACAGATACTAATTAAGTAATCACTGAATTAGTACAACCATCAAAAGTGTTGAGGTTAAACAAAAAGCAACATCAATTATTTAAGGACACAGTATCTGAAAATGATTTGAAGATGACCAATATCAGATACAGTTTGAAGGAAAACAACAAAACTAATATAAATCCAATAAACTTATATACAAAGAATATTCTTTTTATTTGCTATAACTGATACTATAAAAATTGGAAGTGGATTGATTGTAAAAAACCTTTCCAATATGGCTTTTGCTTTTCTTGTACTTCAAACTGAGTCAGTCATGCTACAAAATGTTTTAAAGTATAGCATTTTAAACTAATTATGGTAGTCAATCAGAGCCAATAGCTTTATCTAAAAATTTTGCTAAATTTAAGATTGAAATACTAATTGAACATAGAGATATTTTCCCATCATTATCAGCTGAAGATGGTTGATAAAATACTGAAAATATTAAGGAATGGACACATGATCTGAATACATTTTTGAAAAATATATTGTTTTTTTCTAATCAGTAAGTAATTCATATCACAGGCATAGAATAATACTTTTAGTGATTATTTTTATTATATAAGTAATCCCCAAATATGTTTGGAATTCTAATTTTGAAAGCAAGATTGATTGGTTGATCAAAAATAAAAAAAATCATCAAGCAACCTATAGAAAGACTTTTTTTTCTGGTGCAAATTAACAAAGCAACCAAAGTAATATAACATATTTTAAAAATGTCTAACCTTTTTTTCCTTTAAAACCTCTACAAATGTAAAAAAAATGATCAAATGAGATTTGAAATTTGTAAAAAAAAAAAAAAGTTAATATTTCATCTTTTTGGTTACCTAGAATGTTCAACTTCTGCTGTTCATTAGGAGTACAAGTATTTACTCTTCTTTTTCCTCTTCTTCAGTAACATCTCGCAAAAAATCAGTCCACTCCTTAACACATCTCTTCATTTCACCTAAGGTTTTCTCTTTCACAAGCAAAAGACAAAGGACAAAAACACAGAGGTAAAAAGAAGAAAGAAAAGAAAAGACACTTAAACTATGATGAAGAGATATGGAAAGAGACAGAAATACAGAGACAGAAAGCGAGCAAGGATGGAGAATAGAGTCTGTGATTTTCTATTTGAACTATTAGTAAATAATACATCTACACTGATGTAATTAAATAATACAATACTCATTACAAAAAGTGGCACACTATTTTTTATTTAAATATTATTAGAGTTTTGCTGTTTTAATATTTTAAAACAGAAAACAAAAATATGAAAAAGAAGACAAATCAATATATATATATATATATATTAATACAATTGAATTTTGCATAACTAATGCTTATACAATGTGAATGATTTGCTCAAAATCTTGATGATCAATCATAGATTTGAAACTGAACCAACCAGCTTTATACCCCAAATGACTAATAAAAATGAATGTCTTTACTATATATTTTTAGTAAATCATGGTCTTTAAAATATTTTTCAGACAACAGCTATCTCAAGTCAAGTTTGGTATTTGGTATTCAATAACTAACTAATACTATTATTATGAATCTTTACAATGACTGTCAAAATATACAGGTTTTGAACCACAGCTGGTCATTTTGCAATGAATTGAAGAATTGGGAAAATTACAATTGTGCTAGCAGCAATTACTTTTCTTTTGTTTAATGATACTAACTGACTATTTTCAAGAGTGAATTTTAAATTTGTTATTCTTGTATATATTGCAGGTTTTACATAAGAAAAATAAATTAAAAATATTTTAAAGACCATGATTTACTAAAAATATATAGTAAAATGAAAGCCATATCTCTTTATCAGATGTTAATAAATCAATAAATAAAATGGCTTGAGTAGTTATAATTTGTGACTATTAGTTTAAAGAATTCATTTTGTCTTTTATAATCATTTAAGCTTATGTATATTTCCTGAATAATTTTAAAAAATATCTTGGCAAATAAGGACTAAAAATATTCTATGTAAACTATAAAAGAGGCTAAATACAAACTTGAGAAAAAGTCCTTGAAAGGATTTCATGAGACAAATATTTTATCATAATCCATATTATAATAAAATTTATAATTTATAGAAATTAATTTTCTTTCAATTTACATTTTGTCCATATTTAAGATAAAATTTTAATCTTATACAGTGATAGCATATAGTAAGTTTCTGGTGCATACTTATCATGTTTTATAGTTAGTATGTTAAATAGTTCATATATATATATATATATATATATATATATATATATATATATATATATATATATATATATATAGCGATTTTCAAGCATAGAGATGTGGCACAAGGCTGAAAGTAAGGGCACCCAGTGAGGATTGAACTCACTACTCAGCCATAACTCACTAACCTATGCCTATATATATATATATATATATATATATATATATATATATATATATATATATATATATATATATATATATATATATTTATAGGTATAGGGTGGTGCATATGGAATAAATTCCAATAAACAAAAAATACTATTCTTAAAAGAGTGCTCAATACAGAGTAGAACAAATATAAATTATTTGAAAATTATAACATAAACATGTTATAAAATCACTACAAACATAGCCATTTTGTTTCAGCACTTCTGGCGTCTTATCAAGTGATGGTGTTGAATGTAGAATAAAGAGTTTTAAAAGGTTCAAATCAATCAAAGCCCCCTTGATCTTTTAAAACTCTTTATTCTACATTCAACACCATCACTTGACATGACACTAGAAGTGTTGAAACAAAATGGCTATTTTTGTAGTGATTTTATAACATATTTATATTATAATTTTGAAATAAATATATATATATATATATATATATATATATATATATATATATATATATATATATATATGTGTGTTTGAATTTGCTATATTTTTTTGGGAAAGAGTGTTTCAGTATCAGAGATAGATAATTTGCAGATACAGACAGTGATAAAGTCTGAAGATCACTCGAGACATGAAACTGCCAGTAACCCTGCAGTGTTGATTTCTATGTCCACAATATATATATATATATATATATATATATATATATATATATTACTGTTTCTTATCCTATCATTTTTAGTGACTGCTTGTTTTTGAATAGACTTCCTTGTTTTTAAGCTGACATTAATCTTCTGGTCTAGATCATTAAAAATCTTATGAATAAAACTGTAATTCTTTTGTAGTTTCAATCCCAGCCAAGAAGTAATGATTTTAAGAATATTTAACCACTAAAATAACATTTATAATAATAATAACAATAATAATGAGGAATATGTCAGATTTTCAAGAAATCTGTTAATTGCTTATATATTTTCTACATGAATATATGTACATTTCTGTATAAAATATACTACAAATAAGATATAAAAGGATTTTACATTAGGGTAAAAATTGAATTCTCCATCAACCAAACACATACATTATGCAAATAGAGGACAAAATTATAAATCTCCAACAAACTTTTTCTTGAGAATTCCATTAATATTTTTTTAACATGCAATTTTTTGCATGCCTTATATTCCTCACTAATAAGTCATTATTAGTAACTTATTTTAATATACTTTGATGTATTCAATTTATTCTCATCTTTGATTGGCCATAGAGATTATCAGAGATGTAATGTTTTAGCCAAGTAACCACTAGTTATCGTCAGGTGTCCAGTATTTGGGGCTGATAGAGGATATCATCATGCGTGAGTTGATTATTGTTTTAATTTAGTCCCTGTGATGCCATTTATTGTTCATTCTTACTGAAAAAGAGTTTTGAGATTTCACTACTTTACACCAGGGGTTGAACATGTGATCACTTGATTAACTAACACCTATATGGATTATATACCACTATCCCAAAGGTCAGCAGTGGCATATTTTTGGAGGCCCTTAAATCCAATGTCAGATGATTTTGGTTAATACAATGGCTCTATACTGCTATCTGGTGATTTTTAGTTTGGTTTTTGAGATGAGGAATTGTCAGTATATTTGTGCCAGTCTTTGAAGATTTGATGAAGAGTGTTATCAAGAAATGATCACATGAATGAAAGATATAATCCAACTAATGTTGCAAAGACTTTTTCTATAACTCAGTCAGTTAAGGCCCATAGGTGATACACACTTGGGTGATCATGTTTCTTTCAATACATGACTGACTAGGCAGAAAATTTTCCCATAGTTCTTTTCTTTTTATTTGCTCTTTTTTTTCAGTATGTAGGTGGTCATGGTTCTCCACTTCCCCCTCACCCCTTGTGGCTCTCAATAAGTTTTGTGCCTCTGCCACCTCCCCACAGACCACATTCTGCCACCCACTTGCTTAAGCCTGCCAGGTATGTGATGCATTGATTTCTCTTGTCTCTTTTTCCCTTCTATTCTCCAGGCCCTCCTTTCTCATTACGTATCCCAGAAATTTCATCTGCTTCTTTTTTATGTTAAGTATAAGCTTCCTCCTTGTTTGCATCCTCTCCAAGACCTCATCATTGCTCACATACTTGCTCCATGATATCCTTAGCTTCCTTCTGTAGAACCACATCTCCACTGCCTTGAGTCTCTTCTTCATCTTTGAGGAGACCATCCAACATTCGCAGCCGTATAGGAGGATAGATGTCACATAGCAGCTCAGTACTCATTATTTCTTGGTTCCACCAGGTCTAACCTTCACGACTAAGACCTACCATGCCACTTACATAGTAGCAAATCACCCACAGTCCCTCCATATTGCACTGGTGTAAAGTAAGTTCCATTCAATCAGCTTCTTTCTGTGAACCACTGCTCTGTGGAACAGACTCCCAATAGGATGTTTCCCCAGTCAATACAATCTTAACCTGTTCAAGAGTTAACTGTTATCTTCCCCTCCTACTTATACAAACTACCACTTAACATAACCCTCTGCCTCTGCCCCTTGGACAAGGTGAACTTTTCTGTAAAAAAAGTGAATATCACAAATTCGACTGGAATTTGAACTTGTTTCTCAAACTTTTCATTCCGAGCCATTATCCATTAGAGAAGCTTAATTATCATTCTTAAAGTTGGCTTATACTCTTTGCTTGTGGCTGAGAAGATATGCAGTTATAATTTTTGTAAGTACTCCAAACTGTCAGTGCAACAGATTAAAGAATTCTAAAAATTAAATAAAATATCAGTATAGACTAAAATATCTTAATTCGAAGTAATATGTATAAATGAAGCTTTATAATGAAATCAGATAAAATTATATTTCTGTTATTCATTATAAACATATATATGGTATGGTTTTTGGAAAATAAAACCTTTAATTAATTATTTAATACTGAAATACTGCGATAGTAAATGCTAGTTCTATGTTGTTGTTTTGGAGAAAAGTCTGCTTCTAGCAAGAATGTCTGAATACAAATTCTTTTGTATAGCTGAGAAAAAGAAAAGAAATATCTTTTAAGCACAGGCGTATGAAAAGAAAAAAATATTAGAGAATTAGGAATGAGTTGGAATGACTGCTTTCAAGAAGTTGGGATTGGATCAGCACCCTTTTTGTATATGATCCAAAAACTGAAGGATAATACATGCAAGCAGTATTCCATGCCAAGCAGAAGAATATTTGATTTATCAAATTTGGTGAGACATATAATATGAAAATATGGCGTCATATTTGACTTGAGTATTCTATTGTTCTGTTGTGGAGATTTCAGACATTGGAAGTGGATATCCAAGATTAGACTGTTTAAATAGAATAATGATGCTAATAATGAGTTATAGCATGTAAAAGTAAATTTGTTTTTGGCTGGAATTTGCTGACCTAAATTTTGAATGTTTACACAAATTTAAACCATCTCTCAATGAAATTTAAAAATGTGTTTACTTTTCAAATTTCATGAAAAATGAACAAGCAGTGTGAAATCTTTTAGAATTGCAGTTTGATATTTGCCATTTATTTAGAGATTTATTGAGTAGAAACAGAATTATATAAGTTTATATACATACACTGTGTCAGATTTTATTATGCAAGTCAATGTTTTCGTAATAAAATTGACCTTGACCAACTGATACTGATCAGATTTTCAGGATATAATTAGTTATATGAGCAATATATCATGTGAATTTTAGCCTATAATATCTGTCCTTATTAAAAAGCATTGATAATAATTTCTTTTGTGTGTCATATTTTATTACATGCTAAGTGCCATATAAATTTTTATTTATAAATAAATTCAAAAGATATGTCATAGAAACATATTTGATGAACACAATATCCCATATACCCGAATAAATTATATTATTTTATTATATGTTAATATAGGTTCCTTGATATTCTATAATCTTCTTCAAACGTTTATAATTGGTTTTGTTAACATTTTTATCCTTTTGAATTTTACTTGCACCAGTTTTTATTGCTTCCAAGAGAGCTTAACTTGAATATTGATTTTTGCCCTCATACACATCTCTTTTAGTGATGGACTACAAGTTTTCTATTGGATTAATATTGTAAAAGGGTATTTAAAATAAATACCAATAATTATACTATACAAGGAGGCATGGTGGTGTAGTGGATAGCAGCTTGGATTGCGGAATTGGAGAGCCGAGTTCAAATTCCAGTTGAATCCATTACATTCACTTACATGGTAATACCCTTCAGAAAGGTATTAATCCTTCTCCCTCCAGCTATGGGTAAATAGCAGGACAGACTGGGTTCTATAGCCTTGGTTGAAAACTAGTCTAGGAGAAGGACAACTCAATTCAAAACCTGAGGAGGGTTGTTAGGGGAACTTGTGTATTTGGCTCTTCAAAAAGTGTGGTTGGTTCTGCACAAAGCCTTCACCACTATAATCAAATCATATGTGCTGGTGTCTGGGCTGTCAGCTCCTAAGAACTGAGCTGCTTGACCCTCATATGTCGAATATGATGGGAGAGTCCACCATACTATTATATATATTTATCTAAAATATGATAAACAACCCTTGAGTTGCATAAAACCTTATATCATCAAATGATATACTTTTAATAAAAACAATTATTATAAGCTCTAATGCACATTGATACATTCATATAAATAGAAGTATATACTGAAAAATTTGTCTACATTAGTTGACCAATAGCGATATTATTATGAAAACATTTGCTTGTATAATAACATTTATCCATGCATTGAATACTGCTGCCATATCTAGTCTAGCGTTCCTGCTATTCATCTTGAGCTTGCAAAATCCAAAGAAGAATCTGTAATTTAATCAATTCTGACTTGGCATCTCAAATTCAGTCACTTTCTCACTGATTTGGCATGTTTTTCCACTGTCTTTTCTTCAAATATTTTCATGGCAACTGCTCTGATGAGCTTTTTTCCCTGGTGCCCTGACTACATGAATTTAAGCATGCTACTAGATTGGCATCTAGGTCCCACCCTTTTACTGTTGAAGTAGATAAATGCAACTGCCACTTCTACTTCAACAGTTTCTTTTCTCACACTTCCCACTTGTGGAACTCCCTTTCATTTACTTGCTTCCTTGATAACTTCAATCTTCAAAAATTTAAATGCAACGTCAGTCACCATCTTCTGCTTGAATCCTGTTGATCTTTTGTCTTTTCTTCAATCCTTTCTATACCCAGTCTTTTCTCTCACTTTCACCTCCTGGTTCTAGTGGCATTTCCACCTTTTTTCAGGTAAAATGATTAAAAAAATCTGACAGTGTAAAATAAACAGCTAAGCTACAAGATTTCTATTTGATTAATATTGTAAAAGGTGGGGCCTGCTTCATTAATTTGTCATCTTTGAAACCTTTTGTTGACAAGGTGAGCAAGCTTTGCAGAACTCAAGGGGTATTGTGTGTGTATGTATATGTATATATATATGTATATATATATATATATATATATATATATATATACACACTTTATCTTAAAGTTTCTTGAGTGTGACCTGCACTATTGATAAGAATCTTGTCCAAGAACTTACAATAATTTCCTGCATTTATGTTGGCATTATCATAAAATTTGAAGAGACCTTTAGTTTTGCTGCTAACAACAGTAATTCAAAACATTACTTTTAAACCTTTAAACCTTGTTGGGTAACTATTTCCATTCTATATTCAATCTCTAGCCTAATCACTAGGTCCATCCAATGTAGGTGGACATTCATTACTAAAAATTATTGTCACTCAATAACTTTACAATATCTTCTGCAGTGCAGTTATATCTTTCTTATGACCCATGGTAATTTTTATATATTTGAAATTTAAAAATAAATACCAATAATTATACTATTGAATTTAAAATATGATAAACAACTCTTTAGTTGCTTAAAACCTTATATCATCTAATAAAAACAGTTAATATAAGCTGAAATGCACACAATATATTTATATAAATAGAAGTATATCCTGAAAAATTTATCTACATTAGTTGATCAATAGCAATTTTATTATGAAAACATTGGCTTATATAATAAAATCTAACTGTGTAAAATTTGGTTTGTAAAACAGCTAAGCTACAAAAAATATTTAAAACTATCAACTTGATAAGAAAGGAGTGACACAAATATCTCAGTAGAAAACAAAGTTAAAAAAAAATTGATCAATGAATACAGACATATAACATTTGAAATCCCAAAGATATTTTTGTATTGGTGTGTAAGTTCCAAGACATAAATAAATAGTTTGAATTAATCACATGGAATATATTAAATTTGAAACATTTTAAAAATGAAACGACAACTCTTGTCCATTTTTGAATGTGATGACAATAATGAGACAACATGAAATATACTTCATAGATGTAGACATTTAACTGTTTTTTTTAATACAAATCCAAATTCAGTTGAGGCAAGCTTTGTTTTACAGATGAACCAGGTAGACATGCATTAGTAATAATGATAATGGCTAACAATATCACCTGTATTGAACATTTTATTTTAAGATTACAAGCTGGTTGAACTAGTGAAACGTTTTTAGTGAAGAAAGGCAAATATGAAGATGACCAGATAAAAATAAATTGATAAAATGATGGTCACTGTTTTATGGATTGACCAACAGAATGACTGGTCAAGAGGAAGCAGTGGGAGTAAGAAAGGGAGAGGGAGAAGAGTCTTGGATATGGATGGGATGCAGTCTGCATGCCAGAAAAAGGACAGGTAAAAGAATGGATTGGATATGGACAGTTGGGAAGGGGCAGCATAGAGAAATATTTAATTGTTAAATACATGGCATGTGTTTTTTGCAGTTTAATCATAATGTGTGGCAAGCTACACTCATTCAATCGAACAAGAACGAAGGAGGAAATATGGTGGCAAATTAAGAATTAGCATCGAAAAAAGGTTAACAGAAAATTCACAGCCAGACTAAAAAAAAAGGTATTATTTGTTAATGTTTGTGTTGCAAATTATAATATATAATATAGAAAGAGAGTCAGCAAAAGCAGTAGATAAAAATGATGAAGAAGAGGAAGAAGAAAGAAATGAAAGGAAAAGAAAAGTAAAAGGAAAGGAAAAGGCAGAAAAAGTATTCCATTTAACAATTTCTTTCTTTCATCTTTTCAATTTGTAGAGGTCCCCATTTCAATTTGAAAATTCAGTTTAAATAAGGCAATGGCTTCAAGAGTAACAGCTACACTTAAACCTCACACAATCAATGGTTGTGCTTTTTTGTTGGATTTCCCCATATTAAAGAATCAATTTTATCTATTTTTGGTATACATTTGCTTTAATTACCAAATTGTTAAAGTTATAAAAGGATCACCATAGTAACATAGTATCAGATCATTATAATATGTTTAGAATTTCATAAAACTTAAGGTCTCTTTTAACTTTATATTTCCCATCATGCTTAGAGCATCCAGCTAAATGTTGTGAGGCCTAACGTTCAATTTTTAGTGCTGTCTAGTTTACTCATGATTGCCTCACCTAGTGAAAGGAAATCTCAAATAGCTAGAAATAGCAGCTACCAAGAAGAAACTAATGATAAAAAATTCAATGAAATAAACATCCAATGTTAAAATTGGGAAATGACCATTGTCAGATTGTAAAAAGCTTATAGAAACTGTACAAGATGGAGTCAAAAATTGCTGACAAGTCATTGAAGATGCTCCATTAACTACCTAGAATCAAAGGAACTATCACATTATTTTTCTCCTTTTGTAATGTAATAAAAGATAATTATAATTATGCCAATATACAAAACATTGATTAATAATGACAAGGCAATGATAAGATAAAATCAAGTTACTAATTTCACTAATTTCAATTCTTTTATAGTCATACCAATTAATATCCAATATTTGATAAGAATATTCAAGTATGGGTTTTTTTATATATGTATACATCTTAAAATTTGCTATATTTATAGAAGAGTGCTTAATATTGGAGATTGTGTTTATAGATATAGACAGTGTGGACAGAAGGATAAAAACTGCTTAGTGACTGTCAGTTTCATGCTTCAATGTGATCTTCTGACCAAGTCTTGAGCTGAAGATTGCATTAAAGCTTGAAACTTTGTTGTCACCTTGCAATTTTTATCCCTATATCCACATTATATATATATATATATATATATATATATATATATATATATATATATATATATAATACATAATAAACATTTAAAGACGTGCAAACTATCTATTTATTATAAAGGTCACTATTTGTAACATTTTTTTTTTTTTTTTACAGCTGCTTCACTTTCCTCAACATTTATGACTTTCAACAAAACAACCATATCAGAGTTCAAAGTAAAAATCACCAAAATATTATTAAAATATCTTTATAGTTCAAGGAAATTATTTCTTTACATTAATGTACATTTTTACATAGCATCATATGTAATTAAAAAAATATAAAAATTACATTGACAGCACTTTCAAGAAAACACCAATTTCTAGGATATTGCTTATTTAAACCATATAATCATATCTTTGTGCAAATAATAAAAATTGTTTAAGCCATTTGTGGTTCATCTTAACAATTTGCAATATTTAAAATAGATTGATAAATAAGAACCAGTAACACTTATGCTAATATTTTCAGATTGAGTAACAATAGTTCATAATGTTGAAAAAGTTATAGTTTCAAATTGCACTAGTTAATTGCTTAATAATTATTTAATATTCTATATGACCAATGCAGTTGGTGTGTGCATATACTTATAATAATAATCTTATGCAAATGGTCACATTATGGTAGAATATTCTAATATTGCCAATTAGAGTTAATTAAAAAAAAAGAAGATAAACTATCGAGGAAAATACAAAGTAACCAGTCTGAATTATTTCATATACGACAATTTGTTAAGTACTTTTATTGTTATTTTTCTGAAATTATTAAAATATTTTGTGTAGCATTTTATGCTCCATTCCGTTACAGAATCACTAAGCAGGAATATTATAAACACAACATTGCATTTACTTATGAAGTTTGAGATATGTTCTCAACTAATGGCTCAAGTACAGCATCTTTAAGCCCGAAAACTAAACGGGAGACAAAGAAAATTTAAGCATTTAGAAAATTGTTACAGGAAAGTTTTCTCTATATCTAGGAAAAAAAGAACATTTTTAATTCATCTTCTCTTTTTAGAAATGACCTAATGGGCACTCTTCCTGTAAGTGTACAGGTGTTAATTAAGTTGGGATTTTGAAAAAAATAAAAGATATTATTAATTGATCTTTCTATCTGTAATGTACAAAGCATATAATATTGATGTGACTTTAGTCTTGTGGAATGATCAGAGATCTTGTGCATCTAAATTATGTGCATTGATTGAAATCACACTACAAAACTATGCACATATAAAATACACTGAATCACAAAGACATGCACACACCCACACACATAGACTTTAACGATACTTTTTTTGTACACACTACTATAAGCTTTCCTTTGGTTCTCAGTCTTCATATTAAGAGTTATAGGTAGGAATTGCTATTAAAAATCTGTTAAGTTGAAATCACTGAATTAATTTAATTCTGCATAACTGAATTATCATGATGTTGGCCACTAAATGATGCATTAATTGCAGCTAATGTTAATAAGCAAAATAAGAATTACAGAAATTCTTTGAATCTTATTCTTTTGAATTGGTAATATTTTAAAAATAAGTTTTCCCTTAATGTGACTTCATAAAAATTTCAGGTAATGTAATTTACTGAAATACAATCTGTATTTTAAGTAGTTGTAAATATATTAGAAACAGTAACTGCTTAATTTGTATTACTGAGCAATTTGTTTCAGTAAAGAATACAGTAAATACTAAGTTTGTGCTTATCCCCTTCTTTTATTAATGATATATATATTTATATGTGTATATATATTGATGTAATAGGAAAGAACAGTTAGATTAATGATCCAAAGTTCTTTAGTGCTTATGTTTTTATTTATGACTCCATTGCAACACAGAAATTAGTATGTTTTGAAACTGAAACTCAAGTCCTAAAGTTAAATTTTAATATTAAAATTAAAATTTAGAGAACAATTTCATTCTCCAAAAATTTGACATATAATAAAGATTCATACTTTCATCAAAGTAGAGACGCCTTGATAATGAAAGAGAAAACCCCAGATTGCACCCCCATTTCCAACCTATAAATGAATAAACATTTCTTTGGTTAGTTATTCTAATCATCGTTTGAGAATGAAATTGTGCTCTAAATTTTAAGTTTAATATTGAAATTAAACTTTAGGACTTGAGTTCCAGTTTTGAAACAGTAATTTCTGTGTTGCGATGGAATCATATTTTAAAAAACAACTTATAAATTATAATATATATATATATATATGTAGAGGGCCGAATTTAGATGAAAAGAGGCCCTAAGCTATTCCACTTGTGAGGCCTCTCCAAATCCCCCATTCTCATAAAAATGGAATGTTAAATTAATTTGAGTAAAGCTAAGGATTATGAGTGGTGTTTAAAATTATTGAATGGTTATTTAGAGTCTATAATGCATTATGACATCATGTGTAAGAAAGGCCTATGACAGTGTCAAAAATATTATACACCTTGGCTGGAAACCCCCTAAATTTTGAGTCCCTAGGTTTCAGCCTAATAAGCCTATAGGTAAATGCAGTACTGTATATATATCAGGGGTGGCCAAACTATGGCTTGCAAGCCACATGCAGCTCTTTGGCCTTGAATATGTAGCTCATGGAAATTTGTTGGTTGAGCTCATTTTTTCATCACAGTTAATATAAAAGGTAAATAAGAAAAATTTCAAGCTTTTTAATTATTTACTGCATTTGAATTGAGACTCCATTGTATTAAAATGTAAGTTTAATGTTAATATGTATGTAACAAAAATGTATGTGTAAATTTTGTTTATGTCTTGCAGCTCTCAAACATCTGAACTTTATCGTATGTGTCTCATGCATTAAGCAAGGTTGGTTGCCCCTGATATATATATATATATATATATATATATATATATATATATATATATATATATATATATAATTGTGTATTTGGGCAGCAATCCATTTTTATACAAGTTTTGTTAAAAACGACTAACAAGGTACTGCAGTTAAGTTTTTTATTTAATTTATCTTGTGTTCTTATAATTTTCTTATTTTCTAGACTTAAATTATGTAGAAATTGTCTAAATGTTTTATATGTACAAGTGCTGTCAGCTATAGTTTTAGTCATTATCAAGATGATTTTATTTTTACTTTTAACCGAATGTATGGATTGTGTTATGTATGTATCTAGACTTATAGGAATGGCTAATGAATAGTTAATGAAACTCAATAGTGCTTGTACATGAATATATATATATATATATATATATATATATATATATATATATATTAGGATAAACTACAGATCAAATATAGATAAAAATCTGACAGAATGATAAGATAAAGAACAAATTGGAAATGCTTATCAATCTGACATATTTCCCTTTTATTAATTCTCTGATGAAGCTTTAAATAAAGTGAAATATATTTGGTTGTTAAATGTTCACTATTTTTTCTTTATCCTATCATATATATATATATATATATATATATATAAAATATATGTTCATTAAAATTTTATCAGAAGGTCTGTGTTAGCTAGCTTTGAATTTTTGATAGATGATAATATAATGATATATAATCAAACACTTTCTGCTTAGATATTTCAGATACATATTTTGAATTCTAAAATTAAAGGTTGTAATATTTCAGCAAGAAAAATAATCTTATCATTTCCAATAATAGGATGACTTATAACAATTAACCTTTTATTGTATCTTATTTTATCATTTACCAGAAATTTAAGATTTCTCAATGTGGACAAAGTGAAGAGTGGAGATTTACTGATTATTAACCGTAACCTGAAAAGGAGTGTTTAAGACCAATAACAAAATTTGAAAATTGATTAAAAAATTGTTTTATTGCATGTTTAGATAGATAAGAAATCTGAATCCTACGGAGATGAAGAGTAGTGACATAAAATGTATTTGATAATCTTAAGACTACCAAGTCCCCATAATTTCAACTATCAAAAGTCAAAAGTGTTTTCTTTTCTTACTAAAATGAAAAGTAAAAATACATTTTCAGTAAATTTTGATAATGAAAATATTTATAGCAGTATGAATAGAATGTTCCTTAGTATTAAATTTTGTCATTATAATATTATATCATTTTTTTAAAAAAGAACATCTTTCTGTTTTTATTCATCTATCTGACTATTAAAATTCAAAGGTTTTAACCTGCTTGCAATGTGGTGTGTGGTGAAGTCAAATACTTAAGTATGTTTTTCTGTTTTTTCAATAATCAGTTAAATTAATCTTGACTTTAGCCTACATTGTTATATATATATATATATATATATATATATATATATATATATATATATATATAATGTTACTGTTTCCTTTAGTTTTAATACTTTCCCAGTTTCTATTTTTTAAATCCCCAAACTAAACACACTCAATTGGTAGTTATTATTTGATAATATGATATATATTGTGATCACAAAACAATATTAATTTTAAGGAAAGTTTTGCCAAAAATCTGAATGGTAGTTCTGTGATTACAAAACAAACATACTTCAATAAATAACAAATATCAGTAGAACAACTAACTAAGTTCTATCAATAAACTTTCTATGTAGTCCAGAGTTACATAGTTGATATTATTTTAATTTTCTCAGATCAGAAAGGTAGCAGTAAGAGAAAAAAAGTGAGAGAGAAAAAAAAAAGCAAGAATTAAAGTTACATTGTAAACAGTAGAAGTTTCAATTTTTAGGCTTAAGGAAAAAAAAAAAAAAGAAAAAAAATACCCAACCCAATAAAAAAAAAAAAACAACAACAATAACAACAACAAAAAATATAAACAAATAAACTTAGTCATCAAATTTGGCTGTCTTCTGCAGAAGTAGTATTTAGGCTTAGAAAGACTTACCTTTCATAATGACGGAACTCATCTTGCTCAATGACTTGGTTGAACCTTTGCTACTAGTAGACATGGTGGGCTTCAGATTCTTCACATCTGACATCGAACTGGAATATCTCCTGCCCTCACTTTTGAATTTAAACTTATCGCTCACCCTCCCTACGTCTGCCAAGGACATTAGGGACATGTTACTATATCTTGATTTTATCTTGCTGCTTGTCCCTTTCATGTCTGAGAGAGAGTTGGTTCCATAGCAGGTTTGCTGCTCAAAGATCCTGTTGCTCACTCCTCGACCCACATCAGTGAGTGAGGTGGATGATAATATGCGCATCTTCTGATTGCGCAATTTGGTGCTACTCGCAAGTACCACATCTGCAAAACTGGCTCGGCTATACGGTCTATGTGCACCGTAGGGAGGGGAGCATTTTTTACTGACAGATTCCATATTGGCCAAAAAAGAAGACATGCTTTGTACTGATTGTGTTGATGATCTTGGGTGCCCTGATGCTGCTTCTCCGGCCGATATATTTGTTGCTGTTGTTATCATTGAAGACGAGGAGATTTTCCGTTGAGGTGATGCAATTTCATTGGAGGATCCTAGGTGAGTTGTCGGACTGAGGCTGTTCTCCGACAACTCTGATGTTTCATCACTTTCTATCTCAGCCACTGGTGCCAAAAATGATTGCTTTCGGCAGGGTGGTTGCAAAGTCTCGGTTTCACTGTTGCTGTTTACACATAGGGAGCTTTTCCTGAATCTCATTTGTTGTGGTTGTTGTTGCCATGAAATAACCTCTTCTATATAAGGGGAATCAGCAGAGGTTTCTTTATCACTTATCGTTGCATAACTTTGGGGTCTCACACATTTTTGCAATTGTTGCTGTAGTAATTGCTGTTGCAAGATTTTGCTCTCTTCATCAATATTGGAACTCGATAATTTCCTCATGATGTTGTGCTGCATAGAAATCTTCCTTTGACACTCCAGTTCCGCGGAAATATCTAAATCGGACGATGGAGTCTGCTGCAATTGCGGAGCTAGTGCTGGAGAGGTACTGGCAGTTGTGTTTTTGAATGTGATGCGAAAATCGGAAGATTTTGTAATCTCCTGACTCAGCCTTGCTCTATCCAGATATATGCTTGTATCATTAATTGATGCAGGAGATATTGCAGAATAGCCATGTGACAAGGAGCTTTTATCAGGAATTTCAGTGGGGGTCATTAATGGTACAGATTTTCCATATTGCTGCTGTAGAGGTGTCTTCTCTTCAGATTGGGGCACTAATAGATCCACGGGTGTTCCATAGCTTTTCAAAAGGGGGGCCTCTTCACCAAAGGTTTTTATGTCGGTTTTTTTCCTTTTTTCAAATTTGTGGTCAACAGAAGAGAATGCTTTCGCACTGGATGATGACTGCTTTTGCTGAGATCTAAGTCTGGAGGCGATATCTTCATCGGTATAAGTATTGAACAGGTTCTTGTACTTCAAATCTTTTAAGGCCTGTTCAGTAATGCCGTATGAATTGACTTGCTTAGGTTTCTTTCTTTGTGGCTTTTTCAAACTCTCAACAATTTCTGGTAAGTTTGGAATCATCTTACAGTTAGCATCCAGTGGAATAGGATCAGTGGAGCTCTCAATGAAGATGGGTGGGTTGAACAACTGCTTTAAGAGTTGGGGTTTCCAATACTGGCTGCTGGTAATCTGAGCAAGAAGTGAGTTGGACAGCTTTTCACACTTCGCTGGTACAGATTCTTTGGTTACGCAACACTCAACATATGTTTCTGAGTTGGGCAGCGCACCACGCTTCAGTTCCACTGATGTTGATTTTTTGGTGACCTTTGGGTCTTCAGGAAGAGAGATGTCTAAACTTTTAACCTCTACTTCAGTAAAAGGATTGGAGAACGTTACATACTTGCCGCTTGGTGTCCTGTCGCCTTTTTCTTTGTTCTTCTCTGTATCTTTATCGAAATTTGATTCTGGACTTAAAGAATCTGTTAATGGGAGGATGTTTCTAGTTCTAATATCCATAAGTGATGTAGATAATTTCCATTTCTTCTGCTGTGCCTCGCTTCCAATCATTTCAACATCTGGGAGAGAATGGAATGACTTCCCAGCCTTGCATTGCTTGGATATCTTGTTACTGAGGTTCTCGCTAAACGCTGTCTCTCCATTTGGGTTTTTGATTCGGAGAGTAGCAAATCCTCTAAAGGATTCTGGCAGTCCTCTGTCACATGACTTTCTGCAAGTTTCTGAGCCTTTCCTTTTCAGAGTTCCAGATCCATCCTTTTCTAAGCTGCGCATGTTTGGAAGCGATGGAGACGGTCCTATTTGAAATCTGGCCTTCTTTGTGACAGCCACAACATCTGGCAGGGAGTAATAGAGCTTGCCTGATTTTGCCTGCTTAGAAAGATGATCGTCACAAGATATTTTGGAATTTTTGCCTTTTGAGATGGATGACGAAAGGTCCCGATACTGACCGTCCAGCATAGGGTCATTCATATTGATGTTATGCTGTAAAACATCTAGGCCTGCTGCTTGAGATTAATAAATAGAGATATTAATAAAAAAACAAATGGAAAAATCATTAAAACAACATTTGTGTCAATATTGATACACACATGATAGGCTTGTAAAACACATGATACACACATGGTAGGCTTGTAAAACACATGATACACACATGGTAGGCTTGTAAAACACATGATACACACATGGTAGGCTTGTAAAATAAGTGACAAAGAAATAGGGAATAGTTTGATTATCCAACTTTCTTTTTGTTTTTATAAGATTGCAAAATTGAACCAAAATAATTATAATTAGAGTAAAAAAAAAATACAGAAGCACACTATGGATATTATTCACACACCCAAAATAATAAAAAAAAAAAAATGTAACAAAAATTATAGAAGATAAAAAAAGTCATTGCTGAGAAAACCTGTTGAACACTTAAATTATTAGCAAGTTATCAAGCTATCCAATTGGCCAGTTAATCAATTGAAAAGATAATAGAGAAAAAAAGAAAGATGGAAAAGTAAGAAAGAAAAAAAGAATAGGAAAAGAATAAATTTTGTGAATGTAAATTCTATATTTTTCATAAAGTTTTGAAATTGAAAGAATGACATTTGTGAAGAGGAAGAACATTTCAATAAGAAGACTGTTATATTGTTTAAGTGAGTCTGTGATGAAATAATTTTTAATTATTATCACTGTACCATTGTATAACACCCAAAAACAAATTTGGATGTAAAACTGAGTTTAAGATCAATTTAATTTATAAAAAAGTATTAGTGTTACAAAAGTTGAAAAAGTTCTAAATCATCATATAAAACCTTATTCTTAGCAGGCATTATAGAAAGAAAGACAAGAGATACACTTTAAATGTCCCATGTAAATGATATTGGAAAAAATGTTTAAAAAGATGTTTCAGAAAATAGACACTACACAATAACTCAAACTAAATTTCATGAAAGTTGCCAAATGAAATAAAAAAAGTGCAAAGAACAATCTGAAACTAAGACAAAAGAGTCATCAAAACAAAACTATTCATTTATTTGTACACTAAAATAATTTACTAATCTGAGAGAAGATTTAAACATAAATGATTACAATTTTCTCTTCTTCAATTTTCAATCATGCATCACAAGCGACGAGTGTGATAAGCTTATATTCTGCAGTATTTCATTTACAAACAGTTCCAATTATACTTTTCAACTTTCATTCTGTGGACAAGCATAAAACTGGCTTCTTCCAGCAATTTCATATTAATATCAACTGTACTTTCAAAAATCATGATAAACTATACAATATTATTATTTGTGTGTATGTGTGTGTGTGTACTTGACAGTAACAGTGGAATGAACAAAACCCAAGGCTCAAAATAACTGTTTGACAACTTTTATTTATGGTTGAATGGAAGGGCAAAATAGTAGTATTTTGTTGGAAAAAAGTGGATTTTCCCAGTTAATAAAGTTCTTGAGTAGTTGTTTTTGTTGAGACAGATTTCTCTGCTAGTTCCCATGGGAGAAATGAGAAATTGGAGTTTGAAACTGCTAGGAACAGACCTCATTTTCTGCAGTAAGGATTGTGTGAAGTTTTTTCTTTGGGTAGGTATCTCAAAGGGAGATTTCTCCACCGGTTCCCACAAGGGATGAGAAAATCTAAGTCATGCTGCCAGGACAGGCCTTGTCTTCTGCAGCAAGGATTGAGTAGCCTTTCAAGCTGGGACTTGAAGGTTGTGACCATTGAAAATGAAAAGTGGGAAAAATACCAGATATGGCTCTGTCAGGGCTTTTATGAGTTTTGGGACTTCCAGTTGTACCCTGCTGGTTATTTCTGTTGCTGTTACTGCTGAATTGAGCAAAGTAAGGAAGCCCCCACATGCCACAATAGCCATCATGTGAGATAGTTTCTATACATTTTAAACATGCAGACTCAATATGGCTGACTGATTAAATCAAGTGAAGAAACAAAAATTGATTTTGTTCTTTGAGCTAGATAATAAAATATTGAATGAGGGTTTTGAGTAGCATGCCAACAAAATATTATATGAATAACATTAAATTTTTGTTCTTTCAGAGTTTTCTTCCAAATTCTTCCCAAAAGATTCAGGGTTTATAGATTTGTGATATAGTATATATTAATTACCTGCCACTCTGAAATTGTGCAAAATGCAGATTGTAATGTATTCAGAGCTTTCTCAAAGCAATTTTATATCATTAAGTTTTTTTGTCACCAATTATTATGCTGATTCAATTTTGATCACCAATGATTGAAGTTGGTACCACTTGTATATAGGTGAAAATTTTTTTTTTATCCAATATGAGAACCAAGAGCCACTCAAGGTAGAGGGTTACTGTGTGGACTTATATTAACAAAGGAAAGGACAAGTGTTAGGAGTACAGAGCTGAAGTAGACTTTAAAAGGAACCAGAAACCCAATCCTAAACAGGAAACAAGAGATAAACATCTACTTCTGTTCAAAAGAATGGGGAGGAATGTGAACCTATCTACTCCTGCTACTGATGTGTTCAACTATTTTATGACTGGATGTTATATCCACATTGTCAGCTGTCATGTTATGACTTCCTCATGGTGTAATATCAATAATAATAATATATGTAGAAATAAATAGTTTTTTCATGTTTCATTTCTGTTAAAATAAAATATAGATCTGGTATGCAAATGAAGACTATATACATTTATTGCAATGAAAGATCTGATTGTAACTTTCAGGTTACTGTTTAACTCAATTAAAATTTGTTTACATATTTGATATAAATGCATACGTTAAAACCTAAATAAAATAAAAACATACAATGGAAGTATTTTTCAAGTAAAATATACTTGAGCAAATATGATTTTTACTTAAATTAACTTCTTTTGAGAGAAAGGTCTGGATAGTCATAACCTCTTTTAACTTACTAAGTTACTTAGTAGAAAAGTATATTTCTAATATTGTATATGTATAAATTTGGTCTTAATGAAGTGTAATTGGACAATCACTAAAATTAAAATTTGTAGTTTATCAGGAATAACAATCTATATTCTATTATTTTGATTGTTTTGAGCCATAAAAAAGTTTTAAAAATATTCAAAATCTTCATATTGATATGTTTTTAATCATACTGTAATCATTTTTTTATATAAAAAGAGAAAAGATTGAATTTTGAAGGATTAAACTTTTAAAAATATCGTACAAAAGTATTTTAAAAATGCTAATGAGGAGGTACAGTAGAGATAGTGGCTTGGATTGAGGAATCAGCGTACTGAGTTCAAATTCCAGTTGAATACATTACATTCACTTATGTTTTAATACCTTTGGGAAAGGTATTAATCCTCTTCTTCTCCCCCCAGATATGGGTAAATAGTAGG
Organism: Acanthosepion pharaonis; assembly: GCA_903632075.3. NCBI lineage: Eukaryota > Metazoa > Mollusca > Cephalopoda > Sepiida > Sepiidae > Acanthosepion > Acanthosepion pharaonis. The sequence continues at coordinate 2,162,126 of CAHIKZ030001469.1, read as the reverse complement.
ACATGTTCTATGGCAACTGGTCTACCGCAAGAAGAAATGGCAACCTACTGCGGGAAAAAATCTGCCTTGTCAGTCATGTATCAAAAGATACATGATCGCCTAAGTGTGTATCACGCATGGCACATAACTGTCTAAATGAAGTTTGTATAACTAATTTCATATTTGCTTTGAGCAGAATTACTTATATGCAGAAGTGTTGCTATTTATATATTAAATTTTTCTTGGCAATACTCTCAATTTTCTGTATATTATTAGATATTTAATAATTAGATATATTATATTAAATCAATTGCTAGGTCCACTGTTAATAAAATTGGTTCACTGTGTTTTGGTAGACAGTTAATAACTCCAGAATCTGTCTTATTTATAAGCTTACCATTTGTCCATGCTTTGAAAAATTGCTGTCATATATAGTCTGGTGCTCCAGCTATATATTTAGAGATTCTTAATAAAATCTAAAGAAGAATTTGCAATATTATTGGTCTGGACTTGACATCTCGGCTTCAGTTACTTTCCCACTGCTGTAATGTAGCTTCCTTGTGCCTTTTCTACAAATACTTTTATGATAATTTTTGGAGAAATTCTTCACTATGGTACCTAGACTTTATGAATTTAATCACAGTACTAGATTGGCAGCAAGGTCTCATTAATTTACTCTTGAATTGGCTTGGTGCACCTGTAAGTTTTATGCTAACAGTTTCTTCTCTTGCACTTCTCAATTATGGAACTCTCTTCTGGTCCAGCCAACTTTGATCTTCAAAAATTTAAATGTCAATCATAATCTACTGTCTTCTTGATGACTCTTCTTTTATTGTTCTTGCTTCTTAATAATGTTTTTTTTTTTTCTTATTTTTCACACTTTAGTAACTCTTTGTATCTTAGTGGCTTTATTGCTTTGCTTAGGATAAAGTAATTAAAAAAATTCTAAAACAATTAGATCTATCATTGTTTACTTAAATGTTATATTCTAACAATCAAATGACATACAGAAGCAATTCTTTTCTTTCATTAATTAGCCTCTATTTTTACCTGTGATACTTTTGGCATCACAATTGTTTTAGATTTCTAATTTTGTTTGTAAAAATAGTTGAACAAGCTATATCAGAATTCTTTCTGCTACTTTATAAAGATTTGCTTCACATCTGAATCACAAATCTATACTTTATGTCTTTATGAGTGCAAACAGCTGGTTTCATTACTATAGAAGATAAATTTCTAAAAGTGATCAAATTGGGTAAGTATTCAAGGTTGATAAAATTTGGCTCTCAGAAACCAGTGGAAATTAAATCAGTCTAGTGAAATGTTATATATTTTCTTTGGTATATTGTTTAATAAAATCCTATCATTTTTGTAATGATAACCATAACATATATCATTAATATTTGCTAACTTTTCACTTCAGTTATGCCGCATACATTTCAGTTCATTTTTAATCTAAAATTTATTAATTAAATTAGTTAAAATTAAATGAATTTTATTAATTAATAGGTACAAATAAATGTGTGTTTTGAGTTGTTTTTCCCATTTTATTGATTTTAATTATTACTAATTCCCAAACTATAAATACAAATTAATAAAATGTATGCAGTTAAATTTATTTTATTCTACTTTTCAATTACACACAATTTGTCGATACAAAGAATATGGTACTTTTTTTAAGTTGAAAAAAAAATGTGCCAAGAATGTATATAAAATAAAAGATTTTAGTTTTTTACTGCTTTTGTATGACCAAATTTATAAATGTAAAAATTTATTTTAATATATTTTTTCTTCTACTAATCTACTAAATAAACAATGAATTGAAAAAAAAAACAAACAAAAAAACTTTTAAATCAATATAATTTTCAATTAACTTATAGTATAAAGTAATATTTTCACCTGCATTTATCTAATGATATTGATTACAAATTATAGTTAATGATTGAGTAAATTTCAGGTTTGAAACTGAATCATAAAATATTGTACTATAGAATAAATCTCATTTTTATATGAAGCTATCAAGTGGTAACTTATGTAAATCAGATGACTAGCTTCTAGAATTTCTTAAGTATTTCTTATTCAAACTGTGTCATTGAAATTTTGTCTATAATAAATCATGTATTTATAAATTTTAAATCTTTATCAAAGTTTAATTTTTATAGTAACACATGAAATTCTACATTAAGCAAGTACAACATTCTAAAGTTAACTCATACAATAAATAATAAATATATCAGAAGTTGACATCTTACAATATTGTGCATCAATAACAAAACTGACTTAGATTTTTGAAAAGAATTTTAAACCTGATATAGTTCTTGAGAAATGTTTTTGTATTTTGTCTATATAGATATATATATTTAAAGGCAAAAAATGGCATTTATCAATGTTAAATGTCTTAGCTTTTCACTGAGATCAAATTTTGTGATATATCTTTAACTGGATTGACTAGTCATCTGTTTTGATGATATGATTTGGTCATGTGCTCTTAGCAATTTCTTCAAAACATGAATAGCAGATCCTTACACTTTGTTAAAAAATAATCATATATTTATAATTATTGGTAATAAAGAATTAATAAATTTGCAAGAATTTATATCTGTAACAGGGACATTTACTATTTATGAATATTTTTATTGAATAAAAAGACAATTATTAACCATTGTGTTGGAGACATGAATTAATGTATAAATTTTAATATTCATTGTTTTGTTAAGTCTTAATCAAATATGCTATTAATCTTGGAAATAATTTGTCTTTAATTCAGTGTTTTTGTTATGTAAAAGGACTAAAATATTCAAACTTTAGGTTTATATTGACCTTTGTTGATAAAAACAAAACCTTTGACCTAATCAATCTAACTTGTATCTGTATAGCAACAGTCAAGTAAAACATTTGCGATCAATGTTTTCTCCAATGCATTTCCTTTGTGCCTAAAATATTTTCAGCATATTTTATATTAGGTTGGCCAGAAAGTCCTGACTCACTTAAGAAGCAGAAAGAAATCAACAAATTTTGATCTCTGTCTGGTGGAATTTCCAAGGAGTACTGCATTTCAATTTTTCTCCACATGGTTTTGCCATCAACGTATCAATGTATTGCTAGACTGTGTGTATGATAAACTAAAGAAGGAGTATCCTCCTTTGGTCAATCAAGGTTGAGCTTTGTTTCAGCAAAACAATGCAAGGCCACACACTACCAGGTTTACTAAGGAGAAGTTCAAACAGGTGGATGGTATTGAGATTCTTCCACATCCACCATTCAGTCCCAATGCTGCTCTGAATGACTATGACCTATTCTACTCAATGGCACACTTCCTCTGTGAGCAGCAATTCAAAACTTTTGATAAAGTGAAGGAAACTTGTTTAGATTTTTTTGATTCAAAGCCAGTGAACTGGTATCTGGGACAGATTCAGATGCTAGCTGATTGTTGGCAGAGGATCACCAAGAATGATGGACTTTATTTTGAAGAATAAATGTTGGTGTTGCTCCATAAAATTTCGTTATTTTCTTTCCACTTCCTAAGAGAGTCAGGATTTTCTGGCCAACCTAATATATTGCAGCAGAACATGATTTATAGATTTTATTTTTTATTTTTGTTGGAATATACTCATGGTAATAAAATTACTAATTAAATAAATGTATTTAATGCTCTAGAGGTCTATCCACTGGTAGTTAAAGGTAACAAAGTACAATTTTGTTTGCAATAAAACAATACTTACCCAGCAAACAAAATTGAATAATTCAACAGAAAAAGTAGTGTTCCTAGATGATTTATAGATGTATTCAAGTGTAATAAAATGAAATCCCTTCATGTCAGAATGTGTTGGAAAAAGAAATCAATAAAAATTTGCAGTTGTATGAAATTAATAATGAATGTAGAGCAAGAATTTCAAAGTGGCGATGTTTTCAGATATTCACAAGCAGTTTTGTTGACTGGTAAATCATTTAATAACATAAAAAAAGACATACTTATAAGTGAAATAAAATATGAATGTTTATTTTAGACAGACTTGCTTTTATAATCAAGGTATGATAAATCTTTTCAGATAAGAGGGAAAAGTATATAGTTTAATTATATGATAAAACTGGCAACATCCAGATTATCTATTTACAAAATCTGCACCTTACCAATATTTGCATTTGTTCACCCTCCTTTCACATATACATACACTGAATGTATGTGTGTGCGTATATATATATATATATATATTTGGATTTGAAGGTCTGATGAATTGAGGCTGTTTTTATGACCCTAATGAAATAAATTATTACCTCATGAAGTTTTAGTTTTCATGCTTTTATAATAATAATTATTGCTGTTTCTAACATAGAGCTCTCCCTGGATTTATATCCTTTTGGAAATATCCATACTGATCATTAATATTATAATATTATCACTATATATATATATATATATATATATATATATATATATATATATATATATACCCAAGTATAAGATTGGTGTATAGGAATAAATTCCAATAACCAAAAAAATACTATTCTTAAAAGAGTGCTCAGTACAGTGTAGAGCAAATATAATTTATTTGAAAATTATAACATAAATATAAAATCACTACAAAATAGCCATTTTGTTTCATATATATATATATCTATCTGTCTCTCTCTCTCTCTCTCTCTCTCTCTCTCTCTCTATATATATATATATATATATATATATATATATATATATATATATATATATAATATAATATAATATTTAAAATTGGTATGTAGCTGAGTGGCTAGAATGTTCACTTTTTTGGGCTATGCAACCCAGGTTCGAATCTAACCAGGATCATCTTTTCAGGAATCTGATTTCTTGATATTATCAGACTGGGGAGGCAAACCCAGTGTGTGAAACCTTTAGAAATTGCCTGAAAACCATAACATGTTTTGACCCAAGCTTTGTGAGTGAAATCAGGGAGACAGAATTGTTTGAAAACCATCAATGGTTTTGCTAGTACAAAGTCACAAGTCATCATGACTGAGGATTTGTGTGTACTGGAGGTGTCCAAACATAATCATGGCAGATTATACACTCTCTTCCAGAAACTGTTCAGCATCATTGCAGTATAAACCACAGGTGGGCTCTGTGGGTGTTGAACAAACACAGATGAACCTGAACAGGTGTCTGTGACAGGGATTGGCTAGCTATCATAGAAAATGGGTGTGCTTGGAAAACAAGAGTATGTAGCCATTGTATATAAATATCAGACATATATAAGCACATGTGTAAGTGTACATAATGAATAAATATATTTTCATGCATATTTGTATGTGTTTCTATAAATACATACATATATAAGTTTGTGTACAGATATCTATATTATTTTACATGTATATTTAGGTATGTATCTATAAATACGTATGTAAGTATGAATACATATGACAGGTTGCTAAAAATTTCTTGGCCTAACCCAGTTCCCAAAAATCTGACCAAATGTCCAAACATCAGAATTTATTTTTTATTTTATTTTATTTTTTAATCATTTCACCCCAAGCAAGGTGATAATGCCACGAGGATGCAAGGGGTTACAAGTAGTGAAAGAGAATGAGAGGACATTAGCGAGTTGAAGTGAGGAAAGGACAATGAAGGAACAGGATTCAGGAAGACAGAAGATGGCAATTGAAGATTGTAGATAGCAAGAAATCAGAAGGGAATTCCAGAGTTGAGAAAGAAAACTTAGAATAGAAGAGACAGTTGCATCTAGTTAGTTCAACAGTAAGATGGTGAGACCTAATTGCCAATCTAGTAGCATGCTTAAATTCATGCAGTTGAGGCACTAAGAAAAAAAGCTCATCAGAACAGCTGCCATGAAAATATTTGTAGAAAAGGTAAGAGGAAGCCATGTCATATTGATGAGAAAGTGACTGATGTTGAGATGCCAGAACAGGATTGATTACATTACAGACCCTTCTTTGAATTTTGCCAAAAATCTTGAGATATACAATAGGAGCATTAGACCAGATATGGCAGTAGTATTCAATGCATGGACAAATGGTAAATTTATTAATGTGCAAGATGGGTGCTGATGAGAAAAATTTTCTAACACACTGTGAACCAACTTTCCTAGCAGTAGACTTAGCAATTGATTCAATATAGTCACTCCACTTCATATCAGTGGAAAACATGAGCTCAAGAAGTGTTGCTCACCTGGAGTTTAGCATCAGCCATGCTGATAACAGACAGAAAAGGTTCTCTATGGTGATTAAATGAAAGTAATTTTGTTTTGGAGACATTAACATTTATAAGCCATTTCTTGCCCTGGTTAACCACTGATTGGAGGTCTGTTTCAAGAGCAGTTGTCAAGTTTACTTTACATGAGTATATAGTTGTGTCACCAGCATAAATACCTAGGTGGGAACTGATGACATCAGGAAGGTCATTGATAAAGATCAAAATCAGCATGTCCAAAGATAGAACCCTGGGGACCGCTGCATTAATATGAAATGAACTAGAAGTATGTCCGTTCAACATGACCTTCATTACATGATTTTTCAGGAATGGTTGGATTAAGCCAAGTATTTGTATTATGACACTGTAGCCCTTGTAGTATTATGACACTGTAGCTTGTGGTGAAGGCCAGTAACACTGACAAAGACCTTTCAGATATCTAGAGCCACAATCTGAGCTTTGCCGTTCTTATCTAAAGCTTGATAGACAAATTCAGTGATAACCATTAACACATCAGCAGTAGACTTGGCAAAACAGAAGCCATATTGCTCATTCAAAAGGAGGCTGTGCAAAGTAAGATACTTAGCCAATTTGGGATTCCTCAAGTACTTTGTCAAAAAGAGGTAAGAAATTAATAGAGTGATAATTGAGGGGTCAGAAGGTTCTCCAGAGTTTTTAAAAACAGGAACTACAGAAGACTTCCAACAAAATGGAAGGCAAGAAAAAGTGAGGCATTTGTCGTAAAGTTTGGAAAGAACAGGAGCCAGTTCAGATGACTGTGGGGATACCATTGAAATTTCCAAGCAAAAGACTGTGCTTTATCTGCAGTAGACAGTTGAAATCGATGGAAGAGAGGAGTGACTGAAGATTTTGTTCCGCATACTCTTGCAGAGCTGCCAGTAATCTCTAAAGCTAAATTTGTGAAAGGCTATATGGTGTCTAATTCTATCAGGAAATAGTGACTTTGCTTCTTTGAGGACACACTGGCACTTATTACGAGAAAGTGACATCTGTTACAATTGGACTCTGGTAAGTGATTCCTGGACATGTGAGAGAGAACTAAGGAGAAGATTGTGGTTCACTTGATGCCAGCTTTCACTCAGGAAGAAACCTCAGGATGATTAAAAATATCAATCCAAGGGGCATTTTGAAGAAACTCATGAAATGAGTCCCAATCAGTGCATTGATAACAGAAAGATGTCCTGTTAATAGAGGGTTCTTGACTGATGGGAGAGCAGAAAGAGATATCTGTAGACACTACCATGTGGTTGGAACTGCCAAGAGGACAGAGCTGCAGAACACGAGTCTGCAGATTTTGGAATCCCCTCTTAGCTGGGTCAAAAACTTTTCAGTACCATCTCATATACATATATAATAAAATATGTGTGAAAGTTTCTATACACAAATCATTTTATGATTATAAATGCAAGGTGTCTCTATACAACATTGTATTTGCGTATATATATATAAAACAGACTTTTGTTGCTTTGTATTGACATCAGTGTCCATATTTATATATATCCATATATCTATGTGTGTGTGCGTGCATGTGCTTATTCATATAAGTATCTGCTTGCCTTTCTATTTGCAGCAATATTTTGGTTAAGATCAAAAATCATATTCAGTTATTTCCATTGATTACATATTGATATCTATTGTAAACTGCCTGCAGCTTTATATTTATATATCTTCTCTCACTGTGAAGTATAGAGGATTTGATTTTTACTATGACAAAAAAATCTGTATGAATTTTATTGAACAAATATTAATGTTTCTTCAAATAAAAATGCATGAAAAATTCCAAAATAGCAAATAAAAACAAATTGGAAAAAAAAATCTACAAAGAATTAAATCTGCTTCCTTATTGGAGCTTTGTGACAATATTTGATTATATATCATCAATATTTTTTATTAGCTTAATTAGTTTTCAAAACAGAATGAAAGAGACATTTAAAAAAATATACCAACATATTAAAGAAGGATTTAATAGTAGAACAACCTTAAGTTCTTTTTATCAATGACACCCTACTTTTTAAAGGATTTATTTTTGTCACTAAAATAGTCATTACTTATTTCATTCAATGTTGAAAATAGAAAAGAGTAAGCTGTATGATTAGCACTGTTTTCCAGAAAGAAATCCCAAAAAAAGAGTACAGTTGATAACTGGAGCTGGTTGAAAGCTAACTCAGAAAACTGGAAGCCTTTACGGAAAAATACATTTTGTGAGCTATTTCCGCATAATGATTGCAAATGTTAATAATATGCTAGTATTATAGGATATATATTAGAAAGCTGAAGATGAGAGATCATATATAATAATTGTTTGAATAAAGAATATGAAACAAAGAACCATAATAAATATTTTGCTCCTACACAAATTGATTTTGAATCCAAAAATTACTGGGAATTCATATCTCAAACTTGATAGTTTACTTGATTTCGTAAGGGAAGAAATTTAATGGAAAATAAGGAAAATGATTTTTAACCAGAAATAAAATAAGTAGTCAGAACTTTTGTAGTAGGAGCAACAACACAATGCAAAAATATAACTTATTTTTATTATAGAATTTTTTTTTTATAGTGAATAGAATTTAATGAGATATTATATTAACTGGTAGCTAAAAATAAAATAACAAACATTTTAAACTTTACTTTACTATTTTCTCTAAAATTATCCAATTATAATATTTAATGTAAAGAATACAACACTAGTTTTCTGATAAATTTGATCCCATTTTAATATGCAAGAAGACATTCATGAGTAATTTTTATTGATGCAATATGAAATCGCCGGTAAAGAGTTGAGCCCAAAAAAGAATAGTTACGGATTTAAAATCACAAGTTTCTTTTGTTACTAGTGATTTTCGAGACATAACTTATGTGCGTTACAAGGCTGAAAGTATGGAGCAACCAGTTAAGATCAAACTCATTACTCAGTTGTAATTGTTCTAGTGAGACAAGTTTACTAACCATTACACCATGTTGAGGTGCCCTAAAATAATAGATGTGGCAAAAGGCTGATCATGAATTTAAAATACAAAGATTGGCTATAATTATTCAAATAAATACATTTCAATAATGATTAATGTTTCCAATATCTGTTGCAAGATCCATAATTTCTTTCATGTTTAAAAACTGTTTGTTCCATTTTTATTTTGCGATTAATGTTTTGATAATTTTTACATGTCATTGTGCTTATGTTTGAATTGTGTTCATAAACTGTTTACTAAATAATACATATAGTCAATTGCACTAGTATTCATAACAATCAAAATGAAAAATAAAGACTAAGATGATTGTAATGATACTACTATCAACTAATGACTAATAATCTGTAACACTAAATTTCTAATCCCTTAATTTACAAAGAAAAGTTTTTCAAATTCTCCAATTTTCTTTACAACTAGTATATATTGTTGACAAAGTAAATTTATTAATTTCATGGTTATTATATAACAAAATGCATTTAATCAGAACTGGATTATGATGTTGGGGTCTCTAGGCTAATGAAATTATGCACCCCCCCTCTCAGATGGTGCCATCCTCCTATCCATCTTGATTATTTTTTAATTGTGATATATTTTAGTGATATCTACATAGCTTGGTGTTATTGCAAATTATTTAAATAAACTAGAACAGCTATCTTTTGTTTTTCAATAAAAATATTAAGAAATATCACAATTTTATTATTTATTGCAAACCAAATTAGCATATATTTCAACACAACCATAGTAAAAAAAAAAACAATCAAAATAAATATGTTTTCAATTTATGAAACTATTTAGAAGTTATAACATCTAGAAAATTAAAATCACTGCTTTATAGAAATTTACAAGATTTAAACATTCTGATCTAAAATCAAACATGTTATCTACTTGAAACACAATGACACAAACTAAAACATTCTTTTCATTGCTTTGTTTCCTGTAAAGTCAAATACATATAAGTTTGTCATCTTGGTATCATTTCAGTTTATGAAACTATTTAGAAGTTATAACATCTAGAAAATTAAAATTACTGCTTTATAAAACCTTGAGGGGTCCTTTGTTGTGGCCTATACCAACCTAAAGGATAATCTGGCCCTACATTTAACTATAGTAAAATTTCGGAATTATGGCACAAGATTAAAGTTTTCAGCTAAACAAATTATGATACTGCAGTTTGCAATATTTCTCTTGTGCTGCCCTGTTTTAGCCTTTAAAAGAAATAATATTAGAATTTCCAGTCTGGGAAATAGTGCTTAATCATTAAAATATATAGAGAGAGGTCAGTTATATTTAAACTAATTGGAAAATTGAAAAATTACTTTCAAAGTCATCAACCATTCCCTTATTTTCTCTGTCATTAACAAACATAGCAAAAACATTTGAAAAGAAATACAAACATTATAGATCAAAAAGATACACACATTCAAATAATTTTTTCAGTGTTGTTTGTATTGCTTAAAAATGTGAATGTACTACAACAGCAAATATAAGTGAACAGCGATTATGAACAGCGAGTAGCGAATATGTGATGCAGAATGTGTCAGAATTACAGTCACATACACACATATACAAACAAAGATAGATATACATACACACATATACTCACTTCTGCATTATAGCATATACCCACACGTGTATACACATGAGATTACACACACACTTAAGTGATGTATTACAAGTATAACAAAGGAAAACTAAGGGAAATGTTTGTATAATTTAGAATAAACAATAATGTATAAACCTTCAGGATATTCATACATGCATTATAAGTGAAATTATCAAATTCTGCATATAATTACATACAAAAGATAGTTACATATCAGGCTCATATGTATAGTTGTATTTATGTGCATACCACCACACACACACACACACACACACACACATATAAATATATATGTCTATATTTCTGAGATGAAGTACTGTAACTATTTACACCATTTACCAAGTTCAGACTGTTGTCCTCATCTTTATTATATTGACAATGTTGGTTGAAGTAATCCAAAAGTGACTTGACCCAAAGAGTTGTGAGTTCAAGATCTGGCCACAGCAGAGGTGAACAAAAACTTGGAGAGTCCAGTTACTGCTATATAGGAATAAAGTGTTGCTGCTGACATTTGAGTTTGAACATAGATCGCCAGTGAGCAAACACAGGCAATCCCATTATTGAATTAAATAGACCACGTGACCATAGAAGAAACGCATATATGGAAGGTAGCATGATGTCTAATTGATCTGCATTTCTAGTCTATCCACTATTACTATACAGATTGCTATTCTCTTCTTTACACTATTCTCTATTCGGATTACTATTTGAGTGAGTATTATCTAGCAAGTACTATTAGTGCCAGTGCTATTCGAAGGCATCTGACACCAGTATTGTTCCATGGTGTACTATAGTTGTATCTGCGATTACAAAGTCTCTACTACAACGAGCATTACGAAAGTGATGAGTATTTGTTAGCATTACAAAAGTGGCAACGAATGTTTATTGACATCACAAAAGTTACTAAAGGGAATTAACTGAAAACTGAGATATCCAGATAAAGGCATGGCCCATGGAACTAGAACAATCTATCCCAGTGGACTAAATAAAGGGCTCAGTTTGAAATTCCAACATATATCACCTGAAGAAGGCCAGAGTGTACAATGGCTGAAATGTCGTGAATATGATAATAAAGAAATGGACAACAGTACAAACAATGTCATTTGTGTGTGTGTGTGTATTCATATATATATATATATATATATATATATATATATGTGTGTGTGTGTGAAAAGTGTGTGTATATAAAATATAAATAAATATATATATATATATATATATATAATTATTTATATATTATATGCGCAGTACTTATTAGAAAGCGCTCAATATCAGAGATAGAAGTAACATATTTGGTTGATTAAGTCCATGGTTTGTGACCCTGGGTTTACGCTTTGCGATGTCAGACAAGATCGCAAAAGCGTGAAACCCAGGGTCCAAACTCACACTAATCCAACTAAATATATATATATATAAATATATATATATATATATATATATATATATGTATGTATGTATGTATGTATGTATGTATGTGTATCCTAGCATGCCCCAAGTTCAATATATAGGTACAAGCTCATACATACAAATATCATGCACAAAGTTGCACAAGATCACTGTTACACATACTTAACAAATCAGATATACATAAACATACATAATTACATATGAACATATGCAGATATACACTTACATGAAAATAATTTTTTGTGGAAATTGTGAACAGTGAAAGATGTGAAAAATATTTCACTGTAAACACAGAAATTAAGTGACAATTGGTGATTATATAACATTGCTTTTGTAAAGAATAGAACCAAATATAACAACAGTAGCCCTATAAGTCTTACTAATGTAGATAATCATTAAAATACCAATATTATTCAAACAGCATCTACTCACTCTTGTACTCTATACATATACCAAGATACTATTACTTTTGTTGAGACACTATTGCTATTTGGTATTTACTTATTCTGCTTGTTGATTATCAATACATTGCAAGTGATTGAAAATATTCACATGAATATATTTAATTAATGAGGATTGATTAATCATATTAAAATAATAATAATTGCTTCTAATATAATAATGTTGAATAAAAGTTCATTTACCTGATGGATATTATTATATTTTGTCTTTGATGTTATCATTGAAGAATATCTTCTTGGATTCCCATCTGGTCATACAGATTAAACTGGTTGCATAAATTGAAAACATATTACTGACTGCTGATGATCAGAGAATCAGCCAATTGATTTGTGATAAAAACAAGAGCACAAGCAAACATGAGAACAGTATTCTTATAAGTCTTACAAATGAAGATAATATAATTTCTTATGAAGCCAAATTGAGGAATTATTGGTTTGGTTTGTTTAATGGCATATTAACTCATTATGGGTCATTTAATGCCAAAATTTAATTTTCTTGTGTGCTTTGGTAATTTTTATTTTTTCCAAAATGTATTGCTGCTAATTTTTTTTCTATGAAAATGTATTGCTAATATTTTTACTATAAAAATGTATTTTTATATTTTCATAAAGTTATAACACCAGTTTGGGCGTTCACTATTTGCCTATAGCTCAGACCCTAACAGGTGCTACCACCCAGGGTCGGAGTGAACCTGGGAACAACAGTAAATAAGAGGTGGTTAAAATCAGAGGTCTTGCTGCCGGATGTAGTTTCTTGTCATACCCAGGATGGTTGAGGAATTATATTTATTTATCTTATATTTTTATTATATATTGCATTTAACTTGGTGATACATTGAAATAGAAACATCTTTATTTTCCCAAAGTCTTCAGTGCATATGTTTAGCAACCTATCAATTTTATGAAAATTCAGAAATATAAATAAGTTTTTGTCTTTTCTAAAAAAAATCCTTCTCTCAATCAAAAAAAGTTTAGTCAAATTATTTACTTTGTCTATAATAGAAGACAAGCAATATTTAGACCAAATATAAACCACATCAAATTCCACCAAATCACCAGATTTTAAAGAAGGAAAATACCTGCTCTAAATAATATGTGGGCATTTATTAGTAAGTCTTCAGCAGCTTTAAGGTAATATTTTAATGCAGTTGATCAAAAGTGAAGTTCAGAATTTTAGAATAAAAACATTTACAGCAAAATAATTGTTGCTTTTTATGAATTTCTGTTCAACCTGAATATCTATAGTTTAATGTACTTGTAATTATATTTTTGATATTTACAACACAAGGCCAAATGTAAAGAAATGGAAGATGGAAAATGGTTACACCAATCTATTCTATTTTAATTTCAATTAAATCCAAGAGTTAAGCACTGTCAATTTTTATTTCTTCAGGTTTCCCTTAATAAAAAAAGACATAAATAAATGGTAAAGTTTTTTTTCTGTACATACACAAATCTCTTGCAGTAATACTAAATAAAAAATACTCACACACAAGCACACATAAATCTCTTGCAGTAATACTTCATACTCATAAAAAAATACATATCTGCATAAATCCGAGCCTTTAGGTTTACTTTTCTTATTCAGATTGGTTAAGATATTTATTTAAACTTTGTATTTATATATGGTCAAACTATTTTTCATGCTTAGATAATTGTAGGTAAAAGCCACAGGAATAGTCACAAAACTTTAATAAAGTAATATTTTATTAAATTAAATATGACTTTTATCATCAACATTTAGTTTAGTCCTTGCAGACTGCTTATAGAGCACAAAGCGATAACCAGGGTTGGTGCGTACTACCCCTGAACACCCCAATGATGGGGTCAAGCCTGATTGGTGGCCCTGGGCAGTGCTTTGTGACAGTTGCTATCTTATCAACATTTGCTTTTTTCTATCTACATTTATTACAAATTAAACTAAGCACAGCTGACTATTAAATGATGAAGAATTTTTGTGAATTTTGGTGCCATTCTGAGTTCTTTGTTTTTGTCCAATTCCATAAATTTGTTTTGCTCATGCTAAAACTTGAAAATACACAACATAAAATTCACTATTTTTTTTTATCCATAATGCTGAATGCGTTAAAATTCTTCAACTTTTTAGCAAGAAAAATCTCAAGTTAATGTTAAAAATTGCCACAAAACGTTGATTTTTTAAGATGGAATGATCGTAAATGATCTTGAAATGACATGTCTCTAATATTGTATTTAGATAGATTGTATTTATTTTTTAATTTTTTCTAGTTGAATTGTCCACCTATAATACATATGATCCATTATTTTACATAATTACATTACAATAAAATTATATATGAATACTACCTTATGAAAATTGACATGTATTAGAGTGTGGGCCCTGTATTATAGATTTGTGGGTGGTGGCATGAGACCTCTGCACTGGCTTTGACTGAGGAGATGCTGCTGTGGCATCAGTAGCAATTAGGGTTTTATGTAGTAGCATTGTTAGCCCATGACCAACCCTTCTCCTTTACCATATTTGAATTCAGGATTGTCCCCTAGGACTGGTTGCTACCTGAAACTCGATAGTCCAATCTGCCTTGCTATTTTACTGATAGCTTGAAGTGAGGAACAGATGTATTTATAAGTTTACCAAGGGTATTAGTACAAAGTGAACACAAACTGTCTCAGCTGGAATTTGAACTTAGCTTGCAAATTTCATTTTCTGTGCTGGTGAATGTTAGGCCACTCACATATCCATAGCAATCAACATTTTGTTCATTAGAATATTATTTATTTTATTACTAAGATTCCTATAAATTAAATATGACTTTTTCTGAACATATAAGAAATACGTCTATTATTCTGCCCTCTATTGTTTGTTATTGTCTATTAATGAATATAATAATAAAAAGATACATTCTTATGAATAGTAACAGATAAGATATTGCAGTAATGTTTGGGAAATGTAAAATTAACTTTTTAACAAAGACTTATGATAACTTTTATAATAGTTTGTGATATGTTTTTCACTTTTAACATGTGAATAACTGTGACATGCATTGTGATGGGAAGTTAGAGTAAAATCATTTGGCAAATTATGAATAAGGATAGAAAGAATAGTATTTACATGTAATGAAATAATTTTTATTTAAATGTAAAGTCTAATTTAGAATTCAAACTCACTCCTCCAAGTAGGTTTTTATATATTTTTTCAGATAATAAATTAAATTTCAATATTATAAAATATTAATATATATGTGTAAACAAAAGTTTAATACCACAGAATGTGCAAATTGTTTTGAACAAACAAAGCCACATTTTTTTCCTTAACACCTCATCAGAAGAATCGTTGGCAACCTAAATAGATTTTAGTATTTTATAGGTTCTTTATATCAAATTGCACCATTTGTCTGTTCTCTTTCTTTACTAGGAGGCTTGTGAGTCCTGATTTTTTCTTTTTATACTCACAGGAACTATTTATTCTGGTTTTTGCCATTTTTTCCCCCATTTTTATTTCTCCCATTTTAATAATAAACTGTATTTTAGTTGTCGTTCCTCATTTCCTTCTAGGCTGTTTGTCACTTTCATTAATATTCTATTTAGGTTGCCAATATTTCTTCTGATGAGATGTTGGCCTAAAAAGTTACAGTTTCGTTTGTTCAAAACAATATATATATATATATATATATATATTAGATCTCGTGCATATGAACATATATTTTGATTGTATTATATAGAATATTAAGTATCATGTACTGTATCATGAATATGTGCATGGGTGACATACACACAGATGTTTTTGTATACATATACATAAGTACATTAATAAGTTCCCAGCCCAATGATGAAGAAAGCATTTATTTTATGCAACAAATACTATTTTATGCATAAACTTCTTCTTGGTCAATGCACTTAATTCACTGGTGAACATTACTCATATTGATTGAGCATTATACAGTGACAATTTCAGATCAAAATTCAGTTAATAACTGTGTTAGGTTGCAAACTTATTGATCCATCTTCACATATATATTGACATTGCAATATAAACACATATTGATTGTATTCGCCTATTACTTTCAATATAATGGTCCTACCCTGTTTTTAATTTTTATTAATGAGCTTCCCAATGACATCACCTCTCAACTTGGTAGCTACACTGATGACACAACCATTTATTCCAGCTTCATTAGTAAGGCTGATCAGTTTGACAAGGTCAAAATGGCAGCCGATGTCCAAAATGACCTCAAGTTCATCATTAACAGAGGCAAAAGATGGCTTGTTAATTTTAATGGCTCTAAAACTAAAATGTTCTCCATTAATCATCTGAGAGACCTCTCTTTGCTTTCTATCACCATGGCTGATGCTATCCTTGAGGAAAGTGACTCATTTCACCTTCTCAAGCTAATTTTCTCAGCTGATATGAAGTGGAAAGACTGTATTGAATTCACTGCTATGTCAACTGCTAAGAAAGTTGGTTCACTTTATTGCACAAGACAATTTTTCTTTCCAGAATCTGTCTTACATATCTATAAGTCTACTATTCGTCCATGCTTAGAATATTGCTGCCACATATGGTCCAGTACCCCTGCTATTTATCAGAGCTTCTTGTTAAAATCCAAAGAAGAATCAGCAAAGTTATTTGTCCTGATCTGGCATTTCAGCTTCAGTCACTTTCCCACCACTGTAAAGTTGCCTCCATGTGTCTTTTCTATAAATACTTTCATGGTAATTGTTTACTACGGTATGTAGACTTTTTGAATTTAAGCACAGTACTAGGCTGGTGTCAAAATCGCATCAATTTACAGATGAGCTGGTTAGATGTAGCTGTAAGTTCTATGTTAACAGTTTCTTTTTTTGCACTTCTTGCTTGTGGAACTCACTTCCAAGTCCATGCTTTCCAGCCTACTTTAATCTACAAAAAATTAAATGCAATGTCAATTGCTATCTACTGTTCTCCTGATTACTCTTTTCTTTTTCTGCGCACTATTAATTTTTTTATTTTATTTTACTAATGTTCACCCAATACAAGGCCTAAGGGTCACTCAAGGTAGATGGTTACTGTGTGGAGTTGCATTCACATAAGAAAGAGCAAGATAACAGGAAAGATAGACAGCTAATTCTAGACTTGAAGAGGTCAACATTTAGTTCAGAGTTCAGGCAGAGATTTAGAAGTATAGAGTTGAAGTAGACTTTAGAAGAGACTGGAAACCCAATCTTAAACAGGAAACAAGGGATGAACCTCTACTCCTGTTCAAAAGACCAGGGAGGAGTGTGAACTGGATGTTTCTGTTCCTAGTTCTTCTACACCCTGTAACCCCTTGTGTCTTAGTGACTTTACTCCCTTGCATGGGTTGATACTAATTAAAAAAAGAAAAGAAAAAAAGAGTATGTATAATCAATATGTACATTTTTGTTGGGGATTAAGTGAGTGAAATTTAAACAGATCAAAAGAAGAAAAAAATAACTGAGATAAAACAAAACATTATAGAAGACGTGGAGGGTAATAATAAACGATTAAAAATAAAAGAAAAGGCATTTGTTTCAGATCTGTCTTTAACATGGTGTACAATGAAACATCCATTATTTTAGAAGAGACAGCCGACTTGAATAAAGAATTTCTTGTGTTAGTATTCACGTCATGTAGATAGCAATGCTTTCACTGTAAACTGCTCAAAGAACTTGCTACTAACATGGAAAGTGCTTGGATGAACTGCATCCCCTGGTTCCACCTGGTCTGACCTTCAGGACTAGGACTTGGCATGCCACTTACATAGTTGCAAACAACCCTCATTCCCTCCATATTCCATCAGTGAGAAGTAAGTTCCACTCAAACAATTTCTTCCTGCAAACCACTTCTCTATTGAACAGACTCCTTAGAGGATGTTTCCCCGATCACTGCAATCTATTCAAGTCTTGAATCAAGTGTTATCTTCCCCTCCTATCCATATAAGCCATCCCTTAATGTAATCCTCTACCTCAAGTGGCCCCCAGGCCTTGTACAGGATGAACTTGACTATAAAAAAAACTCCAAAAAACAAAACAAAAAAACTGTCTGTTCAAAGATAAGCAGTTGTATCAGTTGTACAGGTATCTAAACAATTAACTCTTTGCATAGCAACCTGAAGAATGCTAATAACACTCAAAGTTCATAATTTAGCTGAAGGAGGCACCTTGATGTGGTGTAATGGTTAGCAAGCTTGTCTCGCTAGAACAGTTACAACTGAGTAATGCTGGGAAGTGTTCTGACAGGGGACGGTAAGTATGATGCTGAGATCTGAAGATATATTGGGATGGCCAAAGACGCATTACAAAAGCTAGGCAGAGTATTACGAGACAGGAGGATTTTGTTGGTAATAAAGAAAAGAGTACTTAACTGCTAGGTGATATCTGTCCTTCTTTATGGCAGAGAAAGATGAAGAAGAGACTTGAAGTAACAGAGGTATATGGTTCTACAGAAGGATGCTAAGGATACCATGGATTAAATATGTGAGCAACAATGAGGTTCAGGAGAGGATGCAAACAAAGAGGAAATTTATACTTAACATCAAGAAGAGGCAGCTGAAATTTCTGGAACACATAATGAGAAAAGAAGGCTTGGAAAATCGAATACTCACAGGACAGATAGAGGGAAAGAGTGACAAGGAAATACAATGCGTGACATATTTAGTGGGCTTAAGCAAATGGATTGCAGAACAGGGTCTGGTAGAAATAACAAAAAGACAAAACCTATTGAGAGCTACAAGGAACAGGAGGACGTGGAGAGCCATAAAAGTAGAAGAGAGTTCAATCCTCACTGGGTGAGCCATACTTTTGGCCTTGTGCCACACCTGAGCCATGTTTAGAAAATCACCATAGCATACACTTCTTCCTCCTATTAACTGATTGCATTTATGAGGTGCTACTGATTGGAGCACCTCGAGGTGGTGTAATGGTTAGCAAGCTTGTCTTGCTAGAACAATTATGACTGAGTAGTGAGTTCGATCCTCACTAGGTGTCCCATACTTTCGGCCTTGTGCCACATCTGAGTTATGCTTAGAAAATTACTATGAGGTGCTACTGAAAAGGTTTATCTCAACCAAAAAGCACTTCTAAAATAAATTCTGATGCTTGATCATTTGGTTAGATTCTGGAAATTAGATTAGGTTTAGAACTTTTCAGCACCCTTTCATGCTACCTATGAAGGCTTGACAAAAATATTGTTTGAGTATAACAAACATAGCTCACTAATTGGAGAGTTACAGTTAAATAACAATTTATATTTTTGATTTAAGAGACAGCAAATTTTACTAAGAGCATATATATTTTTCTTTTTAGCAAATGCTTTTGTTCATGAAATTAAGATGTTTTATTAAAGATAATTTTGTCAGAAATTTGAAATTCTGACAAAGTTATCATTTAGCACTCTGCATCATTTATAAATAGTACTTCCCCTTTTACCATATATGGAATCCCTTTAAAATATAATGTTTTATATATTTAAAATTGCAGTAGCCTGGCCCTCAATTTCAGTCAAGATTGTTTTAGGTGTTGCCATAGAAGGATATGACTACACAACCAAGAAATTCAGCTTGCATTGGCAGGATTAACATTTTGCTTGGTGAAAATACTCATCTACAGAGTGATAAAGATTAATCATCTGTTTTGAAAATATGACTGATTCTGAGTTTAATTCAAAGTTGAAAAATTTAATTGCACTGTTCACTGAAGAGGATTTCATAAAATTTGTTGTATTTTTTTTTATCCTCTTAACAGCTTTAATTTGTATATGCAATATTTATCTTTTTCAATCATATCTAAAATTTTGAGCTGGTTAAGTGTTCAACAATTTCTACTTACTGAGATAGATTAAAATTCTTCTAAACATGGAGTAGGAGGGATAGTAAAAAGACACATGACTTCTTTCTTTTTATGTGCCATGTCCTTTCAGGACGTAGGCAATCATGGCTCTCCACCTCCTCCTGTCCCTTGCAACTCTCAATAAGTTCTTTCCCTCTGCCACCTCCCCCAGACCGCGTTCTGTCATCCACTTGCTTAAGCCTGCCAGCTATGTCATGGGTTGTTTTCCCTTGTTTCTCTTTCCTTCTATTCGACCCATGAGTATCAGATTCTCCAGGCTCTCCTTCCTCATTATGTGTCCCAGAAACTTCAGCTGCCTCTTCCTGATGTTAAGTATAAGCCTCCTCCTTTAGATCAATGGTTTCAAATGGCTTTGTGCGAATAAAGCATGTAGGTTTTAGCAAGGACCATCCTTCTTTGAACCCTGGGGACTGGTATTCTTCTTCTTCTTTTATGTGCCTTCTCCCTTCAGGACGTAAGCGATCATGGTCCTCCACATCCTCCTGTCCCTTGTACCTCTTAATAAGTTTTGCCTTTTTGTTATTTCTCCCAAACTCTGTTCTGCTATCCATTTGCTCAAGCCCATTAAGTATGTTACACATTGTCTTCCCCTATTCCTCTTTTCATCTGTCCACTGAGTATCAGATTTTCCAAGCCCTCTTTCCTCATTATGTGCCCCAGGAATTTCAACTGCCTCTCCATGACGTTAAGTATAAGTTTCTTCTTTGTTTCTATTCTCTCTAAAACCTCATTGTTGCTCACATGTTCGGCCCATGGTATCCTCAGTATCCTTCTGTAGAACCACATTTTCTGTTGCTTCAAGTGTCTTCTTGATTTTTGAGGAGATTTTCCAGCATTCACTGCTATACAGGAGGACAGATATCATCTAACAGTTCAGTATTCTTTTCTTTGTTTCCAATGAAATTTTCCTGTCTCTTAATACTCTGCTTAGCTTTTGGAATGTATCTTTGGCCATCCCAATACATCTTCGGATCTCAGTGTTTCACTTTACATCCTCTGTTAGAACACTTCCCAGATATTTAAATTTATGTACCTGCTTGATTTTAGTATCTCTGACCTGTCATTTGCATTTTAGGTTCATCCTTACCAATCCAAAACTGTTAATGCCTCCTCAATAAAATTTTGTTCATTTGGATCCTGTTGGTCCATTATAATTAAACAATTTAAAAGCTGTTAATTTATCAAGTATTCATTTATATATTAAATGCATAATTATATGCTAAGTTGCTGAGTATTATAATTAATATTTTAGTATTTTATTAAGCATTTTTATAGTTTCATCATGAGTATAAGTCAATTTTACTTTCAGTGCCCAGTTGATATGTCTTAATGTGGTTTGTGCTGTTTTATTAAAATCTGTACCATTTAAATAATTTAATGAATAATTGATTTGCAACTAGGCTTCATCAATAATGTTATGGTCCGGTTCCTTGTACCACGGTAATAGTCCAAGGTAGAACCAATAAAGTAGAACTTGAATACAGGTATGGAATAACACAGATATATTACAAACAGGAATATATACAGAGAAGTAGAAGTGTTAGTATGAACAGTCAGGTTTAGTAGAGAGAACAATATAGTCTCAACCAGTATCACTATTCCAATGTCTTGCAGTAATTGTCTGAACATGACTCTGTTTCGGCCTGCCTCTGACTCGACTCTTGACTCGACTTGAACTACTGACTGACTCACTACCTACTCTTGAGGTGCAGTATTTATTAAGTATGGAATAGTCCATTATTATTATTATGGGTAAGATCACATAACAAATAATTAAAAAAAAACAAGGAATTTTGAACTGACTTAATCATGAACTCACTGTATTGTTTATATCCTACAACAAAATACTACTTGGGAGAAGTAAACAAAGATTCTGAAAGAAATCGGAACTATTTCCATGATTAACTTAAGTTTAACATGTTTTATTTAAAGTTCACAATAAGATTCATATAACCATTAATATCTGAAATTTTTTGTAGGAAATCCAAGAATCCTTAAACTTTGTTAGCAATTTGAAAATTACTGGTGAAAAACAAATTTCACACAATTACAGATGTGCCTAAAAAGAACCCATGGAAGTAGTTTCAGACAGTTTTTAGATACCACAGGTTAAATAACAATATAGATATTAAAAAAGCATTAGTTGAAGTGCACTTTGATAAGTATATGTCTTTGTTAATTACATATGGCTAGTTTTAAAAAATGTTGGCTGACAAGAGTGAAAAGTTACTGATTTTTCTCTTATTTGGAATATAAGTAATTTAATTAAAAATATTCTTTCAAAGTGCTAAAATTTTGAAATCCCTCCTTGAAAGAAAATTAACAACACTAGGACTACAGCATCATTACAAATGATCTGGAAAACGTATTCTTCAATCTCTTTCTCTTTCCCTGACAAATTCTAATCCCATGGTGCATTATAAAATGCAGTGAAACATGCTCACATACATACGCATAAACAATCTTATGTTAAAATATAAGATGAGGAAGAATCTTTCTTTTTCTCTTATTTATGGTAATTGATAGTCATCTTTTATATTTTAAGTACACTCAGCCCACATGCAGATATACATATACCAATCCAATGTATACAATGATAATGATGATTATGAAGAATCTCCTTCCTCTAGTGACCAATATCACTTGGTCACCTTTTTCTTATATTCTTAGTAAGCATAGATACCCATGTAATCATGTTTAGTATTGTGATGCATAAAGTATCTTTGATTGATATTACTATCATGGTTACCGAGATCTCTGTATAGATATATATGGTTCAAAAATACGATGTTAACTTATGATTTTGTTTATTTTGAAATATATTCAATGGGTATACTGTAAAATTTTAAGTTCACATATATATAAAGATACATACACACACACATACATGAAGGAGGGAGAGAAAGAGAAAGTGAGTTTGAAAGAGAGATAATCACCAGATAAGGAGGAAAGGCAATGAAATCACAACAAATATTTAGGAATTAAATAATAAGGTAAAAATATTTATAGTCTTATTAAATGTTATGATCATTTATTGTTATATTAAGAAAGAGTGTACATTTGCATCAAAATTTTACTAAAACTAACCTTCTTTTGACGAATCAAGTTCAAATACTTGATCTTCCTTTTTTTTTAATCTTTGTTCATATTTCAAAATTTTACTAAAACTAACCTTTTTTGACGAATCAAGTTCAAATACTTGATCTTTCTTTTTTTTTTTAATCTTTGTTCACATTTCAAAATTTTACTAAAACTAACCTTTTTTTTGACAAATCAAGTTTAAATACTTGATCTTTCTCTTTTTTTTTAATCTTTGTTCATATTTTATAACTTATCTTTATTAATATATAAATCAAATGTACTTGGTTTAGACATTTTTAAGCACAAAATTCCTTTATTATAATTTGAAAATATTAATCATTCAAAAAGTATTTCTACTTATGAGCTGTCTTATTTAATATTATGAGATAACTTGTTTCTGTGAAAATAGCAGGGTATAAGGTATAACATCCTAATGACAATATGTTTGTTTGAAGACTTTTAAAGAGAAGTAAACCATATAGAATATCAAGAGGGAAAGTGAAGAATGATATATACATTTTTTTTAATCTAGAGTTGTTAGTTATAAGACATCACCCACATCCCAAACACACACACTCACACCCACCCACCCACACACACACTCCTTTTCAACATCCAATTCCTACCGCTACATGTTACACAAACATACATGTACACAAACACACATGCTTACAGCCATTTTTTTGCATCTGAATTAAAAATAGTTAAAAATGAACGAGTATTTGTATCATATGTCGCTTAGATTTATATAGTGATTTATTTGGAATAAGCCATATCTAACATAAACCTACATTTGTAGTGCAGCCAAATAAAATAGAACTGTGGCTGGTAGGACTAGAATACTAACCTCTATACTAATCAGTGTATGTGTGTGTGTGTATGCGTGTGTACATATTTGTTTACAAGCAAAAGGAAAGAGAAAAAAGAGAATAGAAGAAAAGAAGAGAAATATGAATAATAGAGGAAATATTAATCTTCAAACATTTTGCACAAGTATTGGAGAGTAATTATGAACTGAATAGTATTTCTTGAGAAAGGTAAAAAAAAAAGTCTGTAAAAGGTTGATTGTCTTGTGTATAAATTGAACAGAGGCATAAACATAAGCATACTTGATGCCTGTATGTCTGGATGGATAGTGCTGATAGATAAGTGACTATATGAGCTGATAATATTTATACAGAGAAAGAAAAAAAAAGAGAGAAGCGATTGATTGAGACACAAGTAGATAGAAGATATTTGAGAAACAATTGGACATTTTTGTTAATACATGCAAATATTTATAAAGAAAAAAAAAGAGAGATAAACAGAATATAGCAATACAAGTAAAAAGATAAACAGTAAGTATACAGTAAAAGAAAAAGAGAAATGAGTAATAAGTTGAAAGATCGTGTGTGAGAGAGAAAGAGAGAGAGAAAAAGAGAGAGATAGCATTGAGAGAGCATGCTAATTAGTCAGAAGAAACATTGAAGTAAAATGAGAAAATAAAAAAGGTAAGGTGCTGTTTGAATAAAATGTACTTTGTTTTAGAGAAAAACAGATTGTTGAGAAAAACGTTTGAAACAAAGAATATTATAAAATTTTTAGTGTCATTTGGATACTGAAAAAATAGAAAAGATTGTCTGGATAAAGGTAAGAGAGGAAAAGAATGAAGAGACTAAAAAAATGAGGGAGCAATGTAAAAAAGAAAAAAAAATAATTAAAACAAAGGTGAGAGCAAAGAGAATTGAAAGGAGAGAAGTGTTAAAGAAAGCCATATGCAGAAAAACTGAAGGGAAAGAGATGAAAATAAATGGCAGAACACTTATAAGGGATTAAAAACAAAGTAAAACTGATAACATAAAAGGAAAAATAAATGAATGGATGAAAAAAGAATTATAGATAATGAAAGAAAGAGATGAAAAAGATAAAGAAAAATGCAGAATAATAAATACAAGTCTAACTGATAGATGACTTTAATTTGTAAGAAAAATGATAGCGAGATAGAGTAAGAGAAAGGTAAGGATAAAGATAGAGAAATGAACAGACAGGTAAATTAGAAAACTTATATATATATATATATATATATATATATATATATGGAGTGAGAGGGAGCAAAACAGATTGAAAGAGTAACCGACACAAAGAAAGCTTGATTCTGTGATTGAAAAAAAAAATCTCTATGTTTGCTGGGAGACCTGGGAATCGAAGGGCTGGAGTATAATGGCAGATCAAATACAAAAAAAAAAAAATTGCCACAAAAAAAAAAAAAAAAAAAAAACAAAAGAAAAAAAAAAAAAAATCATGAGCAAGTGTCACTGATGAAATAGACATGAAAATGAGAAGCAGCAATATCACCAACAGCAATAGCAACAACTACAACAACAAAAGGCCATGGCATATGCTTTAGAGAAATAAATTTAGAGGAAGAGAAAGAAAGAGAGAGAACTAGAAAAGGAGAGAGAGAGAGAGAGAGAGATGCTCTGCTGCATCAATTTATAACTTCACTATAGCCACCAGATCATTACTGACAGAGTCCAAATGACAAAAAGGAACACAAGCCAGACTGCCATGCTTTTATTTTATGTTTTATATTTTGCTTTTTAGCACCTGGTTACTAACTAGAAATCCTACTAATGCCATTCTCTTACACACAGAACGTCCACTGAAATCAATTTTCTAACAATAATGAACAGCAGAAGCACCAGCAACAGCAGCAACATCAGCATGAACAACAGCAGAAGTAGAAGCAGCAGCAGCAGCAGCAGCAGCCAATGCTAATTTCTAATTTAAAATCTGCTGACTCCTTCCATAAGTACAGAAAAAATTGGCAAGAAGAAAGCCATTTTCTAATTTTTTTACTGGATTACTACAGCAGAAGAGAAAGAAAAACAGAACATAAAGAGATGAAAGAAAGACTAAGAAAGAAAGAAAGAAAGAAAGAAAGAAAGAAAGAAAGAATGAAAGAAAAGAAAGAATGAAAGAAAAGAAAGAAAAGAAAGAAAGAAAGAATGAAAGAGAGAAAGAAAGAAAAAAAAAAGAAAAAGAAAGAAAGAAAAGAAAGAAAAGAAAGAAAAGAAGAAAGAAAAGAAAGAAAAGAAAGAAAGAAAGAAAGAAAAAGAAAGAAAGAAAAGAAAGAAAGAAAGAAAGAAAGAAAGAAAGAAAGAAAGAATGAAAGAGAGAAAGAATCCCATCTCCCCTTTAACATGAATTTCTCCCCTTTCCCATCAATCAACTGACCAATCAATGTAAGTCCAAGAAACCCATCCTTTCCCTAACTCGGATGAAAATAGAACCAAAATTTTTTCTAAAAATTGGTACTAATCCCCTTCACTAAACCACCATACCACACATAAATCCACCAATAAACATGTGAATAAACACATTTTTTAAAAAAATTGAAAAATGAGCAAAAAAACAAAAAACAAAAAAAAAAAAAAAACAAAAAACACAACTGTTAGTATTAAAAATATATAGTTAAGATAATCTCACCCATGGCAAAAATATAAATTTTTCTTATTTTAATTATTTTTAAAATTTTATTTTTCTTCCCCAATAACCATGAAAATTTTATCCAATAAAAATTAAATTTGATAACCAAAGGTTCAAGTGACAAAAAGGGGGGTGAGAGGAGAGTGGAGTGCAAAAAAAAAAAAAATGGAAAAATTGAAAAAACTTTTTTCAGTTTAACAAAAAGGCTAAGACTAAGAGTGACCTACATTGACACCACAGAGCATGCCCCCACCAACCTAATCATGCAGTGGACCAATGACTAGCAGTCATTGGTACCAGGCTACCAAGCAAAAGGCTAGTTCATCATCAACAAGCAAAAAAAGACTACCTTCATCTTGACCGTCATCCTTAACATTGTCATCAGTAGGACAGATATTCCCCTTTCTCTGACCGAGCATGGCTTGGATTCTGGCCCAGGCCAAGGCAAAGCTGGACACTTCCACTTCTTGTTCCACTGTATCAGAACCAAACGCGCCCAGGACCAGACCGATGAACAGGAAGAACAGCTACAAACAAAACAAAACAAAAAAAAAACATTAAATTTTAAATCTTTTGCTCAGTTATTAAAACAAAAACAAAAATGATTGTTTTTTTAT
The DNA here is from genome assembly GCA_903632075.3 of Acanthosepion pharaonis. Lineage (NCBI taxonomy): Eukaryota > Metazoa > Mollusca > Cephalopoda > Sepiida > Sepiidae > Acanthosepion > Acanthosepion pharaonis. The sequence continues at coordinate 2,134,515 of CAHIKZ030001469.1, read as the reverse complement.
CTCTTGATAAAACTGGTCATTATTAGCTTATAATAAGAATATTTCAGAAACATTTCTACATATTAAATAGAAAAACAAATTGTAAGTCATTTAAAAACTTTCCAAATTTAATATGAGTACAATTTTCAATACCAGTCAATGAATTTGTTACATGGCTTTTTTTTTTTTAAATTGAGTTTACCCATGCAAAGCAGTAAAGCCACTAAGACACAAGGTGTGGAAGGATTAGCAACAGAAACATTACCAATGACTAAGAACAAAAAGAGTAATCAGGAGAATAGCAGATAGCAATTTACATTGCATTTAAATTTTTGCAGATTAAAGCTGGCTGGAAAGTATGGACCTGGAAGGAAGTTCCACAAGGAAGACGTGTGAGAAAAGAAACTGTTAGTATAGAATTTATGGTTACATGTAGCCAACTCAACTGTAAATTGATAAGATCTTAATGCTAGTCTAGTACTGCACTTAAATTCAAAAACTCTAGGTACCATTTTGGATTGTTTATATGAACAATTACTGTGAAAGTATTTATAGAAAAGCACATACAAGTAACCTTACAGCAGTGGGAAAGTGACTGAAGCCAAGCTGCCAGATCACGATCATTAATATTGCTGATTCTTCTTTGGATTTTATCAAGGAACTCTAGATAAATAGCAGTGACACCAAACCTTATGTGGAAGCAACATTCTAAGCATGGTTGAATGGTAAACTTATAGATCTGTAGGATAGATTCTGGAGAGAAATATTGTCTCACATGACGCAGAACTGAGATGATTATGAAGATTTTTGTTTTCTACATTTCAAAAACAGTTTATGTAAATACAGTAAATTATTTGTTTATGTCAATCTTCATCACTTTAACATCATCATGTTGCAGTCAACATATTTGAAAGTAAACTATTAGTTTTAACAATCAGAATGCTTTGAAATTAATCTAAGAATTTAACAAGTCTTAGGTAGTTTAAACATTTGTTGTATCGTCCCCTAGTGGGGGTGGTCTTGTGTGATGGGGGGTCAATTTGATAATAAAGTTGTATTCTTCTCTTGTGGTCAGTGATCGCTAGATGTTTTGAGTCCAGAGATAAAAGAACTCCAACACAGGGAATTTTAAGCTTAACTATTTTATTAACATTCATGTCAACATGTTCTATCTATCCAGTGGGGGTTGTCCCTCCTCACTGTGGAGCCATTTCAGACATGAAAGAAAATCTGTCTATATTGTTTGACAGTTAAGGCTTGACTCGCTGAAAACCTTTTCTTTATTTTGTGCTGGTGAGATGGAAAAGGACTAGGAAGAGGACAGAAGTCAAACAACTATGTCCTGATCCTAAAAAGAAGAGGTATTGAGCAAAATTTCATGGGGAAAATTAGCTCAGGGAGAGGTGTTGTAATGGAATGTCCCAAACTCTCTATCACCTATCTGGACTGACTATATAAGTTGCTATATATAGTGAGCACAGTATATACCTTTGGACTTGCTTCAGGAATTACTAGCCTGCTAACCGAATCCCTGTCTTTCAGAAGTGTATTCCCTTTTTCAATAAACCTCTCTTTCTTTCATCTACGCGTGTGTTGCTGTTCCTTCACTCAAGTACCACCTTTGTTTGTAACCTCTTAAAGGATACAACACTTGATATCTATCATTCCCCCACTGGCTTAGTCAATCAAAATCGACTTCCCATATTTTGGCTTGTATCTGACCCCATGTTCAACATCAGGAAGTCGGAGCAGTGATACACTTCCTCTAAAAAATAATAGTCTGTTAAACTATTATTTAACACATTTTCTTTTGTAAATTCAAGTAATAATATCAAAATTTTACTGAAATAATTCTGAAACTAAAAATTGGCTCTTATTAGAAATTATACAAGTTTTATATAAAAATATTCCTGTAAAATTATTCACTTGCATTGTATACATACAAGCACAAATATACATTATGATATACATAAGTAAGATTTCAGTATGTTTAAATTATTAAATATTTAAAATATATAAGTAGAAGATATGAAAGGCAAAGACAAAGCAGAAACTATTGAAATCAGAATTTAATTTAAAAAGAATTATTCTTGGATGAAGATATTTTTTGTGCTTTTCATTAAATAAAATGTTATAATTTTTTTTCGTAAGAAATAGTTATTATTTTAATGTTGTCTTTAGCTTTATCCAATTTGTGAATGTTTAAAATAGTTTTTACTATCAAACAAGCTCAAGTTACATCATAGAATATGAGGTTTGATACCAGTTGATGTAGGGCAGAAAAAAACATTATAGTATCTGAATATATTAATTCAACTAATATATCAATATGGCTGGTTAAAACAACAATATCATTCATTACAAGGCACTTTACAGGACTTTCAGGTTAGTTTCTGATAATATGAAAATTGTCTATAGTGGAAGAGAAACCAGGACAAAAAAAAACTAACAAGAAGCTCATTATCATAAAAATCATGGAAGATGTATGAAGAAAAAATAGTGTAGAGGAAGAGAAATGTAGACGACAACATAGACTATAATAATAATAATAATAATAATAATAATAATAATAATAATGTATTTGTAATAACATCGATGATATTGCTTGGTGATGTCTCAGAAATATTTAGTGGCTAATGAACATGGAGTTGCTTGTCAGTTAATTCTCTGAGGCTTGTATGTCTTTATTCTGCAAGTCAAAGTTTTCACAATAAAATTGATATTAACCAAAACATGTTGGAAAAATTTTCAGGATAGATTTATATTATTACTTTAAATGTTACGTTTAGTGGCTGCCTGTGTTTGAAATAGACACCCATTTTTTTTATTTTAAGCAGTGTGGATTATGTCTATCAGGCTGTGCACTGAAAATGTGTTCTCTGGCAGGGTTTGAACCCACATCCTCCTTTGTAGGAGATCCAGCCTGCTTTAGACCACCCAGCCACAGTGCATCACAGTCTAGTAAGGTTTTATTTACCCTGTTAAGGAATGCACATTTCCTTGTTTAGTTATTCTTCAAAGCCTATATCTGCTTAGTTTTATATTTGAAATGTAAACAAAGCAATTTTTAAAGAATTAATGGATTTTTTAATCAAATATTTTCATTACTTCAAACGTTTGGCAGCACTGTCATGTGCAACATTGTGCAATGTCAGTTGGTTCTGTGCAGTAATAAACAACTTGCAGTCATTTTGGTGATATTACTTCTTTTTCACTCTTCCAAATTATATATAACATTGCCTGTAAAACATTTTTGAGTAACAATGAGAAGGCAAAAATTGTTGATATGCTTTTTGAAGGGAAAAATGGAAACTGCTAAACCTTTTGCAAGGGACCACCATACACTCAAGAAATTAATCCCAGATACAGCTGCATGCAATGCACATGTTGAAAATAGGAAGAAACGTAGGTTTTTGTTTGTTTCTTACTCAACAAATGGAAATGTGTTTGAAGATAGAGATGTGGAAGTATCCACTTAAAATTATTTGTTGTCACTGGAGCTCCAAAGCTACCTAAAACGTCACAACGTTGTCTCCTGAAGCACTAATGTAAGTACCCCAAACCTGTTGATTCCACTCTCCTGAACTTGAATCACTTTCCTAAATGTGTTTTTGAGGTGGAAAAGTATTTAAAATTCGATTTTTCAGTGTGTGTTATTCATGGATGAGTGCAGGGCAACAGTGGCTAGTCCTAATGGCTGGTGAACAGGTAACTAAAAGGAAACCATAATCATCTTCAATAAGGAGACAGAGCAGTCAGGTTTGGACTAGGGATTATTGGCAATGAGTTAGTTGGCCCCTGGATAGTTGTTGATAGCATCAAAATGAACTCTCCTGCTTATGTTGAATTCCTAAGGATCAACCTTCAAGCCATAGCTCAAGAAACAGAAATGGACATTCAAATGAAAAGTGGTATTTATACATGACAATGCTTCAGCTCATACTTCTATTGCAACCAATTGAATAATTAGTTAAATTAGGGTTAAAAAATGACTTGTTTATGGAGAGGCCAGTGTGTTTTCTGGATTTTAATGTTATTGAAAATCTTTGAGTAATGTGAAGAAACACCTTTAGGACGATGACAAAAAATTTTCATCCAAGAATGAACTTTGGGAACCAATATCCACTGCTTGTGAAGACATCACTCCAGAAGAAATTCCGAATTTAACATCTATGGACACTATGTTGATCGAATTTATTAGATAAATGACATTTTATATTTTAATATGATCATAGATTTTATGATATTCTATATAAACATATAACATATTTGATCTATATTTGATTAGTTTCACAATTAATATCATTTTATTGATTTGTATATAATGTTGGAATGCAGTGTATATTTCTATAGGTTATATCTTTTGAACTTATTTTGACATAAAAATTTATTACCGATTTTATTGCAAAAACATTGACTTGCATAATAAAATCTGACATTTCCAAAACAAGTTATTAACAATGTAGTTACTATAAACTGAATAATTTACAGTTAATTTTGTTTTTTTTAAAAATAAGGTTCACCCTGTACAAGGCCCAGGGACCACTTCAAGTAGACGGTTATGCTAGGAGGTAGTTTATATGGATAGGAGGAGAAGATAATGGTTGACTCTAGACCTGGTTAAGATTGTAGTGATCAGGGAAACATTCACTTAGGAGTCTGTTCCACAGAGCAGTGGTTCATGGGAAGAAGCTATTTGAGTGGAACTTACTTTTCACCAATAGAATATGAAGAGAATGAGAGTGGTTTTTTTACTATGTAAGTAGTATGGCAGGTCCTAGCCATAAAGGTCAGACCTGGTGGAAGCAGTAAATGTAGTTCGTCCAAGCACTTTTCATTTCAGCAACAATAGAACAGTGAGAGACTCACCACATCTCACCTGTGAGAGAGAGGTTGGAGTGTGGAAAATAATTCTTCTCCAATATGGACTTGGAGACACTTTTGAAAGACTGGAAAGTGAGGTCTGGGCAGCTCCTGCCCAAATATGGCATTTTTGGCCTGATCTGGCTCATATAAAGATAGAGGATAGTATGAGGAGTCAGGTACTTACTGGAGCAGTACAGGGAGATGATTATTTTACCTGTAGCTTTAGTGATGGATCATATATAGAAATTCCACTTGAGATTGGGTGTGAGTTTGAAGCCCAATATCCTCTCAAGGTATGGTACCTTCTTGAGGAAACATTCATTCATCGTGATTAGCGGTAGTTTGGGGTCTGATCAGCGGTGATGGAATGTAACCAGTTTAGTTTTAGAGGCAGTGAATATAACTAGCCAGTTTTTCCCCACTGGGAAATTAGTATTAGATCAGGAGAGAGGTCAACTGCCAATCTCTGTGGAAAAGTATTTAAAATTCAGTCAAGATATCAATTTTATTGCGTAATAAAAACTGAGATTTCCAAAACAGGTTATCATCAATGTTGTTATTATAAACTGAAGTTCATATCAGTATATTCTGAATATTTTATAGTTAATACTAATTTTATTGCAAAAACATTGACTGACATAATAAAATCTGACATATTGCCATATTAACGGTTATTCTTATCCTTATATTTGCACACCTCTTTTTATGCAGTCAGTTGGTCAGTTATATGCCAGGCATGATACATGCTTAGGCGATCATGTATCTTTCGATACATGACTGATGAGGCAGATTTTTTTTCCCTCAGTAGGTTTCCATTTCTTTCTGCAGTAGACCAGTTGCCATCCAAAGCTATAGAACACAGTCTGTCCTGCTATTTACCCGTAGCTGGGGGGAGAAAAAGAGGAGTCATACTTTTCCTAAGTGTATTAGAATATAAGTGAATGTAATGGATTTAACTGGATTTGAACTTGGCTCTCTGATTCCTCAATCTGAGCCGCTATCTATTACTCCACCGTGCCTCCCTCTTTTTATGCAGTTTAAAATAATTATAATTTAAGAAACAATAAGATTATGCATAAGTTTGAGAGGAGGCTTTTATACACCGCTTATATGAAAATGAAAACAACACAAGAAAATAATAAGAAAATAGCAAAATTTGAGAAACTTCCAGAATCCAGAAAATTGAAACATCATAATCTTAAGAAGTAAGCAAGCATATATAAAGAGACAGGCATGAAGAGAAATAAATAAAATACAGATGCAGAAGAAAATGTTGCTTACTGTTTTCCCAAACACGGTTACTGGAATGAAGATGAGAAAGCAGAGCCCATTACAGGCACGCATGCAATCATACATCGGTTCAATCCATTCTCCACATAGGATTCGAAATACCATCATAAAGGAGTGGAGAAAGTCATTGAAGTTCCACCTACAAAAAAAATCATACAAAATTTCATGGCCCTGATTACACACACACATATATATGAGGAAATTTTATGACAAAATGGAAAAGGTTTACTTGTGACATATTTGTCCATCAGGACTTCATCGGACTCTGAATGATGAAACATGTCACAAGTAAACTTTTTCCCCAATACCTTTCTTGATATATAAAAATATATATTGTTATCTCATATATATATATATATATATATATATATATATATAAAAACTGTCAGTAGTACAATGATAATACAACTATACTTTGTAGAGCAGAAAGAAACATTTCAGAAATGCCTTACATAAAAATTCATAGTTAATAATTTAACTTTCACATTTGATATAGTTTATAATAAATTTTATAAAACATTCATTTTACAAATAGTTTTAAGTTCCAAGGAGTTAGTATAGAGAAACTCAAAATCAAAACTTTGGCTATAGATCCTTAATAATTATCTTAATTAAAAATCAAATACACTTCTAAATAAAAGAAAAATGCTGATCTTGGGTCTTAAAAATATTTTCAATTTAAAATTTAATCAAGAGAAAAATTTTCTTTGATTTCAGTGAAATTCTCTATAAACTGTATAAGCTCAAAATTGTTCTTAGATATAATATTTAATCATCAACAAACTTATATTTATACAATGTGAAGAAGCCAGTTTAGAAAAAATGTTTTAATCTTACTATCAGAACTTAAATATTCAGATGACAAGGCCTTTAACTTTTGAAAGATGTTATCTTTATAAATATGATGACATACACTACAGTTCAAAAATTTGAAGCCACCTCCAAAATTAACATGGAATGAACTTGACAGAAGAGTGAAAAAAAGATTTCTTAGTATCATTGAAAAAAGAATGGAATCAATTGTCAAACTTATACTTTGAGAAACTTTTCCAACAAATGCCAAAACTTTGTGCTGCAGTCATCAAAGCTGAAGGAGGATATTTTGATGAGAGCAAAGTTTAATCATAAAATGCTTTTTTTCTTTTTATCATAATAAAATTTCTAATAAAAAACATGTCTCATTTTTTTTAACTATGTATTATAATTTTCTCTTATTTAAAGTACAAAACAACTACCTTTGGGGCTAATTTAAAAAATTACAAGGGGTGGCCTCAAACTTTTGTAGAGTAATTTTATTTTAATCAAGTGAATTCATCAAATATTAATCAAATTAGTTTTTGTTACCTGGGAACTGGTTCGCCCCTGAATTTGTCTGGCGTGTACTCTGTGTGGAAAAGTTGCAGTCCAGTGACAGCAAATATGTAGATGATAATGATGAGTATTATCGTCAAGTAACCTAACGAGCCAAGTGTATTGAGGATTATACACAGAAGCAGTCTCATTGTTGTCCAAGATTGAGCCAAACGGAAAACTCGTAACTAGAAAAAGAAAAAAAAGATGTTTTGAGGAATTGAAAAGAGATAAAAAGCACAGTAAGAAATAACAAAGGTTGTAGTGAATACTACTATGTTGCCACGCCTATATATTTACAACTAATCTAATTTAAAAAAAAAAGTAATTTCTGAAAGTGTTTATCTGTTATTACACATGACATTATTATTTTGATGATTTTACAAATATTTTCTAACAGAGATTTCTTTGTTGCTTTTTTTTTTTACATTTCTCTATGCATCAGTGTGTATACATGTTGAAATATTATAGTAAGTCTTTTCCAAAGACATAAAATTAATGACTGGCAACAAGAAAAAAAATGCCATTTTTTCATATATGTTAGCTAATTATATTATTTTTTATAACTTTGCGTAAGACTAAATTTGGTCTATGTGTAGAATTTGAGCGAGTATCTTTCTATTTTTTAAAAAACTTTCAGCATGCCACTCCTATTGTTAAATAAGGTGAGGTTGAAAGTTGGAGAGAGATGTTTAATATACAGAACTTCTCTTATAGCGAGATGTTTTCGGTAATTTGTCAATAGAACAAAACAGCTCACAACAGATAATGAATGGTTACCAGCATTTTTTATTTATATCAATTTACTAAGCATAACTCAGATGTCTCACAAGGCCAAAAGTATGGAGCACTCAGAGAGGATCACTTGGGAAATATTCCAAAAATGACAAATATTCCACTTGCAAGCACACTATAATACTGTAATATATATATTTTTTAATTTTGATTGATTTGTTTTTTATGGTTTATTAACTCTTTTAAGGTTATTTAAAGTAGAAACATATTTTTAGATTGTAAGAAATATTTGGAGATAACAATAATTTTCTGGTACAAGTCTTACTAATTAACCCATAGCTGGGAAGAGAAGGGGTGGATTCATACATTTTCTAAGGGTATTTGAACATAAATGAATATAATGAACCCGACTTGAATTCCAACTTGGCTCTCTGATTTCTCATTCTGAGCTGTTATCCATTACACTACTTGCACTTCGAGGCTTACGACACATGGTATTCCCAATTGGTCACCCAATTACCTACTGACATGTTCAATGTTACTTAACTCTGGTAATTGTATGGGAATTGGTGCTTCAATGTGATATGGCTGTAAGCCCCTCTCTGTCTCTCTCTCTCTCTGTCTCTCTCTCTCTCTCTATATATATATATATATATCCAAGTAATAGGAAAGAACAGTCAGATTTATAATCTAAAGTTCTTTAATATTTTTGTTTTATTTTTAAAAAACAGTGCTTGATACAAAGTAGAGCATAATATAATTATTTTTTTTTAAAAATATGTCTCCATTGCGAGAGAAATTACTATGATTTGAAACTGAAACTCAAGTTCTAAAGTTTAATTTCAAAATTAAACTTAAAATTTAGAGCACGGTCTCATTCTCAAGCAATATTAAGAATAACTTATGGAGAAATCAGTTTACTCTATTTATAAGATAGGAAAGGTAGTGGTATGAGGGTTCCTATTTTTCCAGTGGTTTTTTGGCTTTTTACGAATAAAGAGAGTAGGAATGTTTATTGTGTATCAAGTTTTTGGAGTCGTTTAAGGTTGGGTGGGGTGTTTCTGTCTGGCTATACAAGCTTTTTATATTTTTTAAAAAATAATTATAATATATCTATCTATCTATATATATATATATATATATATATATATATTTGTGGGTCGGCCTTTGCTTAGGTACAGGGACAGGCTGAAGAGTAACCTCTTAGCTGCGAATATAAATCACACTACCTTTGAGAACATCATAATTGATTGTAATGAATGGAAGACTACATGCTACAATGGCATCAAGAACAAGGCAGCATCAAACATTGTCAAGCTTCGTCAAACTAGGGAAAGGAATAAAATATCTGCTGCTGTTTCAGCCATATACTCCAATAATCCACACTCTTGCACAATCTGTGGACTTCTTTGCAAATCACTAGCAGAACTGAAATGTCACTTGCGACTCACACACAAGGTTAAATAGACAAAGTTGTCGGAACCTCATACGTCGAAACTGACGGGAGAGTCCATCATATATTTGTGTATTTAGGCAGCAATCCTTCTTTCATGCACATTTCATTGAATACGACAGACAAGGTGCTTTGATTTAGTTTTTTTATGCAATTTCTCATGCGATCTTATAATTTTTTTCTTTTTGGTAGATAAATTATATAAAAACTGTCAAATTGTCCTTTTCTCCAAGCACTTTCAGCTATACATTTAGCCATTTGCAAGGTTAAAATATATTAACTGTTAACAAGAAATAGATTGTTTTACGTATGTATTTATACAATGTTTTCATTTTCAAAACATAGTCAAGATATTGTGTCCATGTTCATAGTTGACATTATAAATATATATATATATATATATATATATATATATAAGGTTGAGGTTAGTGTGACACAAGGCAATAATAATAAGGTGCCTTCTCCATGGTTTTTAACTGACAGTCTTTCTTATAAAGCCCTGTCTACCTTGCTAGTTAACACATACCAATAAAAGAGGAAAAGGTTACAACTAAAAGGGGAAACAATAAATATTTTATAAAAAAGTTTAACAGATGAGTAGATAAATTCAATCTAATGTGGGTGAACATGGCTCTCCACAGCTTCTTATCTTTTTGTTCCTCTTTCTCTTTGTGATTTGTTGCTTTCCTCTGTTTCTCTTGTTTTTTGATGTATCCTGTGAGTGTTAAATTTTCCAAGCCTTCTTTCAATTTTATAAAGACAGCACAAAATCAGTGTCCAGTTTAGTGGTGTACTTGTAGTGTAAATTGAAAATTGGATGACACAATGTCAAGCACAATATCTTGTTTGACATAATGTGTACATTATAAATTGAATCCACACTTTGCTTGCTTTTATTCTAAAATATAAGTTTTTCTTCAGAAATTAAAATTTTCTTCCAAAATTGAAGGTCATTTTAAAAAAAAAAATGCAACAGGCTATATTGGAAAGATATATTTTCCTACAACATTATACACTTTAGCTTAACTTTTACTAAACAATATATAAAGATGTATTCTTGGTATACTTACTAGTCGAAAAGACCGGAACACAGATACACCTTTGAGCCCTTCCACTCCTAAGTCAATTAAGCTGGCAACAACCACGACAAGGTCGAAGATATTCCAGCCACTTTTAAAGTATTGTTTATTGAATGCAACAAGTTTTAGTATTGCTTCAATAACAAATATGGTGGTAAATACCTGAAATCAAAAAATAAAAACATAGAAATATAGAAATATAGAAAATGGAAAAGATCATTTGAATTTTATTTAAAGAAGTCAATAAAAAGATAAAAAAGAAAACTTCTTTTTAAGAAAAAAAAAGCCTGTTCTTTAAAAACAAAAAAAACCAATAAGTTAACAATGTTTTATGATGCAATTTTGTGAGAAAATGAAATAAAAATTGATAAATAAAGTAATAATAATGAATAATAAAAAAAGAAAAAGATTTTCCCATGATGCTAAGAGTAAAGGAACTGGAAATATGATTACTCCATTTGGTTGTACCTAATATTCTCAGGCAGTATTGTTGAAGCCTATAAAAAGGCAAAGATTTCCACCTCAATTTCTTTCTCATCTTTGCTTCAAGATGTGAACCAAATGATAATTATGTTCTCATTAGGGGATGTTATTTTCTTGGTTCACTGATGGCTGAACTCTCTTCCCACTTTTCAATGCACAGCGCTTATATGTTTCTTCCGAAACCTCAACCTATGGTGTAAGTCAAGCTTTCTCTTTGGTTTTTCCAACTTAGTGAAAGGCTGAATTGAGTGGGACTATAGTAATGACACTTATACTGACTTACCCTAACTTCTGGATGAAGAAAAAAAAAAACACAGACATTCCATAAGCATGTTTAAACCTCCCAGTGATAAAGTAAGCAGAACCTTTCTTTTGGTTGTTCCAATTCTGCATAAGGCTGACTTGAGTTTGACTATGAATACAGTACTTGTACTTACCTACCCAAACTTCTGAACAAGAAAGAGAATGGGTATACCCAAGGGACAGGGAGAACTTTGTTTCACTACAGTCACCATAAAAGGAATAAACATTTGTTTTTTTTGAAACAAGTTATTATATGCTTCTTAATTATTTGCATATTGAACATGCTCCTTCACCTAAAATACACACAAAGTCTACAATCTGTTAAATTCTTTATTTTTTTGCATTTATAATATAACTGTGAATTATAACAAGTATTTATTTAATTGTTTTAACTTTGTTAATTGTGCTGTTATTTGGGAACTTTAGTCTATTTACTATATGGGCTTCCATATTTATTCATAATGAAATAAAAATATCCATATTACTTTGTTCAGGTTGTTATTTAGATTTCCGAGAGAAGCTGATTTTATTAAGTTGAGTCATCGGTATTTTCTGTTTTTTAGTAACCAATTGTAATGACAAATGTATCATGTTAACTATTAATCATAATTAGCAGTTAAGAATAACATCTTCTTGGGAGTCTGTTCCATAGAGGAGTGGTTCATAGGAAGAAGCTGTTTGAGTGGAACTTACTTCTTGCTGATGGAATACAGAGAGAATGAGGGTGGTTTGTTACTATATATGTGGCATGGCAAGTCCTAACCATGAAGGTCAGACGTGATTCATCCAACCACTTTCCATGGAAGTAACGATAGAGCAGTGAGAGAACTCGGCACATTCCGCCTGTGGGTGAGAGTTTGGAGTGTGGAAAACAATTCTTTTCCAACAAGGACTTGGAGATGCTTTTGAACAAGACAGGAAAATGAGGTCTGGGCAGCTCCTGCTCAAATATGGCACAATACTCCATTTTCGGTCTGATCTGTCTAATATTAATGTAGAGGATAGCACGAGGAGGCCCGTCATTTTACCTGAATCTTTAGTAGTGGATCATATATTGGAATTCCACTTGAGTTCATGTGTGTTTCAGGCTCAATATCCTCTCAAGGCTTCAGGGGACATCTGTTCATCACCATTTTCTGGTGGTATTTCTGGGTCTGATCAGTGGTGATGGAATGTAACCAGTTTGATTTTAGAGGAATTGAATATAACCAGCTAGTTTTTTTTTTCTCCACAGGGAAGTTAGTGTTAAATCAGAGGAGAGGACAGCTGCTAATCTGATTGTCAAAACTTTTAGAGGTGTACCTGTATATTGTTGCATCATTGGCAGAAATGTTTACAAATATTTGGTATATATTCTCAGGTAGATCATTTATATAAATCAGAAAGAGGGTTGGTCTGAGAAGGGACCCCTTGGGGACACCTGTGTTGACTGCCAGGGCCTTGGAAGACTAGCTGTTAATAACTACTTTCAGGGATCTACCTGTTAGGAAGGATTTTATAATAGAGAAAACCCTTCCAGTGATTCCATAGCTGGAGAGCTTGTGTAGCAAACCTTTGTGCTACACCTTGTTGAAGGCCTTCAAGATATCTGATACTATAGTCCTTGCAGTATGTATGTTGTCAAGGGCCTCACTAATTCTGTCTGTAATGGTAGTTAGGACATCAGCAGTGAACTGGGCCAATTGAAACCCATACTGCTCGTTGCACAAGAGGTTATTCCTATCCAGGTGCTCAACGACTCTCTTGTTGATTAAGGCCTCAAAAAGCTTATTGATGATACTGAGGAGACTAATGTGCATGAAAGAGAGATGCTGGTAGTTTCAAAATTTTAAAAATAATTTTTTGTAATTTAACCAAATTCATCTATATCTGTTTTCTTTTTCTTTCCATCATCTCTGTTTTAAAATATCCCACATTGTGATAACAGAAAATCTGCCAAGAATGGTGAAATGTAAGAACCTGGGCATAAATTTACTGTGGCTGAACTAGTGATTAAACATTTTTTGACATTTTTATCTAAGTGAATTATTTATATATATGGGAGAAATATGATTCATCTATATTTCTGAAAGAGGTATTGTAACTGTTTGTTGTCCAAATCTTTATTGTTATATTCAGGACTGCAGGAACACTGTAAAGCTGTAACATGAGAAGAAGTAAAAAAATCAACTATGGCTGACCATATATGGAGAGGAAAGGGATATCATGCACTCTGTGGGATGAGGTTGAAATAATAGACAGAGAACATCACTGGAAAATGCAAAGTCTTAAGGAATCAATGCATATGCTAGGCCACAAAAATCTCCTAATAATGTAAAGAGGAAAGCTCATCAAATTTATGAAAATAGATAAAATATGAATAAATAACATAAATAGTCTTAATAAAACTAGACAGATAATTTTACTTACCAACTCAATCATGAAATTACAATTGAAGAGAATTTATCTAAACTTAATATCAAATTTCTTATGACTACTTCTAAAACAATAAGACTAAAATAATAACCTAAAACCTGAAGCATTAGTTTACACTATAATTTGTATTTAAAAGTCAAAGGAAATATGGGAAATCTGGATAAACATGCCTGCAATAAGATGTAGTCTCAAAAGGATCGTTTTTTACCCATGAAGTCCCAAGTCATCGTGACTGAGGATTTGAGCATAATGGCCTTGTTCAGACTGTTGATCATGCCAGATAATGCACTCTCTGCCAGAAACTAATTAATATCTGATCAGCATAGTTGCAGTATAAACCACAGATGGGCTTTTTTGGTGTTGAACAAACACAATGTGCCTGAGCAGGTATCTGCAATTGGAATTGGCTAGCTGTCCTCGTAGATTATATCCAGATCCAAGCAGCCAGCCATCATATATATATATATATATATATATTGAAAATATAGATAAATCTGACAAAATTATGAAATAAGGAAAACCTTTGTAAATATAACATGTTTTGGTATTTAGCTTTATAAGTAATTTTTAGGGAAGTGGAATAATGTGGTGTTGTTTCAATTTTTAAATCCTATTTTGTTTTGTTTTCATTGGTTGGTTAGATATCATGTGTTCATTTTATAGTATTTGTAGAGATGTATATATGAATTCTTGTGGGAGTCATGTGTATGCCTTTATGGTGTTTCTGGGTGTTTAATCCTTGATATGGTTGCACAATTTAAATGAATATTAAAAAATTGAGTATATTAGTGTATTTTAATTACCTGATAAATATGAGAAATGTTGGGAAAATCTGTACTTAATAAATGTATAATACTAAGTTTCATCATCTGCAAATATTTGGAGGCTACATTCATGGAGTATGGGTTTTACAAATATTGGTGATGTGAGTATTTATTGCGTCTGTGTGTGTGTATAAAATTTAAGAGAGTTTATCTGTAAAAGGACAATATGAATAAAGACAAAAGCATTACTTATCTTAGGCAACACGTTTAGTCCTCTGATGGAAATTGTTAAGGCAAATGCAAGGATTTTATTTTGCAACTAGTATTTACTCAACCTCCCCCAATGAGGACTTAAGAAACTTGAAAACTTGAACTATATTTCTTGTAATTTTCTTCCAAAATGAACTTTGGACAATTTCTGAAGAAATTTCCTTCCTCCTTGTTCGAGAAGGTTATTCATGATTTGGAAAAGTCAGTCATTAAAATTAATTGACACAAAATGTTTGTCATTTTTAATAGCATTTGACTTAAAGAAAACGCATTTACACAATATATATATATATATATATATATATATATATATATATATATATATAAAATATATATAATATAATAAAATAATATATATATAATATAATAAAAACTGGCCACTTGTATTTGAGGATACCCATCTACTAGGGCAGCTAGTCAATCCCTAATTCAGGTGGTCACTCAGGCAAATTTGTGTTTGTTCCACAAACCTGTGGTTTATACTGCAACTATGCTGAGCAAACCTTAGTTACAGTTTCTGGGAGAGAGCATGTTATCTGGTGTGATCAACAATCTGAACAAGGCCAGTACACTCAAACCGTCGGTCACGATGACTTGTGACTTTGTGCTAGCACAACTACTGATGATCCCCCAAGTGTTGCGTTTACCAAATTTGACTCACAAGGATTGGGTCAACTCATGGTATGGTTTTCAAGCACTTTCCAAAAGTGCTGCATGCTGGGATCATCTCCTTCCAGACTGATAGCATCAGGAAGTCTTCTTCCTGATAAATCGACCATAGTGAGATTTGAACCCAGGTCTCATGGTCAAAAAGTGAACATTCAAAGCACTTGACCATGCTCCCATATATATATATATATATATATATATATATATGCTATAAATGTATTTAGAGATAGATTATGAATCCTTGTCTAAACAGAGTAAAAAAATACATATGATAAAAGTTTATGGCTTTGGATTAATGGATTGGCCACCATATTATTTTCTTGAATAGTGTTTCCTTTAAAAGTGCAAATCTATGAGTGCCATGAAATTGCAGTTTGAAAGAACCATTGTTCTGTTCTCATGATTATTTTGCTGAAAAATTTCATTCATGGACACCTCAAAAGAACATGAGATGCTTATAGAAAGAGGTATTTTGTTTGCATTTTTTTTCTTTTTGCACCATAGAAAATGCTTAAAAGGGCCTCTCTTAAGCAGGTGATACCTCTGCATTAAATCTGAAAGAGAGGGAAATATTTATTGCAACTTTTTCTTAGTTACTTCAGCTTTTTTTGTTTTATTTTATTTTATTTTCATGAATATTTTTTTGTGTAAATATATTTGTAAGATTAAGAAGAAAATTATGCAACCACTTTATGTGTTTTCTGTCTCAGTGCTTTAAAATGTTTTTGATACAAAAAGAATTCTTTTCCAGGGAAGAAAGTGAAGCTACTATTTTTTAATCAATATAATTGCTTTTCTAATACTTCCTGTTTTTAAAAACAGTTAGTTTCATTGACTTTAATTATAATGAGCTAATGAACCACTATTACAGTAGTTTTTGCTCAGTTACATGTACAGTAGACAAACATTTATAGAGACAATACTTTTGTTATGTTTTGCACACCTCTCTGTGTAGTAGTAGTCATAGTACAGTTCTTCGTACTGAATAGCAACCAGGTTTGCTAAGCATAGCCACCCTAAGTTCTCCAGTTGTTCTCTATTTATACTTGTCTATCTAATTTGCATACAATATTACACCTTTCATCCTTATGCAAGACAAGTCACTGATACTGGAAACAATAACATGCAAGAAAGGGCACTGTTATTGGAAACATTATAAGCTAGTTGTAATTTATTCTCCTTGAATGAGTTGTAACTTATGAATTTTAAAAACTTTCTTTAAAATGACTGTGAGTTGTCTACCTTGAAAAATGCCACAAGCCCAGTCACAAAATATTGCAAACTTATTTCATATGACATTTAACATTTTTCTGTGACTTTTGGTAAACAGAAACTTTTGATTCTTTTGTCAAAAAAAAAAATAAATAAATAAATAAAAAGAAGTAAAAATAAATAGTTTTCAGTTTTTAGTTGCTGCTAAAGTATTTACATTGTAGTGGTTGCAAATGTAAATGTAATGATTGTAGGTGTACGTGTAGTAGTCATAAATTTAAAATGTAGCAGCAAATGTAATTGTTTTAAATGAAAGTGTGTGTAATTGTTGTGATGGTAAGTGTGTGTAGTGGTTATAAATATTGTGGGAATTAAGACCACAAACGATAAAATAAATAAATAAAATAAACAGGAACTTATGTACTGGAAGTGGACTATCTCCCTTAGACATATAGTCACCTGACTAAGTTCATGTGGTATTAGTATAAAAAGCAGGGCACTTTCAAAAATCTCTCTTTTTCCATTTTTCTGTTCCCATTCAGCATGTAAGTAATTTTTCCACAACTGTCAGACACTTATACATACACCCACACATATACTCACCCACTTACTGTTTCTAAAAATTGTAATTTCTGTGAGAATATATTGTTTTTATTTTAAACAGGAAAATATTTATTGTTTATTTATTCATCATTTATATTTGAAACATTTGGTTGCTACTGCTTTTAGTGAGCTATAAGTAATCCCCACAACAATATAAGTGTAGCAATAAATATAAATGTAGTGTTTTTTAATGTAAGTATAATGGTTGTAAGTGTCAGTGTTTGTAAATGTAAATATAGTAGTTTTAAATGTAAGTGTAGTGGTTGTAAGTGTAATGGTTGTAACTGTAACTGCAAAAATTAAGTGTAGTGGTGTTAAGTATAAGTGTTGTTGTAAGTAAGAGAAACAAGTTAATTTTATTGAAATTTATTAGAAATTTTCTAATGTCGTGCCAGAATCTATCTTACATATTCATAAGTCTACCATTCGTCCTCATATTGAATATTGCTACCACATCTGGTTTGATGCTCCTGCTCCATATTTAGAGATTCTTGATAAAATTCAAAGAAGAATCTGCAATGTTATTAATCCTGACCTGGCATCTTGGCTTCAGTTACTTTCCCACTGCTGTAATGTAGCTTCCCTGTGCCTTTTCTATAAATACTTTCATGGTAATTTTTCTGGTGAACTTTCCTCTATGATACCTAGAGTTTATAAATTTAAGTGCAGTACTAGATTGGCAGCAAGGTCTCATCATTTTACAGTTGACATGGTGAGATATAACCATAAGAGGCATGATGGAGCAATGGCTAGCGATTTGGATTGAAGAATAGAAGAGCCTAGTCCAAATTCCAGATGTCATTAAATTCACTTACGTGCTAATTTCCTTGGAAAAGGTATGAATCTCTTCTCCCTCTCAGCTATAAATAAAATAGCAGGACAGATTGAGTACTATAGCCTTTGGTGGTTTGAAAATTTTTAGGTGAATGGAGAACAAAAGATACTCACTGTGTTACGGGCCCTAAGAACCTGCTGATATATATTTTTTTAATGGACTGTGATTGAACAGTTCAAAGGTAAACTGCCTCCTTTGAAGGGGATGGGAGAACTGTTACTGGACCTTAGCAAGTAGTTGGAAGTGAGACTGCTTAGGAATAGGAGGTTCATTTCTCTCTCCCTGTTGAAAAGGCAGGCAGCATTTGCCCATAAGTAAAGGGTGTATGCGTAAAAAAGTTACTGAAGTTTCCCCTTAAGTCTTCAGAGAAAGTTTGAAAAGAAGTCCTCGCAAAGAAGCCTCAGAAAAGAAAGAACTGAGAAGTCCATAAGTGGAGTTTGGGGCTAAAGGCATTTGAGGAGAAGAAGAAGAAGAGTCTTGTCTGGGGGAGATAGACAGCTACCAGACCCCATGTATACTGTGTCTATGGGGAATTTTTGCTTGAGCATTAAATTCAGCCTTGTGCCACATCTGACCACGTGGGGAGGTTAGCAAATATCATTACTGTTCACTCTTCTTGTCTATCCCCTATTGCTATATGTTCACTCTCTCTACTTTACTACTATATGGATTATGATTCTCCTCTGATCATTATACTATTTGGTGATTACTACTTGAACAAGTATTACTAGTGTGGATATTATTAGAAAGCATTATTACTAGTACTGGTGTCTATGAAGTCTTGAATATAATGAACATTTTTGTAAGTGATAATGAGTTTTCACTTGACATAGCAAAAGTAACAAGCGAAGCCATCCAACATCACAAAAAATTAATTGGTAGAATATGATATATAAATTCTGTATATCAGAAAAATGGAGGGTAACTAAATCACAAAATGGGAAAAAAAATATGTTACATGTTTTGTCCTTCAAAAGGATTTCTTTGGACTAAATAACATTTTTATTGATAGAATCATATATATATGTAGGGAGAAGGAGTGAAATAACAATCATTCATTATAATTATATTTATTTTTGTTTTTTTTAATAATTTATAACCTCTCCACCCACCCTTCCACAATAAGTCACTAAGATGCAAGGGGTTATTGAGTGTGAAAGATTATAAGAAAAAGAAAGTATTATTAGAGAGAGAGGGAACAATAACAGAACAGGAATCAAGAAGACAAAATAATGATTGATATTGCATCTAAATCTTTTGAAGATCAAAGTTGACTGGAAAGTGAAAACCTGGAAATGGTTAATAGTAGGAAACAGATTTAGACATTGTGAGAAATGCTGAAGATGCAAGGATGCTTAAATTTAAATTTTAAATTCTTGGCATCTGATGTCTCTAGATTAACAGCCTAGCTGACCTCATTTAGCAGATGCAGTGAATGCCAGAAATTTAACATTTAAAGTTAAAGTTGATTTAAACTTAAACATCGCCAGCATTTCTCTTGATGCATAATGATAACCAGTTTGATATTTAATTCCTCACATCAATAAAAATATTATTTAGTCTAAATATATCCTTTCAAACAACAAATGTGTAGCATAATTTTTTTTTGATTTTGTCATTCAACTATCTACCATTAAATTCATTTTAAAATATAGCAATTCAGATTTTTCATTTCAAGATTAACAGTAATAATTTCGTAACAGTAATAATTTCCTTCAGTAAACAATTGTCACTCATTGACTGAACAGTTAGTGCCATTTTTTTATTGAAATTTATAAAATCTTTTTAAAAGAGTTTTTCAGGAAAATAGATTTCTCAAGTTCACTAACTGCTATTGCCCTTTTTAGTATGGATGGAAGTTTTGGTCCAAACTTTTTGTCTATGCTTGTATAAATGTTAACATTTTGATTGTAACCATTAGATAAAATTATCTGTGATTATAACAAATAATTTCCTTTGTACATAAGAATATGTTTTTACACATTATTAAACTTTGATCAAATGATCTAACTTATAGATAAATATAATTATTTTAATTTATTGAAAATGTAAATTTGTCAAACATGGTCCTTCATGCTCACAAAAAAACAGAGTATCAAAAACATGGTTTTTCCCTTTACACTGCTATTATTTTAACTACCTTCTATCCTCAGCAATATTTATTATTTTAAAAAGTGATGATTAGAACTGTAATAAAACCTAAACATATGATGAAAGTGAATTTATACATTTTTTTGTTTTGAGAATTGAAAAGAAAAAAATAATAAACATTATTTATTTATTATATTATTTATTGAAATGGTTTGCAAAACATTGGCTAAGTGCCAATTGATTCAAACTTTATAAAATGGTAAATAATAAGGATTTTAATAATTTAGTAAATGTTTATAAATCTATGAAAAATGTAATTGTTTTTATATTTCTTTATGAATTGGTAATTGATAAATATTGTATTGCATTAGTTTTAAATGTATTAGTTTTTAGAATGTTGTAAATATAAAATTTTCTTGTAAATAATCTAATAAATAAATAGTGTTTAATATTTTTGTTGTAAATTAAATGTATAAAAAATGTATAAATTTACCTTCATCATATATTTAGGTTTTATTACCATTCTAATCATCACTTTTTAAAACAATAAACATTGATGAGGAGTGAAGGTAGTTAAAATAATAGCAGTGTCAAGGGAAAAAAACATCCTTTTGACACACTGTTTTTTGAAGGGCACGAAGGTCCAAGTGTACTGTAAATTTTCTCTGAAAAATATTTAAAATTACAAAATTAGTTGGATAGGTTAGCTTGGCTTAGGTTAGTGTTTTGTTTACTATTTTTATTTAGAGTATTATTGAATCAGCAAAATGCAAAAAAAAAAAAAAGATGTTTAGCTGTGCTGAATGGCTATCACAGGAAAAAGAAAATGGGAGAGAAAATGTCTTCTGCTTGGATATATTAGTATACCAATCACCTACTAAGAGGTATTTGTTCTCCCAAATTCCTTTATTTTCTCTCTTTATTACCCATATTTCTCTGTAGCTCTAATCATCTAGTATTTATAAAGATGATAGGATGCTTACTCTGCACTTTAAAAAAAAAATCATTTTGCAACAAGCAAGGCAATAAAAGGCATTATGATGCAGGGAGATACTGAGATGGAAAGAAAGAGAGGATAATAAAAGAACAGAATTCAAGGAGAAGGAACATGATGATTAACATTGCATTCAAATTTTAAAGATCACACTTGAGAGGAAAGCAGGGAGAGAAGAAACTATTGACATAGAACTTGCTGTTACAACTATCAATTTCAACAGTGAAATGATGAGACGTAGCTACCAATCTAGTACTGCATTTAAATTTGTGATGTTGAGATACCAAAGAGGAAAGCTTATCAGAACAATTACCACAAAAATATTTATCAAAAAAGCATAGGGAAGCTATATTATGGCAGTGGGAAAGGAACTGAATCAGAGATTCCAAATCAGGATCGATAATGTTACAGTTTCTTCTTTGGATTTTGTCAAGAATCTCTAGATATATCGCAAAATAACCAGATCAGATGTGGCAGCAACATTTGATGCATGGATGAATAGTAGACTTATAAAGATGCAAGATAGATTGTCTAGCACAACATTTTTTTATTTTCTCTTGGTATGTTGTTATTAAACAACTGTGGAAAATGATTTTCCAGATTTTGCTGTTGGTGACCCATCATGTCTGATAATTTGAACATCAAAAGTTCTTTCCTTTTTTGATATAGCACAACAAAATATCTGAATATTTTTTGTACATGTTAAAAAAAAAAAATCTAATACAGTTATCTCCCCTAAAAATATCATACAGTTATCTCCCCATAAAAATTTAATACAGTTGTCTCCCCTTATGTGTGCCTTCACTTTCTACTGTTTGATTAATCCATGGTCAGCTCCATAAAAGAAAAATGAATTTTACTCTATAATGGTCAACTCCATAAATGAATAATACACTACAGCCCCTTTCCCACTGGTGAAATGTTATAAGCCTATCGTTATTCTATCACTATTTCCATGGCAAATGTTCAGACAAGCTATATTCCTCCATTCCACCAGTTCAGAATTTCACAGCTAAGACGTGCCATAACAAGTACACAGGGTCAAATCATCCTCATTCCCTTTGTATTCCACTGATAAGAAGGAAGTTGAACTTAGACAGCTTCTTCTAGAGAACTATTGCACAGACTCCCAAGAGGATGCTTCCTCATTCACTATAATCTTAACCATTTCAAGTCTAGTGTTAACCATTAAATATCCTACCTATCCTCATAATCTGCACTTACTTCCTTCTCTTATGTCCATACAACAACTTCATTCAGTGGGCCTCTACCTTGAGTGTTTCTTGGGGCTTTGGTGGGCATTTAGTAAAAAAAAAAAAAATTACATAATAATTGTTCCAAAGCATAACAATAGTGATGCTGGAAATTTGAATACATCAAAAAGAAGCTGTAGACAGCTTCTTTCAAGTAAAAAAACAAACTTTTTTGATACAGAAAGGAAAAAATCATATTAATGGAGTTGTATGGAAAGAAAGAAGAAATATCATTAATTCTCCATTCCCCAAGGTTCACATTAGGCATTATAGTATAGCTGTGATATAACACCTTACACAGTGAAAGGAAGCACCAGAATCACTCAAAGAAATTAATTTCAGGAATGAATTGTGATCTGTCAGGATCTAATCAATTATGATGGTATGTATTCTCACTGTCATCATTCACAGGTTGTCACATAACACTCAGAATGTGAGTAAAGTCATTCTGTAAAAAGGGAGATAATCACCTTCTGCATCCCTACAATATACTGAGATCTTTGATAAGAATAAATTTTCTGTTGCATAACTTTTATTATAGCATATTATTATAATTTGTTTTATTATATTAGTAGTCATTTTTGTTAATCTCTTATTAAGTCTAATTTATAAATTAAACTTTATTGTAGGTATATATGTATATAAATAAGCGATATTTTATATAAAGTTTGGTATGGGAGAAACATGCAAGCAACGAGGAGGTTTGAAGTAATGTCATTGATTATTTTCATTTAATTGTTTTAGAATTTTGAATTCAAAATTTAAACAGGCTGTCTCAAAAAACAGATACACACTTTTAAAATGTATAGCTCAAGTTAAATTGATTTATTTTCAGTTTTACATGTTAGTATTACTAATGTTATCCAGGCTGAGCTTTGAACAAAGAAAGTTAATTCGGAAATGCTATTGGAAGTACGAAGATGCAGTTGAAGTTTAAAAGTGGTATTGATGAGAGTTTCATTCAGATTCAACCACATGGCTTACAATCTCATGAACAGAGATGGTACTGTTTAGAATTAGATGATAGTACTATACCCGATGTGCACAAGAATGGTTCCAGAAATACCATGGATATCAACAAGTGCCATAAAGCAAGAAAGGGTGATGGAAAGTTATCACAGAAGCCCAAGAAGCCAATCAGAATGAGATTCCATTGTTTCCTGTTGTTAGCAATGTCTGGATCATAACAGATATCAATTTGATAACAGGTGGTGTCAGATACATAGGCACAAGCACTTATAATAAATACTGTCTTGCACTATGCATTATTTGAATGTTAGATAACATTTGAATATTGTCTTGCATTATGCATTATTTGAATATTTGATAACATTTGAATACTGTTTTGTGCTATGCATTTGAATATTAGATAACATTTGAATACTGTCTTGCACTATGCATTATTTGAATGTTAGATGATATTTGAATACTGTCTTGCACTATGTATTATTTGAATATTAGATAACATTTGAATTATTAGATATAGTTGGTTCTAGTTGCTTGAATTATTTCTTGAGAAAGCTTAAAAATATGTACAAATTTTTTTGAGATCACTGTATATAGAATACATAAATCTTTTCATAAAATTAGCTAGAAATAATGTTATACATTCCTCTGACAGAAAAGATAATGTATGCACAATAGACTCTCTCTCTCTCTTTCTTCCTCCTTAGTCTGCTTGTCTCTTCTATTTTATTTTGTTAAAAATGGATATGATAAAGTAAAATTGGCTTACATAATAAAATCTCCTTCTATGTGTCATGTCCCTTCAGAACATTAGTGGTCATGTCTCTCCATATTCTCCTTTGTAAGTCTTAATAAACTTGGTCTTTTTGTTATCTCTCCTACATCTTGTTTCACCAATCATTTATTCTAAGCTCACTAGGTTAGGGTATGTGTTGTTTTCCTCTGTCCTTCTTGTCTTCAATCAGCCTTGTGAATATGAAATTTTCTAAGATCTTTTTCCTCTTTATGTGTCATAGAAATTTCAACTCTCTCTTCCTGATTTAAGTATAGGGTGTTCTAATAACTTGGACCAATTTTAAATGTGAATTAAGTTTAAGCATCTAATGATTTTTTTCTTTTTATGCCCTGAAAAAAAGAAAAGGAGCCAAAATTTTCATTGACATATGTGTTGATGGACTGTGTTGACTACCTGTTCAATAGTAAGAATGTCACATGTGTGTAGAGAAGAAAAGTGGGACTGATTCTCATTGGTTTAGAAAGAGTGAATTAATGATAATTATAAATATTATAATTATTTTTGATGCTATAATTAATTTTTATTTATGTATTTTTATTCATGTATCTTTTATAGACAAGACATGAGCAAAGCAGACCAAGCTGGCCCCCCATTTCTCTCCGTCACAGTTGATGTCCTCCAACTTAAAGGCTTGCCTTGGCTACGAACATGTGCTCATTGATTCCAAGTATTCACAAATTAATTTTTATTAAGTTGATTAATTACAAGTATTTGTGTTTGCATTATACAAGTTGTTTTCCCATTTGGCTCAAAAAAATGTTAATATAATCTTACAAATAAAGAAAAATAGTTACGGTTTCTATTTTATCATTTTATCGAAATGGCATGTTTTTCTATTTTTAAAATACTAAGATATGAAGGTCCTTACCACAAGCTCAAGTTGAAAATAAAATTTGCTTAAATATTAAGCAAATAATATAAAATATAAAAAATATAAAATATTAAATTAAATATCTCAATTGATATGAAAATTAGATTCTTTACAATTTTAAAACTTTGAGGGCATTCTTTTCTTTTTAAATATTTGTGGTATTTGCTACATCTGTGACTAAACACTCTTAACCAATGTATATGGCAATATTTCAAGCTTGATATTTGTCCTTGCAAATACTTTGAAGTCAGGAAGCAATCATAGACTGAGCTACTTTTTTATTTGGTTAACAAAATAAAATTGAGTTTCTGCAGAATCTTGGAGAGAAAAAAATAAAGTGGTTCAATTCATGAGTAAAATAGAAAGTGAACTAATTTTTAAGACTTCCATGGTAATTTTATATGCAGGTTCATAGAATGTCACCTTTCTTAACAAGACTACTGCAATTAGAATGCAGGATATTTAGAAACAACACAATAAAAACAAAAACAAAAGTGACAGGAAGATGAATGAAGTTGGCTAGGTTGTGCATCTAGATGCATCAGATGTCAGGAATTAAAAAAAAATTAATTTAAAGGTAAGCAGCTTTAAAAAGCTGTCAATGATGTTGATCATATATGCAGAGATACTAAATTTACTTACATAATTTGCGACTTTGAGTACATTCTTCAGTTCCATGGACATTCCATGGTGTTCCATCGCAAGAAAGACTGTGTTTAATACAATGATAAAGATGATAAAAACCTCGGTGAATGAATCTGTAATGATGTAATGGGCAAAGGATTGTACCCTTATCCAAGGATTGTAGCAGCAACCACAGCACTGCTCACAACAAGAACAGTTTCGATCGTCAACATGGGAATCTGAAAAAAGAAAGAGAAAAATGAGAAAGGAAATAGTTTATTCATATTTATAGAAATTTCATTGAAGACAACTGACAATACACTGCAATTAAGCTTTTATTAAACTTTTCTTGCAATCATTCAAGTGATTTCTTTTCTGGACATAGACTGTAAAAACTGTCCAAATGATGTTTAGATCCGAAGACTTTCAGCTAATCTGTTAGCCATTACGAAAGATATTTTTTGTTTAGTTGAATATGCAGGTTTTATTTTATTTTTTATAAATATGTAGGGATGGTAGTTTTTTAAATTTTTTGAACATGGTCAGCACTTTGTGGATCAGTTCATAATAAGAAAAAGACTCACCAAAAAGTGCCAGATTATGTTTCAGCTCCCTCTGCCTACACAGAGTCAGATGAGACATGTTGATAACAACCACCTCTAAGATGTAAAGATGGTGTTTTGTCTGAGCCCTGTGCAGCAATGAGAGAAACTCCACTGAATAATTGGACCCACAAGTGATAGAACTCAATAAATACTCCCCAATGGCAGACTCATGTGCCTGTGAGCGCCCAGATGCTAACAGAACATCTCTACGTATAAAACAAGACATGTGCTGCACAATCTACACCTTCAGCTGTTGGATAGTCTTAACATTATAGTTGGCCTTACACTGCCACTTAAAATGATAAATAACAGAACTTTGTTGATTAGTGGGCAAGAAATCTTTATGGTCAGCTGGGAAAGCACTCTTAGAGGCAAAGATGTTCTGTATTACTACAGAATTGAAGCATTGCATGACAGCTGAAGAGATCTTATCAGTGCATGATTGACTATAAGAGCCAATCTAAGGTAATGTCATGTAGACAGGACACTTAGGTGAATCAAATATTTTAATTTTTATTAAACTTAGAAATTCAAAGTCTAATGTTTGTTTTGATGACACCTTCTGGATAGCTGTTGGTGAGAAAGATAATAGTAGTTTACAGTCTGAACATATCAATGAATGATGAGTAAGTGTTTTGACAAGGTTAATTTTCCTAGACTTAGAAGCAAAAGAGTCCCAACTGAGATACAACTCATTAAAATTGTCTTCCTATGTATGCTGGTGAAGAAAGAAGTAGGAGTTCTCTCAACCAGCATGTCCAAGAAAGGTAATGTATTATTACTCTCCAACACTATGGTAAATTGTAAAGAGGGGAGGAGACTATTTAGATGTTGAAAAAACCTGTCTGCCTCATTATGTGATAAAGAAGATGTAAAAGTGTCATCAACATAATGGAAATAGCAGTAATGTTTCAGGACCTTATCAAACAATTGCCTCTTGGGAAACCCTACAAAAATAATGGTCATGAGAAATCCCAAATGACTACTCATCACTACACCATCAATTTGTTGATACATGTTATTATAAAAAATGAAAGAGGCAGAGTTTGTAGCCATTTCCAACAGCTAAACATAAACACTCTCAGGAAATGATGGCGGTTTTAAGGGGCCACAATGCAAATAAACAGCACAAATGTCAATAGTCAAATGTCAAGAGGGACATTTGTGAAAAGACTACAAATATCAAAAGATGTGAGAAACTCCATGTCAACAGTAGGTTGCAATTTACATATATATGACGCAAAATGGAACGAGTCTGGAATACAATATTCAGAATAATACTGCAAAACAGGATCAAGAACTTCAACCAAGCACTTGGCCAACTCATGCTGGGCAGAGCCCACCACAGACAAAATGGGCTGAAGTCGTACATTCATATTATGAACTTTTGGCAAACCATACATCCTAGGATGCTGGGAGCCAACAGGTTGAATTCTATCATATACCTTGCTTTGAGAGGAACATGCTTTTATGAAATTCAAGCAATCTCTACTGAAATTTATCCATATTCTGATGAATAGAGTGCACAACAGAATCTGGCCAGAGATAGGTCAATAACAGTGCAGGTTTGTTAAAGACACCAGAACGAGGAATGTGATATTCATGTTTAGAATGTTATCAGAAAGAACAATACAAATGTAGAAGAATGTGCATCTATGTTTTATAGACTACCCAAAGGTGTTCGATAAAGTACACCACAAAAGTCTATTAGAGCTGCTCAGCAATCTTGACATATTCAGGAAAGATATTAGAATATTCAAAAATCTATACTGGCAATAAACCACCTACATAAAGATTAAAAAAGAGTTCAGCAGATATACCAGAATAGAAAGGGGCATAAGGCAAGGATGTGTATTCTCACTGGACTTATTCAACCGATACAGTGAAGCATTTCTGAAAGAAGAGGAAGGATTCATCATTGGTGGTGGCACCATTTTAACAACTTAAGATACACAAATTACACAGTGCTGATAGCAGACATAGAAAGAAAACTACAAAACCTCTTACAGAAATTAGCAAAGGAGAGTGAGAAGAAGGGACTAAGCATAAACTACAAGAAGATAGAATGCATGGTTGTCAGTAAAAAGATGAGCCTGGAATGCAAATGACAGGTCAAGGACTCTAAAATTTAACAGGTACAGAAATTTAAATATCTGGGAAGTGTTCTGACAGAGGATGGAAAGTGAGACACTGAGATCCAAAGATGCATTGGGATGGCCAAAGATACATTCTAAAAGATATACAAAGTATTATGAGACAAGAGAGTTTCATTGGTAACAAAGAAAAGAATACTGAACCTCTACAGGATATCTGTCCTCCTTCATGGTAGCAAATGTTGGATGGTCTCCTCAAAGATGAAGAAGAGACTTGAGGCAACAGAGATATGGTTCTACAAAAGGGTACTAAGTATACCATGAACATGTGAGCAACAATGAGGTTTTGGAGAGGATGCAAACAAAGAGGAAACTTATATTTAACATCAAGAAGAGGCAGTTGAAATTTCTGAGATATGTAATGAGAAAGAAGGGTTTGGAAAATCTGATACTTACAGGGTGGATAGAGGGACAGAAGAAAGCAATGTGTGACATACTTAACAGGCTTAAGCAAGTAGATGGCAGAACTGGGTTTAGGAGAAATAACAAAAAGACAAAACTTATTGAGAGCTACAAGGTACAGAAATGGAGAGCCATGACTACCTACATCCTGAAAGGACATGGCACATAAAAGAAGATGTGGGTAAGATTATCCAATGGCTGCAGGTGCAGATTGTGCAGCACATACTAGGCTTTGTATGTAGACATGATCCATTGACATCTGGGCATTCAGAGGCACATGAGTCTGCCATTGGGGAGTATTTATCAAGTTCTATCATTTGTGGGTCCAATTATTCAGTGGAGTTCCTCTCTGTGCTGCAGAGGGCTTGGACAAAACCCCATATGTTTGGACTGTAAACTTGATGCTAAACTTAGGGAAATTACTAATATCTTTCTCGCCAACAGCTATCCAGAAGGTGTCATCAAAAGAAACATTAGACTTTGAATTTCTAAGTTTAATAAAAATTAAAATATTTGATTCACCTAAGTGTCCTGTCTACATGACATTACCTTAGATTGGCTCTTATAGTCAATCATGCACTGATAAGATCTCTTCAGCTGTCATGCAATGCTTCAATTCTGTAGTAATACAGAACATCTTTGCTACTTTCCCAGCTATCCATAAAGATTTCTTGCCCACCAATCAACAACGTTCTGTTATTTATCATTTTAAGTGGCAGTGTAAGGCCAACTATAATGTTAAGACTATCCAACAGCTGAAGGTGTAGATTGTGCAGCACATGTCTCGTTTTATACGTAGAGATGTTCTGTTAGCATCTGGGCACTCACAGGCACATGAGTCTGCCATTGGGGAGTATTTATTGAGTTCTATCACTTGTGGGTCCAATTATTCAGTGGAGTTTCTCTCATTGCTGCACAGGGCTCAGACAAAACACCATCTTTACATCTTAGAGGTGGTTGTTATCAACATGTCTCATCTGACTCTGTGTACGCAGTGGGAGCTGAAACATAAACTGGCACTTTTCGGTGAGTCTTTTTCTTGTTCTGGGTAATATTAATTTTTTTTTCCTTCCCTCTCCCCCTTGTTTCTTTTAATTATATTGCAAGGAAGTTTGTTTCCTTTCACTAGTTTTTCTTAATTCCAATGATTTTCTTCTCAGGAAACGTCAGATGAAAGGTATCTTAAAATTTCTATTTTTAATCAAGACGATACTTTTGTATTAATAGCACTAAAAATCTTCCCCCCCCCACACACACACTCACATACACACACACACACACACACATATATATATATACAATATATGTCTCTCTCTCTCTCTCTCTACACACACACACACATATATAGTACCTAAAGACTGCTGCAATGGATTTTTTTAATCCAACATTATTTCTTATTACTATAAACATTCTTTTTACTGGGTACACATGTTTGAGTTGTTATACATGTTTTTAATTTTTCTTAAACGTTGAAATTAATAATAAACTAGTGTGAGAAGTCCTACTTCTCAAGGTATGATTTCTCTTTAGTATGACTTATCGATCTTGTGATAACAACTCAACAACTCAAACACATGTACCCACTAAAAGTAGTAATAAGAAATACACACACGCACACGCACACACACACACACACACACACATATATATATATATATATATATTTTTAAATTCACAAGCCGATAGACATAATACACACTTTTTAAAGTAAAAAGTAAAAATGGGGCATCTATTTCAAATATTATTATCCACTATAATGTTTGAAGTAATAAAAAATGTCAGATTAAAAAAAAATAAATCCATTAATTATTTTATATATATATATAATATATATATATATATTTTATTAAATTATTTAATTATTATATATATATATATATATATATATATATATATATATATATATATATATATATATATATATATATGAGTGTGAGAAAAATGCATGACTGATTACAATTTTGACATAAAAATGATACTCTGATCAAAGGAGAAAACAATTCAATAAAACAAAGATTTTTAGAGAGTGCCTTGATTGCAAGGTCATCACCAATAAATTTGTCACTTGGCTCTTACAGCATTCCTAGAAAATCTTCTATTATTACAGTGTGGAATATCTAATAACAAAAGTGATGGAAAAAAAAGAAAAACAATCTAAATGAAATTTGCTAGATTATAATCAAAACACAAATAAAAAAAAATAAATTAAAAATACCCAGCATCCCTCAGTCATGTGCATTTGTTGTTGTACCAACATAATAAATTTAGTTCCATAAAGTCCTAAAGGAGGAAACGCATTGCACAAAAAACTTTTTTCCACTTTGTCAATTCCCTTAATATGGTTTTTAATATATTAACTGTTATATATCATTATATATATATATATATATATATATATATATATATATATATATATATATATATATATATATATATATATATATATATATATATGCACACACACACATCTATATATGTATATTAATAAATATACATATTATCTCTGACCCGATAGCATGAGTCAGAGTTTCATGTACAATGCAATTGTGTTGTGCATGAAACTCTGAGTCATGCTATTAGTCAGAGATAATCTGTATATTTATTAATATACTTAATAGCTCTGTTGTATTACATCAAACACATTATATATTGGGACCAGCCACACTACCCAACAATTTCATAAACTAAGAAAAGTGCTCAATGTAATTGATATAATGGAATAATCTGTCACCCCCATGAGTGACTACACTATAGGTAGTAACTACTTATAAGTATCTGTAAGTCAAAGGGCTAGAGAGTCTAGCTGGGAACTGTTCCAGCTAGACAGTTGAACTCTCTGCCTGGAGGCAGAGACGAACCCAGACGAGGCTCCGCCAAAGGGCAGATGCTTGTTTGGGGAGGTAGACTGACCCTGAACCCAGTTATGCGGGTTCAAAAAGGGAATATTTTTGGCCGAGCCTATGGGCTTGGAGAACCCACGTTAAACTGGGCTTGTGCCACATGCAACTCTCGTGGGGGGCGGGTAGCTAAATATACTAGTGGAGATCTGTTGAGTACGACTCAGACTTATGTGAGAACTACCGACCTTCCAAAAGTAGCACTCACTACTGGATTGATTTGGGACGACCTCGTGCATAACTGTTACCTTTATTCTTATTGTACTGGTTTTTACTTACTTTATCTCCCTTGTTTGTCAAGTATATATTCCTATTTGCAGGGAATATAACAGTAATCTAATATCAATTTAATTACAGGGCAATATAAAATTCATAAGAGCAAGGTTTTCCTTTCAGTTTAATATGCAAGTTCTGTGGTTTAGGTGAAGAGACTGTAATGGTCTGTAGTCATTTTTTAAGATCTTGATTTCATGTCTGGATTCAGTTTAAATCCCAGCAAAGGCACATGCTGAAAAGAGGAAAAGCCTCATTTTCAAATAAGTTCTGTTGTTTTGTATGTAGCATACCTATAATGTTTGCATAACAAACAGAATGATCAATAGGTAAATTGCTTCTCATAGTCTTTATGGATGCAGAAGAATCTTCATTTTTGTTATATGTATATATAGATGAGAATGAAAATGACTATATATATATATATATATATATATATATATATATATATATATATATATATGTGTGTGTGTGTGTGTGTGTGTGTGCGTGTGTGTGTGTGTGTAGAATAATAGCAATTGAAGGAAAAATTAACATGCTTTGAAATTAACTGCTGATTGAAATATGACACTTGGACTGATATTGTTTATAGCAAGATAGATTGAAAGCTTCCTTTCTTATTAAGAATGAGATAAGATATATGAAATATAAACAGGATTTTGTCAGTCAGAAAGATAAGAGAATATAAAATATAAAATATGATGAGTGAATCAGATAATACATTATGTGTCTTCTGACAATACTGGTATGAAATCAGTTATAGGAAATTAACTGGTTCTAGAAAAGCTCTAATGTAGCTGTTAACTGATTGGTTATTCCCATTCATTTTTTTGATTGGCTAGAAAATATTAATATTAAAATTAAAATTTTGTTTTGCTTGGATCCTTTTTTACACAGATTTATGTATGGAGTGAAAAGCAAAAAAAAAAAAAAAGCATAAATCTGTCTTTTACAAGTCTTTGTGTAATAAATTAAATAGACAGAGAGCTGTAAATTTTCAATACATTTTGAGAAAATAAATATTTATAGGTAATTGATTTTACAAGCACTAAACTAACAATATGAGGGAAAATTGATTCATGGTTTAAATCAGAGGTTTCCCTTTACCTCAAAGAATATGTAACTATAAATATCATAAACTTTGTACAAATAAAACCATAAACCTCTTTTTTACACATGTTACACAGTAAGTATTTGTTTATACTATCAGGTATCAAAAAGTTTCTTTTATGTGTACTATTAAAACATGGTCAATCTTGTCTTTCCACAACTTCCTACCCTTTGTATCTCCTTACTATCCCTATAGTAGAAGTGTTATTTTTTTTCATTTTCCTTAAAACTTCCTCATTGCTCAGATATATTATATCCATGATATTCTCAGCAGCCTTATGTAGAACCACATCTCTGTTGCCTGAAGTCTCATCTTCACCCATGAAGAAATTGCCCAGCATTCACTGCCATATAGAAGAACTGATATTACATCACTCTTTTATTTATTTCTAATGAAATTTTCTTGTTTAGGACACCAAAACAATATTTGAAATAATTTGAAATAAATTCATTTCTCCCTTTCAAAAAGATCATTAATGTATTATTTTCATTGAAAAAACCCTAAATCTCTTGGCTGTCATAACTGTGTTCTGAATTGGTCTGCTATACATGCATACATACATAATGACTGGATACTCACATTTTAAGAGCACACCTGTCTGTTAGGGTGGCTAGCCAATCCTTGTTGCAAACACCTGCTCAGGCACATTCATGTTTGTTCAACATGCACAGAGCCAACCTGTGATTTCTGCTGCAACTCTGTTGAGAAGGCCTTAGTTACAGTTTCTGGGAGAAAGTGTATAATTTGTCATGATCAGCAGTTTGAATAATGCCAGCATGCTCGAACCCTCAGTCATGATGACTTGTGACTTTGTGCTAGTACAACTATCAATGACATCCAAACAGTCGCATCTACCCAGTTTCACCGACAAGGCTTGGATCAAACTGTGGTATAGTTTTTAGACAATTTCCAAATGTGACATATGCTGGGATTGTCTCCCCAGACTGATGATGTAATGAAGTCACCTTACGGGTAAATTGACCTGGGTGAGATTTTAATCCAAGTCTCAATGGTCAGAAAGTGAATGTTCTAACAACTAATTATGGTTATATATATATATATATATATATATATATATATATATATATATATATGTTATATATGTATATATATATATATATATATATATATATATATATATGTGTGTGTATATATATATATATATATGCTATATATATATATGTGTTTTTTTATATATATATATGCTATATATATATATGTGTTTTATATATATATATATATATATAGATAGATATATTTAGTTTATGAAAAACTAGGTAATCTGTATGGGTAAAACCTAAGGAGGATAAAATCCAGAGAGCTCAATGTAAATTCAGAGCAAATAATTTATATATATATATATATATATATATATATATATATATATATATATATATATATATATATATACAAGTAAATGTAAAATATGGTTGCTATAATACAAGAAAGTAAATGTATATATATATATATATATATATATATATATATATATATATATATATATTCAATAAAGAAAGTAAATGTAAAATATGGTTGCTAAAGCAATTTTTTAAAAATAGAGGATTTTAAGTTAAAGTTGTCTTCTTTTTTCTATTTGAAAATTAAATATAAAAAATATTTAAAAGTAAAGATGCCTTTAATTTTATTTTTCAAACTTCATTGTTGTAGTTATATCATTTATAGTAAGGATAGTCTTTGTCATTATTTTCACCATATTTCAGACATTCTACCATTTTGGCCTTCTTCAGTGTCTTTTGATCCAGGTAACCTTAGAGAAATTTTAAACTGAATCCTTCTTCTCTTTTTGCTGTCCATAACAGAAATCACATCAGTTGAGGACTTTCTACAGCAACAACAACTGAAATTGATATCACAAGTAACTTGAAGAGAAAATAATGACATAAGCAATATGCTGACTTTCCACACTACTTCAAATAAAAGATTAGGAAGGAAACCTCCATTAATACTGGAAAGAGTTACTGGACTTGAGAAACCTATTTTCCTGAAAAGTTGTTTTAAAAGAAAAAATTTCATAGATTTCAACCAAAAGTAGTACTGGCCGCTTGGTCAATGAATGCCGAATGTTTACCTTATAAGGAAGCAGCTCTTCTTACCATTATCATTACCACGTATAGGGATATTTTATCTTAATCTTTTTTTAGTACTGCTTAGTTATTTCTGCATGTGTAGGTGGTGTAATGGTTAAAGGATTGGAATGAGAAATTGAATGAGCCAAGTTTGAATTCCTGTTGAAATTATTCACTTTTGCACAAATACCCTTGGGAAATGTATGAATCTATCGATTCTCCCTTCAGCTATGGGTTAAATAGTAGGACTAGACACAGTCAGCAACCACTATAGGAAAAGGACAACTCTGAATTCAAAATTGTATGTGTCACTAGTGGGTCTCATACTGTAACTGTAACTAAGGTCCACTCATCATAGTTGTAGTATAAACCACAGGTTGACACTGTGGGTGTTAAAGAAACACAGTTGTGCCTGAGCTAAGGAGCATGCTTGGAAATCAGCAGCCATGTTGAATATGAGAAATCAAACTGGTTTATAGTGTACCTTCAAGTTGAAACAGCTCTGATGATGAGTTATTTCTTGTCCTGTTTCTATTGAGTCTGAATTTCTCCTGCCTGATCCAGGAATTGAACTTACAATTATTATACCATAAAATTCCCAAAGCATCATTTTAATTCACTAGGTCATTGTCCTGCTAGATAATCCCGAACCTAGAACTTGGAATCTTAAACTTAATTTTTTTTATTGCCTTTCTTATTTCAACATTTACAATATTTTTTCTAATACATTTTACAATATTTTTTCTGATTATTTAAGAAAAAATTTCTTCTTTCACTGAAATGTTTTTATTAGAAACTTTTTCCTATAATTTTTTTAATTAACAGAGTCATATGGAAGATTGCAGAATGTGGTAAACAGGTGTTTTACCATATTCACCAAAAGTTATCAGTAAAGAGACAAATCAAATTAAGTAGTTAATGTCTGATTACCATTATGTTTAAACTATTGTTGCTTTGAGTAATGTAGGAAACCACTGCCTGGCAGAAACCATCTTAGCAATCATCTGTTTGTTGCTGACCATACAAATAATCTAAGAAAGCAATAAAATTGTGCTTAGGTTAAATGTCAATTTGTGTAATTAGTTGTCAATACTACAAACTACAATTCATGGCTGATATTCTGTTGACAGTAGTAATTGAAATAATTAAAGAAAAAATACCATTATTAATTCAGATAAAATCTTTTATAAAACTGTGTGTTTAAAAATCAGTAGGTATCAGGCATCAAGATAAAATTGCCAGTTATAGGAAAAACTGAAAGGATTAAAAAGAAAGCCCATTAAAGATCATTTGATCAGATTTTGGGTTGAGAAGCTTTCTGTATCCTCTTGCATTAAATGTAATTGAAAGGTTATTTCTGGGATAGAACTGGTATTTGTTGTTGGAAACAAGAGGTGTCACAATAGTTATGACAGACACTTCTATGGTTGGTCAGCTATTGTATTCTAGTACACTTGCATGTCTTTTAGTCAACCAACTGGTGTGTCTACCTACATTTATATACTGACAGTCGACCCTTATAATTTTCGTCACTTTTACCACTATCTCAAGACTGTTTAATAATATTTCTTCCACTGAGCAATAAAAGATTCTGGAAAATTTAAGCAAAATATTTTAAAGTTTAGCAAGAAGAAAAGATTAATTGTATTTGATTTGGTTTGTTTTATGGCATGTCAACCTCTATGGGTTATTTAATGCTGACAAACTTTTTATTGCTGGTAATATTTTGTTTTGTCAAAAATCTATTTCTGGTAATATTTTTCCTTCAAAAATGTATTGCTGGTAATAATTTTTTTCAAAAAAGTATTGCTGGTAATATTTTTTCCTCAAAAATATATAGCTGGTAATATTTTTTTAAAAAATGTATTGCTAGTAATATTTATTTTTTAAAAACATTGTTGGTAATATTTTTTCAAAAATGTATTGCTGGTAATAGTTTTTTTTTCTTCAAAAATTTATTGCTGGTAATAATATTTTAAAGTTTTTCTGGTATTAGAACCTATTTTTACACTTTCATAGTGTTTTTATCCCAGTTTTGCGGTTAACTATTTGTCCATAGCTGAGACCCTAACAGGTGCTACCACCCCGGGTCAGGGTGGACCTGGGAACACCAGCAATTAAGAGGTGGTTCCACGCTCCTCAAAACCTCCTGATCAGAGGCCTTGCTGCTGGATGTAATTTACCATCTTACCCAGCACGCAGATGTAGTTTATTGTCATACCCAGGATGGGTATCAATAGTAAGAAGATAGAATGTGTGGTTGCCAGTAAAAGAAACAATCTAAGTAGTTACAAATTGGAGCCACCAAAAAGTTTAATATCTAGGTGGTGTTTTAACAGATGATGGAAAATGTGACATTGATAAAGCACATTGCAATAGCAAAAGATGCTTTCCAAAAGAAAGTTAAGCAAAGTATTAAGAAACAGGAAAATTTTCTTAGAAAACTAAAAATACTGGACTGTTATGATTAGGAGAAATAGCTAAAAGGAAAACATTTCTAAGAATTACAAGAAACAGACATTTCCAGGGCACATTGCTAAGAGCTACAAGAAAGAGAATTTTCTACGGCACATAATGGGGTAAAAGGGCTTTGACAATAACAGGACATATTGAAGACTAGAGGAACAAAGGGAAACAATGCATAACTTACTTAGCAAACTTGAGTAAACAGATAGCATGATAACAAGGTTTAGGAGAAATACCAAAAAGACAAAATTTATTAAGAGTTACAAAGGACATAGAAATAGTTGTATCATATTAGCCATTAAAATCTCATTGTTGTACATATATTTCACTAAAATATTTAATTTTTCATGATATCAAAGAATAGAAATGAACCGGATGTTTAGCCAGTGAGTGTTTCTTCTCCTAATTTCCGTTTAAAAACTTATTTTCAAAATTTCAGAGAAAGGTGCTTTGTTGTAAAATTAATGTTATCAAAACATAACAGATCTTGTTTATTCCCTTTATTAATTTTTTTAAATCAGTTTTGGTGAATTTCCTGTCTTTGAGACAAAAGATGTTCAATTATGCTAATTCCCAAAGAACAAATATTGCTGACATATCAAATACCTTTTGTAAACAATTGTTATCAACACTTGTCTCCTTTGTGTTTTATTATCTATTGTGTCAACTGAGTTTATTTGCAATCTTGCTGTTTCAAATAAGAGTTTTCTTTTTAAACTGATTAGACATTTCTGAAAACCTGTAACTGGCCCCTACTTTTTGCCTTTAAATTTAATTCAAAATTTCTTGTAAGGAAATATGGTATTCCATCCTTGAAAATGTTTTATATACATATGTTGTGCCAAATGCTGAAATTGACTGTCAAAAGACTTTAAAATAGAATATTCTCTAACCAGAAGGCATTTTTAAAAATCAGTTAATCTTCTGTCTTTATATTTACTTTCCATTAACTGCAAGTTTTAATTGATTCATTTTTATGACTTATCAACACTTTGCAGGTTATTTAAAGCCAGAAAATATTTTTATATTGTAAGAATTTTTTTTTGAGATAATAAACATTTAGTGATACATGTCTTACTAATTAACCCATAGCTGGGGGAGAAGAGGTGGATTCTTACCTTTCTCAAGGATATTTGCGCATAAGTGAATATAATGAACACAACTGAAATTGGAACATGGCTCTCTCATTAACAGTTCCAAGCCATTATCCATTACACCACCTGCACATCCAAGCTTACAGCACATTATATTCCCAAGAGGTCACCTAAGTACTGAACAGGCTTGACATTGCTTAACTTCAGTGATCATATGAGAACTGGTGTTTCAACATGATGTAGCCATAAGCCTGAACTGTAGGTTAATAACTTATTGTAGCTATGATGAAATAGACTCAAAGATACAGAAACAAAAGACATATTAGAACTATTGCTATCAACTTTGATAGTTATTATTGTAGATAAGACATTTTAGTTAAATACTCTTTGGCCACCTTCAGTTATCCATTATCTTTGGTTAGAGGATAATTTGAGTGTTGATTATTGTGTTATTTTTGACCCTGACATGCTAGTCCTTGTTCATTCCTGCGAGACTAGAGTACAGTAATGCCTTGACATATGAGCGTACTGACTTACAAGTTTTTTGAGATATGAGCCGGAGTTTGGCTGATTTTTTGCCTTCAGATATAAGCTGAATTTTGAGATATGAGCAAGCTACAGTTAAGCATTCACTAGTTGGTGCAAACTTCGAGAGTATTTCCACTTGCAGTACACATGTTCACCTTGCTCTGGAAGGATCTCTGTTGTGTTGTATTTTTTTTACAGTTATTTTGCAAAATTCTTTTAGTGACACCATGGGTCCAAAGAGAGAAAGTAAGTGTAAAGAGCAGAAACATATGATTTCACTTGAGGTAAAGCAAGAAATTATAAAAAACATGAAGAAGACATATGAGTAATGGATTTAATGAGACAGTATCAGTGTTCAACATCAGTGATAAATAAAAATGATAAAATTTTTAAAAAATTTTAAAATCTAGTTACAGTAATGGATAAAATGTAAATGTTTTAAAAGATTTTAAAATTAAATGATAAAGTTAATCTTTGATATTGTAGACTAGGCTAGCCATTGCTATGCTAAGTTAGCAGTTGGTAGGCTAGCTGTTGTTGCTCCCTCTCTCTTTCTCCTTTGCCAATTGTCCTATAACTTATCTGAACTTCATGGCTTAGTACAGTTTATTTCTTTGCAATTTGTTTTTTCTTTTTTCTTTTATTGTTTGTAAGCTACATTTCTTGTCACATGTTTTTGCTTGTAAGAAACCCACAAATACAAAAATAGGAGTGAGTTTTAGGAAAATAAGTGTGATTTTTAGGGGCCTGGAATGGATCAGAAATATTCCCATTAATTTCAATCGGGAAAACTGATTTGAGATACGAAATAAGAAATTGGATCTTGCAACCTGTTATAAACTTCATAGAATGCTCATAGTTCTGGTCAATAATACTGTAAGGTAACACTGGAACAAACGGTGAAGAACAGGTTTAATCACATGAAAAACATGGATTGATAATACAGCAATAGAGAGTACCATAGTTCAGTGTGGAAATGCCTATGACTCAAATGCTATGCCTTGCAATCCACTTTGTGATGACCATTCTATGAGCAGACATTCTACACATAACAAATGGATGAGTCCATGTTCAATAATTAGTGTAGAGAAGGTCAGTTGTCTTTCTACACAATACAACTGTTTTCAAGTGCTGTTTCATTAACTTGTATGAGTGACAACACATTCCCTTTGTTTGAGAATGGAAAGAAATTGTTCACTTCCATTTTATAATAACCATTCAATATTTTGTATAACTCACACAGATCACTGAACTGTCATGATGACTGAAGGGATGGTAGCTAGCCTGTAGTTAGGCTGAGGTACATATTTTGGACAATTGCAATAAGTCAATATCTAGTGTGAATGGTTTTTACCTTTTTTGAAGTAAGATTCATAAAGCCATATTTAATCATAACTATTCTTTGATTAAATTTCCTTATGATTTTAAGAATATGTGATCTTGGAGATAACTTTGTATTAAACTAGAATATCCATGTTCTTTGTTCTTATACTTCATTAAGGTTACACTCCATTTAGTGTCTCAGTGCATTTCAACTTGTTTCTGATCTACACCACAACACACTTTCCCAATTTGGATTTCAGATGCCATAATGAACTCCAAACTCAAAATGAATTTAAATCATCTTGAAGTAATGAGCAGTCTTCTTTGTCGATGATGCAATAATATAGTTTAGTGTCATCAATAATTTAGCAGCGGATTTGATTGGGGAAGTTGTTTACATAGATCAACATGGGATATCTTCTGTGTTGATCATTGTGTTATTTTTTCCCCTTGATAACATATCTATAATAATAACAACATCTGTAACAAT
This sequence comes from Acanthosepion pharaonis, assembly GCA_903632075.3. NCBI lineage: Eukaryota > Metazoa > Mollusca > Cephalopoda > Sepiida > Sepiidae > Acanthosepion > Acanthosepion pharaonis. The sequence goes on along the minus strand of CAHIKZ030001469.1, from coordinate 2,093,185 downwards.
CAAAGACAAGGACAAAAGTTTAAATAAGTTAAAGTATAATTTTAATTTCATATTTCAAAAATAGACAAAAGACATTTTCTTAAAAATCTTATATATAATCACATCATCATGACTCCTGTAAACTATTTGATCTTAGGGGCATCACATGTACTGCAGCCATATAATAATAATAATAATAATAATAATAATTTTTTTTTAAAAGAAATGATCAGTGGAAAATGTCATGAAGCCATTTCTGACCTTAGGTCTCTGGTTGGGACCCAGAAGGAAATGTGTATACAACAGAAACCCAAGGAAATAATAATAATAATAATAAGATGTATAAAATAGGTTGTATTCAATATGCTGATGATATAATTCCTACATATACAATATTTGAGAAGCTCCAGATATCTACAGAAGAAGTAGGAAAAGCCTGCAAAATATGAGAGATGAAAATAAAAGCAAAGTAATTTCCCTAGTTTAAATGAAATACCTATAGATGGAGATACTGTTGAAAAAGTAGACATGTTTACATTCTTGGGATCAGTAGTTCTTAGAACATCAGCGGATATGAGCAGATGAATAGCTTTAGCGTCATCAGCATTTGGTATGCTAAAAGAGATGACGTAGAAGAGTCAAGATATATCTAACATTATCAAAGTAAGATTATTCTATGCATTAATTATTCCTATTTCTATCTACGATGGAGAAACGTGGAGCCTAAAAAGAGAAGATTGCAGAAAGCTTGTCTTTAAGAATAATTGCCTTAGAGCTATGGTTACGTGGCATGCAATTGTCGAATCAAAATGGACAATATTAGAAAAGAATGAGGAACAACAAATAAAATTGGTTTAGTGAAGAAGAAATGATTATGCTGGTTTGGCCATGTAGTTCGAAGAGATCAATTCAGTTATGGGCTTCAAGCATTTAAGATTTTTTTATCACACCAAGACAAAGGTTGGAAAGACCAAATTAAAAAAGGACACCAACCATCCTTGGCTCACAGTAGAAAAAGATAGATGTCAATGGAAAGATTGTGTGGGCAAGAGTTGGGAAAGGATCCTGTAATAGATTATGTAATTAAAGAAAAGAAAAAAATATCAAAATTATTTTCACTGTTTACAGATTTTTACTCCAATGTTCATTTCATGTACACATTTAAAGCCTGTCTGTGACTCTATTAATATTATTATTGCTATATACATTATCTTCAAAAATCTCACCCTATAGGACATGTATTTAACACTATAATTTTCATTTAACATTGATTTTGTTGTGGCCTTGTTATGCCGAAATGAATACATAAGAGAGGAATTGAGTTAAACAAATATATTAACAGAAACAGTAATACAAACATATACAAACGAGAGTGTTACAGCAAGAATGTTCAGTCCGACTGTCAGAGCTGACTGCTGGAAACTTCCCTCTCCAAAAGGCAGTACCTGCTTCCATTTATAGCTGGGGGAATCCATGCATGCATGGGTAAATTACTATAACAGATTTAATAATCAGTTTTTATATTTCCCAGAAAGTTATCCTGGATGAAATAATATCCTGCAATTAGAGAGATATGTGGCTTCAGCAGGACGGACTTTGCCACATTTTGTTTTTGAATTTGTACAAGAAGAATTTAGAGGGAAATGGATTGGACAATATGGCCGAATTGAATGGTTACCCAGATCATCAGATCTAACATCTTTGAATGACTTTCTATAAGAACACTGCAAATCAGTACTTTGTCAAAGAGTTTTGTGTGACATGTTTCATCCTTTAGGACTTCATCAGAAAAAAAAAAGTTTTTAAATTCCCAGTGTCTCTCATTCATGCACATGTGTAGTCACACCAACATAAACAGATTTAGTTTGATGAAATCCTAAAGGATGAAATGCATCGCACAAAAACTTTTTCCACTTTGTATATATATATATATATATATATATATATATATATATATATATATTTTTAGGCAGCATATCTTCATCCAAGCATGTTTGGTTGAATAATATAGACACATTATGCCTATTTATTTTTGTTTTAATCCACTCAAGTTCACAAATCAATTTCTTAGAGTCTGTACAAAACTCAAAAAAAAAAAAAAAAACAATTACCCATATGGTTTTTATTTTCCCAAGTACTTTCAATCTCAGCCAACGTCATCTTCAGGGAATAATTGCTAAGACAAAAATATTAATGTAAATTATGAATATGTGAGCATGAACACTGTAAATTTTGAAAAATTTACTGCTATGTAAGGCTGCTAACTTAATTTAAGTAAATTCTTATTAAAATTGTAATTATGTGTTTTAAAATATTGTTTATAATTGTAGTTTTTAACAATTACAATTTAGATATTTTAAAACCCTGCAGCTAAAAACATTTTGTGATGTTAATGAATACTTGTTGTCACTTTTGTAATGCTCGTTGTAGTAGAGACTTTGTAATCGCACATTACAAATATAGTAACACTGTTGAGCAATAATGTTGTCAGACACTAAGTCTCACACTAATAGTACTTCCTTGATAATACTCACTTGAATAGTAATCCATATAGTGATCCAAAAAGAGAAATAGCAGTAGAGAATAATGGTCCGTATAGTAATAGAGAATAGAATAAAATTGTTGATCCAAATAGTAATAGAGTATAGAGTAGGAATGCAGATCAATTAGATGTCATGCTACATTCCATATATGAGTTTCCTCTATGGTGACGTGGTCTACTTAATTCAATAATGGTATTGCCTGTGTTTGCTCACTAGCGATGTATGTTCAAACTCAAGTGTCGGCAGCGACATTTTATTCCTATATAACAAAACATTTTAGAACTTTGCTGCTATACTCAAAATTGATTTTATTTATTTTTGGCTGTAATTTTTTATGTAAAAGGCTTTCAGAAGTTTTTATTTTTTATTTTCATGGTGGAGTATCTCTGGGAAAAATCTAAAGATATATTTTGGTTTTATGACTATGACTATGTCAAGAAGACTTACATTTCATATGAATGATTATAGTTCAATCTCCAAACATATTTAGGAAAATTCCTGTCCCCATTCATGATTTAGAGAAATATTAAACAATACTACTATACTCCTTCACAAAAAGAAAAAACAAAAACTTTCCAGTACAAGATTGTGTTTCTTGTCATAAATCAATTACCTATATTAGACATACTCCTTGAGTAGATGCTTCATGTGTCACCTATCAGATGAAAGTACTGCAAAAAAATCTATCCACTCACAATTTACAAGAAAAATTCTGGTCGAAAACACTAAAATTCTATATAAATCACATTACCAGAAACATCTTACAATAAGAGAGGCCCTGTATATTAAACATCTCGCTATCAACCTTACCTTATTTAAAAGTAGGAATGGAGTGTTGAAAGATTTTTAAAAAATAGAAGGTCACCCTTGAATTTCGGCTGCACTCAACATGTGAAGGAGTGGAATAAACGCTCCTACTAGTACTGAAACAACACAAAAATAGAATACATCTTAAACAATAAAAACATGAAGAGAAATTAACAACACCTGAAACAATTCGCCTTGAAAATGTCTAAAGAAGTGGCCAAAAGTGCTTAGGACAATGGACAATATGGATAATTTTTACATTCACACTAAATGGAAAAATGTAAGAATGCTGGAAAAGCTAAATAAAAAAATTAAGTAAATTTTCCTTGTGTTATGGCGAGCAAATTTTTTTTCTCCGTATGAGTATGAAATCCCTCGTTGCCAAATATTGTTATGGCGAATGAATTTTTTTTTCTTCCACCGTATGAATCCGAATCCCTCATCGCCAAATATTGTTGTGGCGCTATTTCGCAGTGGAGGATTGTATTTGTACTAAGTCGGCCCTAAAATAGGTTCGATGTACAAAATGTTAGGAACTTGGTATTATACAGAGAAATCTAGTTGTGGTCGCTGATACTTTCATATTCAACTAACTGTTGTTTGACATCGACTGACTGACTGACTCTTTACTCTTACTACTCCTACTTGTTATAAGTGGGAGAGTCTATTAACTATAGAATAGGTGTGTTCCACCATAACACCCTGTCTGTCATATTTGATGAAAGATGTTTAAAAGAAAGGTTGCCACCCATATATATATATATATATATATATATATATATATATATATATAGTGTAAGATTATTGTCAAATATATATCAGACCATTTTTATTATTTATGTTGTTAAAATTGTTTGAATGATAATTGATAGGGGAAAATTTCCTATGTGAAACCATTAGTCAAAAATAAACTAAACAAAATAGACATTATGACTCAAAGTGATATTCGTACATGTAACATTATGTGATAAAATTTGTTTTATCTTCAGTTGAAAGCACTCCTGAAGAGATTTGTGATGAAGAGTTTTTCTAGTTTACTCACTGTATGTGTCAAGACAATTACTCCTATTTCAATTTATATTTTCCCTTCATCTTTTAACCAGGAAAGGAAATTAAAGATCAGAGGAAGTGTGATAGGGTTAAGTGTAGCATTTAGATGGCCGAATTCAGAGCTATTCCTCTTCTTGGTCATGTGCAAGGCAGACCTGATATTGCCACAGATCAAAAGTATGGATTGTTTGAAGAACAAGTTTCTCAAACAAGTTTCCCCATCTACAAGTATTTTTTAAATAAGCACCAATTTAATCTGTGTTTTTGATTTTCAAATAAGTACTTCATTCTATATGTGTAAAAGAATCTTTATTTTTTTCATTTCAGCTCTGATGCTTCTGATTTATATTATCAACAAATTCCATTATTATGCCAAATTACTGTTTATCTAGCCATAAAGCACAAACCTAAAATTTGGTAAGGAATATTTAGGGAAAAACTAATGATACTCAACTTGGGATTCTTCCATACTTTTAATTTTTATTTTTTTAACATCTAAGAATTATTTTGATTTGTAATCATAATTTAATCATCTATAATCATATACATTTCATTATGGCTCTTCAAGGGACTAATTAATTTAGTACAGTTTTTTTTAATATTTTAACCTTATTTTGATTTTGTAGAAAAAGCTCAAGAACAACCAAAGGCATTAAACCTCTTCGGTTCAGGGAGGTGTAATGTATTGGTAAACAGAATTGTACCTATTTGCATATGTGAAGTAGACAAGATATAAAACATACAGTAAACTAAGAGACAAGCAAGAAGTTGATTACTGATCAAATGTAGTAGAACAGCACAACACAACAGATTTATAATCATATATATTTAATTTTGGGGTCATTAGTATGCCGGACAGGAGTAGGTAGATGTTAGTTGAATATTGGTAATGCAACCACATGGGTCTAGAAGGCAAGGTGATTTCTAGAAAAGTTTTCAGGAAATAATGTTAATAGTAATATTAGCCACTGAGTAAGTGTGCTTTATGTTAGGCACATGGCCGTGTGGTTAGAATGTTTGATTTTGACCATGAGACAGGTTCAAATCTCACTATGGTTGATTTGTCAGGAAGGAGACTTCCCGATGTTATTGGAATGGAGGGGTTGATTTCAGCATGTGGCACCTTTGGAAAGTGCCTAAAAACCATGCCACGGTTTGACCCAAGCTTTGTGAGTGAAATTAGGTAGATGGAACCTTTGATTGCCATTGATAGCTGTGCTAGCATAAAGTCACAAGTCATCATTGCCGAGGGCTTGAGCGTGCTGGCCTTGTTCAAATTGTTGATCACGCTAGATAACATGCTCTTTCCCAGAAACTGTAACCAAGGTCTGCTCAGCATAGTTGCAGTATAAACCACAGGTGAGCTCTGTGGGTGTTGAATAAACACAAATGTGCCTGAGCAAGCGTCTGCAATAGGGATTGGCTAGCTGCCCTAGTAGATGGGTATCTTCAAATATGAGTGGCTAGCTATACATACAAGTGTACTTTATATAGTGGAAAATATGACAATACTATTGTAATGGTATTGGCAAATAGAATTTGACCTATTTGCATATGTTTAGTATAGGAGAAATAAAGTATAGAGCAATGAGTCAGATAGAAGAAAAGTTGATTACTTATTACATGTTGTAGAACAACACTATACAACAACTATATAAAATCCAATAATTAAAAAAAAAGGAACTTTAACAAAATACAATGTTGAGTAACTTAAGGTAGAAAATTATATAGTCAGTCTGTAAAATTCCACAATGCAACACTATTAAAACCTAGAGCAGTATCTACACAAGACAAAATTTTACTTACTTGAATATCAGCTGATGTATTTGCTAAAATGTCATGATGGGAGTAAAACACCAAAAAATAGTAATATTAGCCATTTCTTTATAAGGGAACATTAAGCATTCATTGAACTAGCAATCAGTATTACTTTCAGTGGAAATTTATGAAATCTTTCTATTAAAACAATTTTTCAGGAAAATAGGTTTCTCAATTCCAGTAGCTGTTATTGCTCTTTCCAGTATTGACAGTTACTGTTGTTGAAAATCCTCAAGTGAAAATGGTTTGTGATTCTGTAGCACTAGTTCGTAAGGTTCAAAGCAGTATAATCCTTACTAAGACCTACATGCTTCATTTGCTGGAAACCATTTTTAATCACTTATCTGAGAAAGTGGTTATATACAGTTGACAGTTTTGATATTTCTAGACAAGTGTGGTGCCATGTATGACATCTGTACTAAAGTCTCAAGCTGATAGGGCTGAGGAAAGTAAAAAACAAATAAATAACTAAAAATAAAATATTTCTATTGCCGTTTAGTTAAAAGTGAATATATTGAAATAAAATTGAGAAAAATCACTAAATAAAGATTACTTAAATGTTATGCTATTTTCTATGTTCTGACTGGTATATTGTTTTACTATATATAATTGCCCAGGAGAAATATTGTTTGGCCAGTAAATACTATAGGTCTTTCATAGGCAGCTATTATAGAAGAAGATGTTTTCATCATGGTTTTCAATCATACAGAATCATACTTGCCCTGCCAGTGAGGTCCAGAATATGCTGATTGCATCTCTTGCAGATAAGGCAAAAAGAGGCTGCCTTCTGGGTGGATGCTTTCAGGCTCAAGTATAAACCTTTTTACCTCTAGACAAGTGTAAACTGACAGATGTTTACATAGAGACTGGAGCATAAGAAGAACCAATGTTTTATCTATAATCTGAAGTATAAACCTGACCAAATTTTACATATAGACTCAAATATAAACCTGACCTATGTATATCTATAAACTCAAGTATAAACCTGAACAATATTTATCTACAGACAAATATAAACCTGACCAATGTTTACCTATAGACTCAATAGACCTTGTTTTAAACGGAGCGCTGATCTTATAAAACTTTCAGTTATCTGTTTGGATAAGTCTTGTTCTTATGTACATCGTCTTTGTCATGTTGTATTGATAATGTTATAATTTATGAATATGTCCTGAAGATGGTTTATTAGACCGAAACGTCCGACGTTGACATATTAATATTAAAACAGCATAATTGTATATGAGGATTTTTGTTTGTTTTTTCCGTATATATTTTTCTTCATACTGTCGGATCTATATCCATATATTTGCTTACAGACTCAAGTATAAACCTGACCAAAATCTGCTTATAGACTCAAGTATAAACCCGACCATTGTTTACCTATAGACTCAAGTATAAACATGACCTATGTATACCAATCAATACAAGTATAAACCTGACCTATGTACATCTACAGACTCAAGCATAATAAAAAAATCAGGTTTTGAAGTTAAATTACCCATCAGGTGTTGATGTCATAAAATCCACCAACCCAACTGACAGAGCCATAGAAAAAGGATGAATTTAATACTGCTAAATCTTGATCTGGATTTTGAGACTGTGTTTCTCAAATGTAACAGAGTTCAAGAAAAACAGCTCTGACTTTGTTCAAATGGGTCTTGATGACTTTTGGGGGCACTGTTTCATTGCTTTCCAAGGCATGTGAAACCAACACACTCCAATGTCTCTCCTTTGATGGAGACTGGGTCTACACTTGGAGCATTGATGTCTATTGGCTTCATCTTTTTCTAATTGATGCAAAGTCCCATTTGCTTTGCATAATTGGTGAGCTGATCAAATCTTTCCTAGAGATGGGTACAAGTGGATGACATGACTGTAAAATCTTTGGGCAAAATTGAGGTCTTTTGACCAGACAAGTTCCATTCGATTCGATAGTCTTCTGTTGTTTTGATGCATCACCTAATTGATATTGGTTAGAAAAAGAATTGTGTTGAGAATGCATTGCTGCTTTACTCTGTACATGATAGGAAATAGCTTTAAACTCACAATAATAAGTATCATTTGTAACTTTATTTGTGTTTATATATTTCATGTGTATGTATGGTTAGTGTAATGGTTAGAGACTCAAAAAGAGAAAGTGTTGAATCCATCACTTCTACCCCCATCTATGGGTTAAATAGCAGGGAGGATTGGGTTCTCCTGCCTTAAGGTGATAACTAGTATAGGAGAAGGTAAACACTGAATTTGAAATTCAATGAAGAGGATTGATTTTTTCATTTCACCCCAAACAAGGCAACAAAACTACTAAGACACAAGGAGTTACTGAGTGTGAAAGAATAAGAAAAAGAAATCATTATTAAAGTGCAAGAATAGTAAATGAAGAAGAATCAAGCAGATATTAGGTAATGAATGATATTGTATTTAAATTTTTGAAGCTAAAAAGCTGGAAAGCAAGAATCCAGTAGAGAGTTCCACGAGTGAGAAGTGTAACAGAAGAAACTGTTAACAAAGAACTTATGGTTACATCTATAGGCAAATCAACTGTAAAATGATGAGACCTTGTTGTCAATCTTTAAATTCATAAAGTCTAGGTACCATAGAGCAAAATTAACCAGAACAATTACCATCAAAGCTTTTATAGAAAAGGCACAGAAAAGCTACATTATGTCAGTGCGAAAATGATTGAAGCTGAGATGCCAGATCAGGACCAATAACATTACAGATTCTTCTTTGGATTTTATCAAGAATCTTTAAATATATAGCAGGAGCACCAGTCAATATGTGGCAGCAATATTCAAAGCATGAAGAGATGGCAGACTTATAAATATCTAAGATAGATTCTGGAGAGAAAGATTGTCTAGCACAACACAATAAACCAACTTTCCTAGAAGCATACCTAGCAAATGATTCAATATAATCTTTCCACTCTTCTAGAGGTTAGCATCAGCCATGCTGATGGAAACTAAAAAAAGCTCTCTCAGATGATTAATAGAAAGGAGTTTTGTTTTGGAGGAGTTAAAAATTAACAAACCATCAACTCTTTGTTTAAAGACGAAACATTTCGGATTGTTGGAGGTTGCTTACAGAACCTGATGTTCCCAAGCAGTCTCCTATCTATGTACTTGTACAGACTTGAGCTGCTTAAGTTTAGTGATCAAATGAGAACCAGTTTTTTCAGCCTGATTTGATCATAGGTGTTTGAAAAGAAATAGGTTCCATGAGGTTATCTTGCCTAGGACACTGCAGTACACATGGTAACCCTGGGGATTTAGTAGTTTATAGACAACATGACATGACATAATGATACTGGGTGTGTTTAGAGCATGCACTCTCAAATCCAGATTAGAAGGGTAGGTAAAAATAAAAGGGTAGGTGTAAAATTAATTCTGAATTAATTTGTGCGCAGAATAAGAAAAGGAGAGATATGTGATTAGAATAAACAGATTTTGGAAAAAATGCAATATAAAGTGATGTAATGGAATAACCTTCACTATAGGTAGTAACTACCTATAAGTATCTGTAAGTCAACAGACTACAGAGTCTAGCTGGGATCTGTTGAGTATGACTCAGACTTATGTGAGAACTAACGACCTTCCAATACCAGCACTCACTACTGGATTGACTTGCGACGATCATGTGCATAACTGTTATCTTATTTCTTATTGTATTGGTTTTTACAATAAACCTTTACTTACTTTATCCACCGTATTTGTCAAGTATATATTCCTATTAGCACGGAATATATCATAAAATATGAAGATGTTCTGAATAACAGGGTAGATTGGCAAAAACAAAGTTTAAATAAATGGGCTGCAGGCTTGTATATAACAGATGTGAGTGCATGTAAGTATTTACATATGTAAGTAATAAATACAGTAAGAAATGGATTCAAGAAAATAGCTGAATGATAGAAAATGAAGGGAAAATAAGCAGATTTAGCACCATTGAGCCAAGTTCAATTTATGGCAGAGTCTGTTGTGTTCACTTTTGTACTAACATCCTTGAGAAAGGCATGAATCCATCTATCACCTCTTATCTGAGAGTTAAATAGCAGGATAGACTAGACTTTACAATCATGGATAGAAGCAACTCTAAGCAATGGAAAACTCTGAATTCCAAACCATGGAGAAATCAATGAGAAAACACTCCACTATCTTTCCCAGGAAGACTTGGCAATTTATAAAAATAAAATAGAGAGCCATAATCACCTATATCATAAACAAGCAGAGTTTTTAAAAAAAATGGACCTTTGAGTTTCTGTGTGGGCCCAGTGGCATAACGTGAGTTGAGCCAGAGGGGCAATTGCTCTAGGCACTAAAATTTTAGGGGTGCAAAAAATAATTAGGTTGAAAAAATATGTACAAAACTAAAATTTATAATGGCTCATGGCTAAGGAGGAGGGGCAATAGTTTAAATTACTCCGGGGTACTTAAAATTCAGAATTGTAATATGGTGATAGTTATATGGTTTCTCTTCAACATGCTGGTAAACACTTCTGAGAAACTATCCTCTTAGTGAGGTTAAAATTCATTAACATTTGTCAGTCTAAGAAAAATAAGACAATGTTTTTTGCACATTACACAGAAACTGCCATAAATTTATAAAAATGACAACATCTTTATGGGACATCAATTTTTCAAGGCAGAAGTTTTTATTTCCTCAGATAGTTTGCATAGTGCTATTTTGCAAATTTTAACATTTTTGGCAAGGATATATTTTTAATTCATTTGTTTCACAAATTTGTTTGTTCTTTCATCACTTTACAATTATTATTTTTTTTTTACTCATATCTTCATAAATATGGCTGCCTAAGTGAACAAAAGTAAAACCTTGTTTGGATTAAAGTAACAAGTGAAAGTTTTGTCTGCACAATAATAATAATTATCGAGGATATTAATTTTGGCTACAAATCATTTATTGCTTTGCTCAAAGAAATCAAGACAGCCATATTCTAAAAATAACATTTTTCTTTCCTGATTTTTTTTAATCTTCTGCTAACCACTTTTTACCAAAGTAATTCTAGCCTGTTGTCATAGATACTAAAATGACAGGCAAGAGGCTCTTATGATGAAGCCATCTTGAAATAATTCTGTCTTATACATTGAGTAATAACTTCAGATTTTTGTCATTAATTCTATCTTTTTTTCAAAATCAGAAACTGCTTAAGAGTTTCTGTATTTTTTGTATTGATGGATAAAATCCCCAAAAGATTTTTCTCTTATATTGTTTAGGATTCTTATTTTGTGGCAAATAAAGAGATTAATTTCTTGCAATACTTAGATTCCATATAAGAAACAGACTTTAAAAAACAGCATCTCTGTTTTATGTAAATGCAAGTAAAAATAAGAAATCCAAGACCTGAGAGCAATAATTGAAATAAGGATAATTTTAATCTGTGGAAGGTTGAGGGTGCAAAAATTTGGCCTTGTAAAAATATTCAAATCATCCACAAAGTAAAAAAAGAAGAAAGCAGATAAAGTGTAAACCCCCAATTTTTTATACTGTATGTGCTGGCATACAAGGTAACTGGGCATATAAGATACATCCCAATTGTAAGTTTTGGGCTATATTCACCATACAAGACAACACCTACGAAATCATATTTTAAAATGTATTGAATTTATTAAATAAATTCAGTAAGCATATACTTTCTTTTCACTCAAATTCTAATGAAAAAATGGTGGGGTGATATTGTCAATTAATTACAACAATATCTAATACCTGATGAATTGATGATATGTTTTCAGTAGGCTATTATGGTAGCTTGAATTACTGCTAACCATCCACTCATTACACTGTTCTCAAATACAATTTTTAAATGGCTTGTTGAGGCACTCATCTCCTATGCTAACAACTTACCGTAAACCAGAGGATCTTCACATTTTTTGCCTAGAATATAAGATGGCCATCTATTTTTTGGGTTAAAAGGTTAAAAGGTCACCTTGTATAGTATTCCAGATATTGTTGAGGTGATTTACAAAAATTATCTTTTTTTTTTTTTTAGTCCAGTTCTTTCTTATGAAGACAGTTTTCAGATGACAGGTAATAGATTAAACACAAAAAAATTTCTTAATGACTTCAACTCGAACTATTACTCTGTGGACTATCATGCTGACTGCCTACTTAGTAAGTTATACCTGGAACATGGATGTAGTAATAAACACTAAAATGTGAGAATATTTAAAAGATAAATAAAATTTTTATATTCCAGAAATTTTTCAGGTCCTTCTGTTTTTTGTTTTTTTTGTCCAGTTTCTTCTCATGAAGACAGTTTTCATATGACAGGGATTAGTTGTGACACAAGAAGATTTCTTAATGACTGTGACTGTAGACTATCATGATGATGATCTACTTGATAAGTTGTCCTTTTATTTAGACCTGGCATGTGGATGTAGCAGTAGCCACAAAATGTATATTTAACAAAAATTCTCAGCTCTGTTTGAATGTATGTTATTTGAAGGGCATAAAATTACTAATAACTTAATACATATACAGGCTTAAAAACTGAGACTTGCAGATTAATAATGTGATATATGTTTTAAATGCTGAATAATTTTTAACTTTCTCTATAAATTATAAGTTAATTAAAGAAACATAATTTCCCTTGCCATGGTAATTGTTCTGCTGAACTTTCTTTTATGGTACCTAGACTTTATGAATTTAGGCAAAGTACTAGATTGGTACAATGTCACATCATTTTACAGTTGAAAAGGTTAGATGTAACTGTAAGTTGTATGCTAACAGTTTCTTTTCTCATACTTCTTGATTGTGAAACTTTCTTCTGGCTTCTTGTTTTTTAATCAACTCTTCAAAAAATGCAATGTCATTTGTTATCTTCTGCCTTCTTAATTTCTGTTCTTTTATTGTTTTCTCTCCTTAATAATGTTTCCTTTTTTCTCAGATTCTCCTACATTCAGTAATCATTGCATCTTGGTGGCTTTATTGCTACCAAGAAAGAAGATGGAATGCATAGTTATTAGCAAGAAGGAAAACCCAAGCTACTAATTCAAGGCATCAAAATAAAGTGAGTACACAAATTTAAAGGTGCCCTGGAATAATAAAAGATGCCTTCTCAAAGCTAAGCAAAGTATTAAGAAACAGGAATATTTCACTAAAAACAAAGAAACGAGTGCTGAATTGCTATACAATATCAATCCTACTATATTAATCAATTACTATCAATTACTAGATCTTCTGCTAGGAAATTTGGTTTACTGTGTTGTGCCAGACAGTTTTTCTCTCCAGAATCTATCTTACATATTTATAAGTCTACCATTTGTCTATACTTTGAATATTGTCTGGTGCTCCTGCTATATATTTAGAGATTCTTTACAAACTCCAAAGAAGAATCTGTAATGTTATTAGTTCTGACCTGGTATACTGGACATTTTACTCACAGATGAAGAGGAGATTTGAGGCAACAGATGTAGTTCTATAGGAGGATACTGAGAATGCAATGTATAGAACATGTGAGCAATAAGGAAGATTTTAGAGAAAATTGAAAAATACTTGTACTGAAAATCCAAAAGAAACAACTGAAATTTTTGGGACACATAATGAAGAAAGAGAACTTGGATAATTTGACACTCACAGGATGTATTGATGGCAAGAGGCACATAACTAGTAAGCTTGTGTAAATGGCAGAACATGAACTGGGTGGGATATTAAAGGGACAAACATTACTTAGAGCTATAAAGGATAGGAAGTTTTGGAGAGCCATGATTGTTCACGTCCTGAAGAGACACACTGCAGTTTTTGAAAAGATTGGGAACATCACTGGAAGGTGAGAAAATTGAAAGAAGCAGGATACATTAACCTAACAGGGCAATGTAGATTTCAGCTTTGTGTGGATTTCTTTGCTCAGCAGGAAAAGAATTAGAGAACATCTCTGCATATAAAAAATATGGAATCTCTTGTGTTACATGGGTTGCTGAGAATGAAATTATCTGTGTTATATATTCCATATGGTTGCAAGAGTAATAAATGAAAAGAAACAATTTATTGCTGGTGAGGTGGAAAGACAAGGAGACAAGATACGCTAAAATAAAATTATCTGTATTACCAGTGCATACATTGGATCAGGGTAGAATGTCTCTTTTTAACAAGTGAGGTGACGCTTGTGAATGAAGGTGTCTGATCTTCGAGTTGGTTGTGTATTGTGTCAGGTCAGTTGACTGAGAGGCTGTTTTGAACTGTCTTAAGGGTCGCTGAGTGGGTCTTTTTGAGCACTCAGAATGGATACATGATTCAGCATTTTTGTCATGTTTTTGCTTTAGTGGCAACATTCGTGACTGTCTGTGATGTTTAAATCTTATTTTTTATTTCTTTATTTTTTGGATTTGTTTTGTGGGCCAAATATGTGCCTACTTGAAGCCCCTGTACAGAAAGCGATACTTTTATTTCTAATTGTGCTTTTGTAGTATTCACATCTAGCCAATAGGTTTTGACTGGTATGAATGAGAAAGAGGTCTAATTTGAAGCAGAGTATAACACCATGCTGTTGGGAATCTAGGAATCAAGCTTATGAGTATATTGACTGCTATTAAAAAAAAAATGAGACTTCTCTTACCCTACAAATTCTACTCTTGTAAAATGGATATATCAAAATGCTTTGGTAAAACCAAAAGCAACAGTCTTGGATGGATAACTCTTGGATGAATAGATTATAAAATTATTGTTATGTTCTTTTTATCTTTTTGCAATGTGAGAAAAGTTTTGAAACCAAACAAGTGATCTTCCCAACACCATCAGTTTCCAAATTGGTATCTATGTTGATGACACAACTATTTACTACTGTCTTAATAGTAAGTCAGAAAGGTTTGACAAAGTAAAAATGGCAGCTGATCTTGAAAATGATCTTCAATCTGTTGTTAACTGGAGCAAAAAATAGTTTGTAAATTTTAGTGCCTCCAAAATGAAACTGCTTTCTTTTAGTCATTTTAGAGAACCATTTTTGCCTGCCATTTGCATGACTTATGCTAATCTTGAGGAGAGCAACACTGTGCTTTCTCAGTCTCACATTTTCTACTGACATGGAGTGTAATAATTATATTGAATCAATTACTAGATCTGCTGCTAGGAAAGTTGGTTTACTGTGTTTTTCTCTCCAGAATCTATCTTACATATTTATAAGTCTACCATTTGTCTATACTTTGAATATTGTCTGGTGCTCCTGCTATACATTTAGAGATTCTTTACAAACTCCAAAGAAGAATCTGTAATGTTATTAGTTCTGACCTGGTATTCTGGCATCAATTTTCTTTTGAGGGCAAAAGACTTTGACTCTTGGTTTCAAAACCTTGTGAAGTAATGGCGTTCTTAGTGAGAGGATAACAAAAAAGAAGAAAATACTAAATGAATGTGTGATTAATAAAATGGTTATTAGCAGGAAAGATGGAATCAGTGAGTGATGTTCAAATTCCAGCCTAGTCTATTGCATTCACTTTGCTATATGAAGCCATATCTTTTTCCTTTAGCTATGGTTTAACTAGCAGAGTTGTCTGGGCTCTTTTGCCTTAGGTGGCAGCAAGTCTAAGAGAAGGAAAAGTCTGAATTCTACACTGTAGAGAATGCATTTGGAAACCATTTCACTACCTTTTCCAAGAGTGCTTGACAATTCATGTAGAATAAAGAAAAGGTAGCTGTGGAGAACGATGATCATCTATATTGTGAAGTGACATAGCATTAAAACAAAATGTTTAAAGACGTTTTAAAAACCATATGATGTGACATATCCCAGATCAATAAACACCTGAAGAAGGCTGTAGAGCACAGTAGTTGAAACGTGGTGATAATAATAACAAAGGTGAGAACATCAGTTCAAATGTAAATAAAGATATTTGAGCAATGTGTACACTAAAATAAGCAAAGTAGTAGAGATGTAATGTTTATTTTCTGTCTTTGAATATTGGAAGTCAAATAACTAAAGCAGTTTTTTTCTACAAACTGATAAGGTGAAAGCAGTAAGTTTCAGTAGAAAATAAAAATGGCCGCAAAGCATCATAACTATTTTCTGTCCAATCAGGAATGTTGGAGAAGATATTTTTGAAACTCCTAATTAGAACCTCTTTTAACACTTAAATATAGCAAACATACCCAGCTGGCTTGTTAGTGGTGATAATGGTCAACAAGGTTAACTGGATATTACTCACTATTCTCACTCTCACTACTCACTCATCTCTACAATATCTGTCTATATTTCTGAGATGAGGTATTATGTACACTATTTACATTGTTTGGACTATCATCCTCATCTTTGTTGCCATATTTATCACAACATTTCGGCTGTTGTACACTCTAGCCTTCTTCTCAAGGACACATGGCACAGTAGATAAAGGTGTTAGTTAGATTCAGTGACAGGACCTAAGGAGTGTCAGTTCAATACCTGGTTAAGGTGGTGGAGAACTTGGAGAGGGGTATTAACAGGAGATAACTGATAACTGACATCCATTAGACATGGCATGTGGAACTAGAACAGTCTACCTCAGCGAGTGAAATAAAGGGTTCTGTTCAACATTTCAACCACCTGAAGAAGGTCAGAGCATACAATGGCCAAAAGGTTGTGATAAATATGTCAACAAAGATGAGGATGATAGTTCGAACAATGTAAATAGTGTCATCTATACAACTTATAAAATTCTCAAAACACTATAGCAATTCAAATACTCGCAACTCATACAGTGGTTTAACAACACAATTATACACCAAAAAACTTTACCTCAACTTTACAACAAATATTTAATGAATTTTCTAACTAAACTTTTCAAAGATGCCTCCAAAAACTTAAGCAGAGTATTAAGAAACAGAAAAATTTTGTTAGAAACAGAAAAGAGTACTGAACTGTTACATGATATCTGTCCTCCTATATGGTAGTGAATGTTGGACGATCTCCTCAGAGATGAAGAAGAGACTGGAAACAACAGGAATGTGGTTATACAAAAAGGATACCATGGACTGAACATGGGAGCAATGATGAAATTTTAGAGAAAATGGAAACAAAAAGAAATCTTACACTTAACAACAGGAAGAGGCAGTTGAAATTCCTAGGGTAATAATGGAGCAAAAGGGCTTGGAAAATTTGATACTCACAAGGCAGATTGAAAACTAGAGGGAAAGAGGAAAACAATGCGTAACCTTCTTAGTGAGTGTGAGTAAATGGATGGTGGAACAGGGTTTAGGAGAAATAACAAAAAGATGAAATTTATTAAGAGCTACCAAGGTCAGGAAATTGTGGAGGGCCATGTTTGCCTACATACTGAAAGGACATGGCACATAAAGAAGAACATGTGAACTTTAGTATGAAATTATTTTAACTATTAGGAAATTGATTTAAATTTGGATGAGAATCCAAATAGAACTGTAAATATATAAGACAATTGTGAAAAACTTTATTTTAATGTGTTTTACTGATCAAATGGTGTCATCAGAAAAATGGATTTTATTTTAATCAAATCTACAAAACAGAAAAGGATTCATACTAGTCATATGAATGCTGGATTTAATTTTTTTTTATTTTAACTGTATTGTTTTTAAAATTAGATTTTACTAATTAAAGCTCAGTTTTTATTTAAATATTCATTTCTTTTAAGATTTTTGGTATCTCACTGTCAATAGACTGAAGAGACCAGGTTTTTCATGACCCCAATTTTGAGCTGGAAAATGTTGTTTTATTAAGAAAAAAAAAGAAGATAATTCATTCAAACAAAGATGCATTGAAAGTGTCATGATTTACAAATCCACTGCAGTTAATATACAGGGTGTCCATAAAGTCTCTTTACAATTTAAAAATTTTATTACAAAAGCAAATGAACAGACAGATATGTGGAAATTGTTACAAAATGAAGAGTAGATACTGAAGTTTTTTTTTTAAACTAATTTAATACATCTCTGTGTGGGCACCATTAGTTGCACAATGCACATCAAGATGGTACTTGACATTTCTTGCCATGTTCACTGTAGCATAACCTCATTAATGGTGGAAATGCCATCAGTGATTTTTTTTTTTTAGATCAGTGATGTCCTGTATCTTTGATCAATACATGATATCCTTAACATAACCCCATAAAAAGAAGTCCAGAGGAGTGATATCTGGTGAATGAGATGGGCCATCCCTTCCAATCCAACAGTCTGGAAATGTTTGATTGAGGAAGCTATGAACATGCTGTCCCTGATGTGGTGGTGCACTATCTTGCTGCAAAATGATGGTTGGTTGAAGGTCACTTTGTAATACAGTTTTTAAATTGTAAAGAGATTTTATGGACACCCTGTATTAACTGCAGTGGATTTGTAAATCATGGCACTTTCAATGCATCTTGACAGCATGTCAGTTAATATTTAAAATTTTTGGTTACTATTGTTTTTAAATTTGTATCATTGGTTAAAGAGACTATCTCTTTCAATACTGGTAGTACACCTGAAGAAGGCTGTATAAGAGGTTGTTTGAAACATTGCAGGAACACCATAAATAGCAAAAGGAATGAGTTCAATTTCTGTCCCCAGATCTCTTTGAATGATAATGACTCTTCTCAACATTATAATGTCTAAGTTGTATTTCAGTGTCCCTACCATTAAGTCAAGATGTGTGTGTAGCATAGTGGTTATAAGTGTGGAAAGTGGAATTGGAGTGTCACGTTCAAATTCCAGTCTAAGCCATTTCATTTGCTTTTGCACAGATACCTTTGGAAAGGTATGAATCCATTTTTTCAGACTGGGCTCTCTAGCTTTGGTTGGTAACCAGTCTAGGAGAAGGACAATTCTGAATTCAAAACCGGTTTAGTATAAGGCTAGCAACTCCACACTGTAAAAACCTATTTGCTATAGAAACCACAGCAGTAACAGTTAGTGGGGTGAAGCTGTTCGTCGGAGGAGGGGTGTATTCAACATTTGATAATTTTGCAACAATATGTGCTTGAAGATTTTAGGCAGTTTTGATTAACATTTCTTTTCATAGTTAGCCATAAGGAATTGTAAATATAGGACTACCTTACACTTAAGTAAAATAATAACATTTATTAAGAATTTATTACAGGAAATATCAAGTTTTATAGAAACATTGTTGACAATTATGTATTTAGTTACATAACAAATAAATAAAAATAATATAAATTTTTATGCTATATTTGATTCGTTGTTAGGCATTTTTTATTTTCTCCTTTGTTATTGACAACATTTTAGAATACTTTGGCTGAAAAGCTAAGTTTTTTAAGTTACATTTATGCATTGTTATATGCCTTTTCCATTGTTGTTTTTGGATCACTTTCTTCCAGTCATTTTGATGGGCAATAGCAAAATTCTGAAATTTAGAATGATCTTATTCCATTTAGAAAATAAAGCCTGTAAAAGGGAATATTTTAAATTAATATACGACAAAAAAATAAAATGCTTTTGACAAAAAACCTTAATGATTTCACTATAATTTTGTAATAATAATGTAATGATATTCTGTAGACAAATCTACGGTTTATGTTACCTCATCTGATTATATGGCTATGAACTATAAACCTAAATTGAGCTTGAAATATTGTATAATCAGTTCTAACTTTTTGTAAAATACTTGGATATGATATAATGAATAATTTGCAGTTTAAAATGCAATTTTCAATTTTTTGTTGAATACGTCCCTTCTCTGCTGAATGCATCATATATTGTAAACAAGAAATATATGAATCAAACAAAAATTTATTTTCCTGGTTATTTTCTACAACTTTTCATATTTTCTCCTTGTTTTTAAAATAATTTTGATGGCAGTAAAACTGAGATATGATCATGATAATCATCAGTAGTATTATCGGCAGCAGTTGTCTACTTCCACCACACACACACACAGTAGAGCCCATTTTGTGTCTCTTTGCAGTACCTCATTTTTGTCTTTTTATTTTTAATAATTTCACCCCAAGCAATGTGATAATACCACTAAGATACAAGGAGTTACTGGAAGTGAAAGAAAACTGGAAGACTTTAAAAGAAAAGGATTCTGGAAGGCAGATTTAACAAGTTATTCCTTGCCTCAGTCATTACTTTAAACATTATTATAGTGAATACCTCATATTTGAAATAGACACCCTATTTTAAATACAATATATCCATTATAATAATGAAATGGCAGAGGGAAGCCATGTCACATCAGTGAGAAAGTGAATGAAGTTGAGATACTAGGTCAGAATTTCTTTTAATATGACAGCAAGCAAACTAACAAATATGCAAAAAAAAGTGATATGGCTTTTATATAATAAGATTATAAGATATTACATGATCATTATTTAAGATATTTATGATATGACAATACAATTAAAAGCTGAGAATAGTTAGTGATGTAATGGAATAACCTGTCACCCCCATGACTGACTACACTATAGGTAGTAACTACCTATAAGAATCTGTAAGTCAATGAACTACAGAGACTAGCTGGGATTTGGGATCTGTCCAGCCAAAATCTTTTTGGCTGGCAGATTGAACTTTCTGCCTCTGAGCTGAGAGGAACCCGAATGAGGCTCTGCCCTTCAGCATAGCCTCATTCGGGGAAGTTGACCAACCCAATCCCGTTTATGTGGGTTCTACGGGCATTTTTTGGCTGAGTCTACGGGCTTGGAGAACCCATGTTAAACCCGGCCTTGTGCCACATGCAACCCTTGTGGGGGTGGCTAAATTTACTAACTGGGATCTGTTGAGTACAACTCAGACTTATGCAAGAACTACTGACCTTCCAATAGTAGGTCACTACTGGATTGACTTGCGACAATCTTGTGCATAACTGTTACCTTTATTCTTATTGTATTGGTTTTGTACAATAAACCTTTACCTATTTTATCCACCTTGTTTTTCAAGTATATATTCCTATTAGCACAGAATATAACAGTTAACAAACATGAGACTAGATATTTTTCATGTATTCTCAGATCAACAGATATTTGATAGCGAACAGATATAACTCTTCTTAAACTACCATACGGTCTCTCTTGGGCAAGCAGCTGGTCAATAGATGGTCAATAGATGCATCCATCCCAGATGACACACAAAGAGCTTGCATTACGTCACCTGGCAACCTGTGCACAATTGTGCAAACCAGCAAGTTGTTCATCTAGTCCAACAAGAATGCAACTTTCTTCAAATCAGTCAGGTATAAAACGAATTCACTATACCAAAGGTGCCACTCGATGAGTTGTTTGTATGCCATGAATGAATACATAGTAAAGGCTGTAACTAAGAAAGTCTTTATCTGGTCAATGTTGGATTTTGCTTTTCATCCAGCTGCTGGTAGACTGCAAGTGCTCTGCCCATAAGTCTCAAAGGAATGACATGTTCCAGATAAAGATCGGTTGTTCGAGATGATAATTACCATAATTTCTCAAAAATAATATGCATTTTTTTACTGCAAATTACTGGTGATAGTAAGGGTGCATATTATAAATAGGTTTAAACAAAAAATTTTTCGTTATTGATTTATAATAATAAATACATACTTGTTGTTTTAAAATAAGATATTATCCCAATTTTCATTTTAAATCCAACAATAATAATTGTAACATTTTTTTGTCAATAAATTTATGTTTATCAGTAACTGCATTTTTTATTTGGTGAAAAAATAAAAAAATCTATAAAAAGAAAATTTCGAAAAACTTATGGAGCATCTACTTGATCATCTTTCTTTTACAATGTCAACTAAACTTTTTTTCCATATCTGGATATTGAGCTTTTCTTCCTTTACCTATAGCTTTGGCACTTGATTTACACTTTTTAGTTCATTTTTATTTTTTCTCCATAAACGTATGTTAGTCTCATTCAATTCATATTCTCTAGCTGCAGCTCAGTTTCCTATTTTTTCTGCTAATTCTATTGCTTTTTGTTTAAAATTTGCATTTTAACTCTTGCATTTTGATGACATTTTGGTGGTAAAATAAAATGTTATATTTATCGGGAAAACTGCATTGCAATTTTCAACATTATTTTAGCTGCTTAGTTTTGATTTTATTCCTAATGACAAGGTTGATAAAATGTTTTCATAATTATTTTTTTGTTTGTTTGAAAAAATTATAAATGCATATTATACATAGAGATAGATACTGTTGTTGCCTTATTAGGGCCAGAAATAAAGACACAAAAAAGGAATTGAGTTAAACAAATATATTAACAGAAAAACAGTAATACAAACATATACAAATGAGAGTGTCACAGCAAGAATATCTGGCCCAACTGTTAGAGCTGACTACTGGAACTTCCCTCTTCAAAAGGCAGTACCTGCTCCTATTTATAGCTAGGAGAGTCCATGTGTGCATAGGTAAATTACCATAACAGATATATTTCCTAATTTTTGGATCATTTGTTGCGGTGTGTATTATTTATGGGTGTGTATTATTTTCAAGAAAGTATGGTATAAAAAATATGCATGATTTATTCAGTAAAAAGTTATAGAGATTTAATTTATAAAGAAGTCTGTTGACACAAAAGAACTTTTGTAATAAAATAATATCCTTGAATAGTCATCAGTATGATTGGGTAAGTTCAAGAATGACTACTATATAACACATTCTTAAATATACAATTTAAAAAATGGGTTAATTTTACTGATCAAGTTGAAACTGGTATTATAAACAAATTTCAGCTTGAATGACTGGCATGATTTAATTTGGAAAATATAAAAAGAATGGTTCTGTAGACTTAAGCTTGTTAAGGATATCCAACATAAATGTAAGAGGCTTTTCCACCCCCAGCAAAAAGAATTAATTTGCTAATACTCAAATCAATAAGATTAACAACCCTCGCAGAAATTGTTATCACTTTCTGTAATTCCCATATATTTATGAAAAGAAATATAATTTTAAAAAAATATATATGATAGAGTGAGCTTCCTTGTAACAAGAAATCCTAAAGTGTAGCTTATTCAGCTTATGTGTTTTTCTAATACTGACTTGATGTATTTTGTCTGTACCTTCTGCATTTCAAGTACATCTGTTGCAGAAATGGCAGATATCATCAGTGATAATAATAATTTATGTACACAAAAAAATCTTGCTTTATTTTTTTACAACATTTCATATTTTGTGTTTGTTTTAAAATAATTACTTTCACCTATCATGATGGATGGGTGTTTTCTCAGGGAGGCCCCTTGTCTTGAATGTCTATTGTGACTCAAGCTCTTCCCAGACCTCATTTGGAACTCATATATCTGATCTATTGCTAAAGATGCTAGAAAAATGGTTGGTTCATTGTGCTGCTCCAGTAAATATCTGACACCCACCTGATATACTCTATCTTTACAAGAGCCAGAAATGGAGTACTGCTGCTGCTATATCTGGGTTGGAGCTGCCCAGTCTTCACTTGCCTGTCTTGATAGAGTCCAAAAGTGATTATGCAACCTTGTGGGTGATGAATTATTATCCAGCCTACAATGCCTTTTCCACAGATGAGATGTTGTGAGCCTCTTGTTTCTCTAGTGTTATTTCCATGATTTCTGTTCTGATGAGTTGTATTCCTTAGTCCTACCCGACCTGACCTTTACAAGTGGTATCTGCCATATAACATACACAAGAGTGAATCATCCTCATTTCCTTTGTTTTGCTATAGTAAGAAGTAATTTCTATTTGGATAACTTCTTCTCATGAACTGCTGTTTTATAGAACAGACTCCCATTAGGAGGTTTTCCCAATCACAACAATCTTGGTCTCTTCAAGTCTAGGGTTAACTGTTATCTTTCCTACATAACCTCATAACTTCATTCACTTTTATTATGCTCATACAACATCACACAGCAACCCTCTACCTCGAGTGGCTCTTGAGCCTTGTGTTGGGTGAACATTAGCCTATATAAAAAAAATTTCAAAAAGTATAACAAAACTTAGATATCATCAAAGCCACCACCACCATGATCTGCCAATGTCTGGAATGGACATGGCATATTAAATGACAAATAGACAAATTGTTGTGGAGGTGAAATATCATCCTGGATATATCATCCAATTTCAAAAAAGCCATCTAGTTAATCTTGTAAGGACAGGTCCATTACTAGATAATTTGCATTCAGTCATTACAATAACCTTTATCACCTGTTTAAAAACAGGACAGGAGCCAAAGATTGAAAAGTGGATGTTGTATGAATAATCAGGAGACAGTTGTCACCATGTAAAAATGTCATTATAAATTATAAATTGACTCATCAAATAGTGAAAGGCAATATAAAATATGAATTCTGGCAATAGGTCTGACTTAGATGGAAAATGTGGGCACTCTTTCAGACTGTCCTTAAATATTTTTACATGATTTATCTATAGTTATATAACAAATTTAATATCGGAGATAATGAAGTTGAACAGAGAATAAGCTGTGAAAATGTTAGTTTTGTTCACCATCACAAGATGCTACAAAACCAAAACATTAACCTAAAAACATGAGTCATGATCTATTTAATATCATGGCTCAAGTCAAGCCTTATCAGATCGAGGCTTTCATATAGATATCATGCATGGCACCCAACATGTTCAGAAATGTCTAAACTGTATGAAACTGCTTTCTCAAATCAATGATTAAAAATGGTTTCCATTGAATGAAGCATGTAATGTCTTAGTGAGGACAATTCTTCTTTGAACCTTATGAACTGGCACTACAGAATCACAAACAAAAAACTACCAAATAACAGAAACCACATCGCTTGAGGACTTTCAACAACAGCAAAAACTAAAATGGATAGCACATGCAACTCAAAGAGAAAATAATGACATAATCAAAGATGTTCCCTACTACTTCAAACAAAATCTTAGGAAGTAATCCCCCATTATTACTGGATTTGAAAAACCTATTTATCTGAAAAATTGTTTTAATAGAAAGATTTTATAAATTTCAACTGAAAGTAGTACTGGTTGTTTGACCAATGAATATCAAATGTTTCCTTATAAGGTAACAGCTAATATTAAAATATAATATTAAAACATCTATTATTAATCTATTACCATCAGAGTTGATACTAAAAGAATTTGTTTAATGTCTTTTTATATATAAGAAGAAACCTTTAATAAATGAACCATAATAATGGTGAACACCTGTCTAAAATAAATTTTAAAAAAATATATATATATATGTTATTTTTATTTGTATCAGAAATTTCCAATGCTTTTGCTACTGCATCTCCCAGTACAAGGCCTGTCTCATAGACTTCTTCATTCATGTGCTGCGTTCACTCAGGATATAGGTGATCATGGCCCTCCACATTTTCCTGCCCCTTGTAGCTTGTCTTTTTACTCCCAAACCCTGTTTTGCCACCCATTTGCTCAAGCCCATCAAGTATGTTGCTGCTTTCCTCTGTCCCTCTTTCCCTCAATCTGTCCTGTGAGTATCAGATTTTCCAGTCCCTCCTTCCTCATTATGTGACCCAGAAATTTCAACTGCTTCTTTTTGATGTTAAGTATAAGTTTCCTTTTTGTTTACATTCTCTCCAAAACCTTGTTGCTGCTCACTGGTTTGGCCCATGGTATCCTCAGAATCTTTCTGTAGAACCACATTTCTGTTGCTTCAAGTCTCTTCCTCATCTTTGAAGAGATTGTCTAGCATTCACTGCCATACAGGAGGACAGATATCATGTAACAGTTCAGTACTCTTTTCTTTGTTTTCAATGAAATTTTTTTGTCTCTTAATACTCTGCTTAGCTTTTGGAATGCTTCTTTGGTTATCGCAATATGTTTTTAGATCTCAGTGTCACACTTTCCGTTCTCTGTTAGAACACTTGCCAGATATTTAAATTTCTGTACCTGCTTGATTTTAGTATCTCTGACCTGTAATCTGAATTTTGGGCTCATCCTTTTGATGATAACTGGGCATTCTGTCTTTTTATAGTTTATGCTTCGTCCTTCTTGCTCTCCTATGCTACCTTCTGTAGGAGGTTTTGTAGTTTCTTTTCCGTGTCTTCTATCAGCATTGTGACATCTGCAAATCTTTTATTGTTAAAATTGTCGCTGCCAATAATGAGTCTTGGTAGGACTTATAATTCTCTCAGAATTTCCCGGCTGTTTAAGTTGAATAAATCTGGTGAGAAACTACAAGTTCCAAAAACGCTGCTCACAAGGTGAAACCTATTTTTGCTCAGTGAATGAAGGAAACGTCTAATATTACTATTAACATTAGTGATGAAGAGAACAGATGCTATACTTTGATCCCAGCCCGATGGCCATGGGGTAAAGAAAAGTGTATCTCAAGTAGCATCGACTGCTCCGTCAATGAATACCAAATGTTTTCACATAAGTAAATGACTACTATTATGATACATGTACTTGACATACTATACTTACAAATAACTGAACAGAGTGAATAAAAAGAAACTTTATACTACCAATTTTGGATGTGTGGGTGGTTGAATGGTTAGTAGCATGGTAGACAAAATTGGCAAACTGAGTTCAAACTCTGCTTAGAACAGTTTGCATTCATTTCTTTTTTTTTTTTTTAAAAAATCATTTCATCCCAAGCAAGACAATAAAGCCACTAGAATTTACTGAGGGGTTACTGAGTGTTAGAGAATATGAGAAAAACTACTGCTAAGGAGAGAAGAAATAAAAGAACTAGAATTAAGATGACAGGAGATAATGATTGACACGGCATTTACATTTTTGAAGATCAAAATTGACTAAGAAGCCAGAAGAGAGTGCCACAAGTGAGAAGTGTGATAGAAGAAACATTTAGCATAGAACTTATGGTTACATCTAGCCATTTCAACTGTAAAATGGTGAGAACTTGCTACCAATTTAGTACTGCACTTAAATTCATAAAGCCTAGGTACCATAGAGGGAAGTTCATCAGAACAATTAACATGAAAGTATTTGTAGAAATGGCACAAGGAAGAATGGTGATGGAAAAGGGACGGAAACTAAGATGCCAGGTCAGGACCAATAACATTGTAGATTCTTACATGCTAATACCTTTAGGAAAACTATTAATCCACTTCTTTCACCAACTATAGATAAATAATAAGGAAGTTGGGGGGGTTAAACAGTCCGACAGGTGTTGGGCTAGTAATCAAGTTTTGTAAAAAATTTACATACTACTGAAACAACAGCATCATTACTAGATATGGTTGTGGCCTGATGCTCCACAAGGAATCTATAGGAACAAGAAAAAAACAAAAGACCCCCCCCAGCACCTTCAATAAAAAAAAACAATATCAGTATACTTTTCTAAAGTGTCCTCCATTTGTTTCTACCAGAGAGAGTAGGTTTCATTAAAATTGTAGACCTATACTAATTGATCCACCAGCCCTTTCCTACTGGTGGCATTAGTAGGAAACAATAACAAACTACTATAAATAGACTTGTGAGTTGCCAGGCAAGTTCAAACACAACTGTAATTAGTGTTTCATTCATCAGCCTGTGCCTGACGACTTTGGAAAACCGTGAAAATTTAAGTTGCACTACAAATGTAGGTATATGTATATTTATTAATATACACTTTTCAGCTCTGTCTAACTACATTGAGTACTATTTTGTTTGCACCTTATATTAAAATAAGTAAATATTTATTCATTTATCTGTTTATACACACATATACAGTTGCTAATATCTAATTATTTGGATTATATTCACACTTATATAAGATATATTTATGTAGCAAGTATCAATCCAAACAAGTTTGATTAAATGCAATTGAAAAGGTCTGTTTGTTTAGTTCATTTATTGTGTTTTCCAAACTTAATGGAATATTGCCTACCATGCAGAGATCATGGTTCTTGATAATGGCTGTGAAGGTAATTGAAGAAAACAGCAGGACAAACATGAACTTTGGACCTTTTACACACAATTTCGATCCTAATATTCACCATCTTATTCAAAAATTGGAAAATATACTAACAATAAAACAGACAGACTAACCTTAAATTGTTTAATTTTATTTGAAACAGTCAATTGCATTTAATCAAACTTGTTTGAATAAATACACACACACACACACACACACACACACACACACACACACACACACACACACACACACACACACACACATATATATATATATTATAATTGTTTTTTAAAAATATATAATCATTGCAACACCGAAATTTCCATATTTCAGAACTGAAACTTCAATTTAAATTCAATCATACAAATTAAACTTAAAATACAAAGTTCCATTCCATTATCAAGTGATGCTAAGAATAACTTTTTAAAAACTGATTTACTTAATTTATAAGTCCAGAGGAATTTGATATCTTGAGATGTTGGGGTCAAAGAAAATTCTATCTTTTTTATTTTAGGGATATTAAGATTTAAATGTATTGTAGCTATCAAGTCAGTCAAGTCAAGGAGGGGGGTGCTGGGGTATCTGTCTATTGATACAAACTTCCTTTTACCAAGTAGAAATTTGTGGTAGCGTCTGTTCCAAGACATCGTCTGGGTTTCGATAGCAATACATTTGGCATTTTTATTTTTTATTTTTTATTTACTTTTTATTTTTATAAATTTTAATTAGGATTTTTTCAAAAAGGAATTCAAATATTATTTAGTCACATTTTTAATATTTATATTTGTATCAGCTTAAGATATATTTAATTTATTTACTAATTGAGTACAAATATGTTATATGTGAAAAATATAGTTTTAGGGTATGCTATATTTATGGCTCTTTAAGTTATAATATTTATGCATATTTAAGTGCTCAATGACAGTCATATAGCATGTGTAAATATAAAAGTGGACACTGAGGTCAGTACCGAGTGGCAACAGTCTGTTTCATGCTTGGACACAATCTTCATGGTTTGAAGATTGCATTCAAGCATGAAATTGACTGTTATAAATCAATATTAACCTCAGTGTTCATTTTTGTGTATGTGTGTGTGTGTGCATCTATCTCTCTCTCTCTCTCTATATATATATATATATATAAATGCATTTTGGAAAACAAAAGTTAAGAAGAATTTTAAATATATATATGTATATGTATATATATGTATATATATATATATATATATATATATATATATATATATATATATATATAGATTGTGTCTAGCATGAAACAGTCTGTCAGCTCTGAGTGTTGACTTCAAGGTTCACTTTTATATTTATATTTGCATACACTCTATCTCTGATATTAAGCACTTTATTCCATAAATATACCACATTTTAAAACTATATTTTTTATATATATATATATATATATATATATATATATATATATATGTATGCATAAATAAATAAATAGATGCATTTTGGAAAACATGTTTAGAGTTAAGAAGAATTTTAAATATAACTCAATGGAAAAACATAAATGCCACAATACATTGGTTTAATAAAACTGAAAATAAAAAGAAATATGGTTTTATATATTTTGATATTATGGACTCCGTCTAGAAAATATATTTTAAATGAAGCCTTAAATTTTGCAAAACAATATATGAATATTAAATATGATGATGATATACATATTGTAAAACATAGAATATCTATATTACTTTAGAATAGTGGTGTATGGATAAAAAGAGATAAAAATCACAACTTTAATATATATATATATATATATATATATATATATATATGATTAACGTGAGTCAAATTTGTCACTTAGTTGATTGATGTTACATTTAAACTAAGTGACAAATTTTACTTATATTAATATTATTTTACTTATTATTTTACTTATATTAATATTAATTTTACTTATATTAATATTATAATAATTATATTAATATATTAATTTTATTATTTTTACTTATATATATTTTATATATATATATATATATATATATATATATATATATATATATATATATATATATATGCATTTTTTACATAGAAGACAATATATAACTGGCTTTATATATTGGTGATTATGAAAAAAATAAATAAAAAGATGCTTATTCAATCAAACTTTGTGGTCTCTATATAATGATGTGTTATTGTATTTTGTGTAGGTGAGCAAGTGCTGAAAATTTGATCTTTGGTTCGTTGTTTTTGTTTAGTGGCATATCAACCTCTATGGGTTATCTAATGCTGAAATCTAAATATTTTGCATGCAATTTTATTTTATTGTTGGGGGATAATAATGATTTACTGATAAAAGTTTTACTAATTAACCCATAGTTGTTGGGAAGAAGAGGTGGATTCATAGGGTATTTGTGTGTAAGGGAAGAATAATGAACCTAACTGGAATCTGAACTCAGTTCTCCAGTTAACAATTCTCAGCCACTATCCATTACACCACTTGCACATCCAAGCTTACAGCACCTGGTATTCCCAAGCAGTCACCTATCTAGGTACTGACCTGGCTTGGTGTGGCTTAACTTCGGTGATTGTATAGGAACTGGCATTTCAACATGATCTAGCTGAAAAACTTTAAATTTCTGTACCAGGACAAGTGAACCAGAGTGCATGACATTTTTCACACTACCCAAGCTGATCTGATGTGGCTGTAAGCCTTGAAAAGTTGACTTGCATAGCTATGGATTGGGATGAACTGTGAGGTGCCGTAGTTGATGACCATAAATTTTCAAATGAAACAAAGGATAAATAAACAAAACTGAATTAGTAAGTCCATAGTCTGCCATGTAGTTATTAATTGAATTTTGGTCTGAAATTTTCCCTGTATTATTTTCAATCTGTATAGTTAATATTTACCACAGAATTAAGTGCATTGGTAAAAGAAGGAGATTATGCTGAAAAATAACTGTTTGTTGTATAATAAAAAATGTTTTTTTCATCATTAAGCTATAGGTTTAAGATAATATCTATGTCAACAAGATAAAGATCAGGAACACAGATCCAAAATGTTTATATATTTTTTTTTTAAGCATTTCACCCCAAGCAAGGTGGGAAGCCACTAGGATGCAAAGGGGTTACAGAAGATTTAGAGCAAGATCAGATAGAAGTGATAGAGAAAAGGATGAGAAGAATAGATCAAGGAAACTGATGTTGATTGACATTACATTTGTTGGAGATTATAGCTCTCAGGAAAACTGGAATAGAGAAGGGAGTTCCACAGGCAAGAGGTGCGAGACATGAAGCTATTGGAATAGAAGAGAGGGCTACATTTAGTAGTTTCGACAGTGAAAGGGTGAGAGCGGGATGCCAGCCTCATAGGGCGCTTGAACTCATGAAGTCTGGGAACCAGCGAATGCAACTCCTCGAAGCAATTGCCATGAAAGTATTTGTAAAAAAGACAGAGAGAGGCGACGGTGCATCTGTGAGAGAGTGACTGTAGATGAGATGCCAGAACAGGGCCAATTATATTGCATATCCACCTCTGGAGCTTATCAAGAACTTCGAGGCAAACAGAAGGGGCTCCAGACCATATATGGCAGCAATACTCCATGCAAGGGCGAATTGTTGATTTGTAGATCTGGAGGATTGATGTTTGAAATTTGTATGTGTTGCATGCATGTAAGTCCTCTAGCCTCCCCTGTGAAGTACAGAGTCATGGTCCATACTAGGTGCTGTTATGGTTTCTGTAACAAATAAGTTTTGCAATCTGGAGTTGCTAGTCTCATGCCCAACTGGTTTTGAATTCAGAGTTGTCCTCCATGACTGGTTACCAACCAAAACTAGACAGCCCAGTTTGCCTTGCTATTAACCCCTTGTTGGGAGAGAGAAGAGATAGGTCTACACTTTTCCAAGGGTATTTGTGGGAAAGCAAATGCAATGGCCTCAGTTTGGATTTGAACTCTGCATGCCAATCACATTATCTATGCTGATAACTACTACACTACATATAAATCTTGTGTTTCACTTTACAATGGTGAAAACATTAATCTTTCCAGTTCTATATTGTAACATGATATGGCGGATGTCAGTGTGCTGATGGCAGATACAGAAAGGAAACTGCATTACCTCTTAGACATGGTAGTAAAGGAAAGCGAGAAGAAAAGACAGACAATTGATTGTAAGAAGACATGGTTGCCAGCCAGAGAAACAAACCAAGATATAAGTTGTGAATTGTTTATGTCAAAATCAACCAAGTTC
Organism: Acanthosepion pharaonis; assembly: GCA_903632075.3. NCBI lineage: Eukaryota > Metazoa > Mollusca > Cephalopoda > Sepiida > Sepiidae > Acanthosepion > Acanthosepion pharaonis. Next base: position 2,061,066 of record CAHIKZ030001469.1, on the reverse strand, counting down.
AGAAGTTCAAATATCAGGAAAGTTTTTTAACAGAAAATGTGACATTGATATCAGAAGGTGAATTGAAATACCAAAAGATACCTGCCAAAAACTACACAAAGTATTAAGAAACAGGAAAATAATAGAGGGTTAAACTGATATGCAACATCAATTATTCTATATGGTAGTGAATGCTAGACAGTTTCTTCATGGATGAAGAGGGGGGTGTTCAGGTAACAGAAATGTGGTCCTACTGAAAGATACTGAGAATAACAAAGACGGAGCATGTAAGCAACAAGGAAGTTTTAGGGAAAATGGAAACAAAAAGGACACTTATACTTAGAATCAGAAAGAGACAGTTGAAATTTCTAGGACACATGATGGGGAAAAAGGGATTAGAGAATTTGACACACACAAAACATCATAAAGGCAAGAGGGACAGAAAGAAACTTAACTGAAGAGTTTGTGCAAATGGGATAGTAAAAGGACAAGTATTATTGGATAGAGCCATGAATGTTCTTTGGATTTTATCAAGAATCTCAAAATATATAGCAGGAGCACCGGACCATATGTGGTAACAATATTCATATTAAGAATGAATGGTAGACTTATAAATATGTAAGATAGATTCAGGGCAGAAATGAACTAACCAAATTAATATAAGAGACCTTTTGAGTACTGGCTTATTACTTTACCACTGAACCATGCATGCAGGTACCAGCATTAAAATCAAAAATAAAATCCCAAAGGGACAAAATATATAGAAGAAAAACAAGTATTTTTGAATGCTAATTTTCTAGGTAGGTAGAGTCTTCACATTTGGCATAACACAATCTTCCTTGCTTCAAAATGTTTTATAAAAGACTAAGCTTAATTTAGTGATTTTTTTTAATCATATCACCCCATGCAGGGCGGTAAAGCCACTATGATACAGGAAGTTACTGTGTGTGAAAGAATAAGAGAAAAGAGAAACATTATTAAGAAGCAAGAACAATAGAAGAGTAATCAAGAAGCCAGTTGATAATGATTGCATTTAAATTTGTGAAGATCAAAGTTGGCTGGAAAGCATAGAGCTGGAAGAGAGTTCCATAAGGGAGAAGTGCAACAGAAGAAACTGTTAGCATAAAACTTATGGTTACATCTGGTAGTTTCAACTGTAAAATGATGAGACCTAACCACCAATCTAGTACTGCACTTAAATTCATACAGTCTAGGTATCATAGTGAAGAGTTTATCCAAACAGTTACTATGAAAGTATTTATAGAAAAGATACAGGGAATCTACATTACGACAGTGGGACTGAAGCTGAGATTCCAGGCAAGGACCAATAATATTGCTGATTCTTCTTTGGATTTTATCAAGAATCCCTAAATATATAGCAGGAGTATTGGACCATATATGGTGGCAGTATTCAAAGCAAAGGCAAATTATGATAATAATAAACAATAATAATTATAAAAAAATATAATATTATATAATAATAATAATGATTGTAAAACTCTTGTAACCTAGGAAGGGTTACTGAATGAGGAATAACCAAAACAGAGGTTGGAAATGGAATGTTAACCATTATAACATCAACAAAATACAATACTCGCTAGTGGCATGAAGTAGGTAAACCACTGCTAGTGATGGACTACTTAGCATATTACCCCCACTTACAATAGTGTCCAACATATTTATGAGGATTGGGACATACGCATTATTGTTCATTGGTATGGTATATAACAAAAACAAAGATTAGAATTTGTGAGAAATTTGAAGAACTGTTGCAGGTAACAAAATTTGGTAATTAGTAAAATATAATTTCTATCTGAATTTCTGGGATGAGGAGTTATTGTTATTTACATGTGGACTAATCTCTTCAACTTTGTTGCTATATTTGTATCTTTTTCAGATATCTGTTGATCTGGGTACCCTTCGGATAATTTCAAACTGAACTCTTTATTTAATCTATGTAGATAAATTGTTCTTGTAGTGCTATACATGTTTAGGGATATTGTCTTGTTCTTTTTACTACAATAATTATTGCTCACTCTGTTTCTACTGAGTGTGAATCTATATTACTGTTATGGTCCAAGTTCCTTGTGCCACGGTTATGGTCCAAGGTTAGAACCAATGAAAAGAATAACAAACACAGGTATGGAATACAAAGATATATTACAACAGAAATATAATACAAAGTAGTAGAAGTATTAGTAATGACTATCAAATTTGGTTAGAGTGAACTATGTTGTCTCGACAAGTATCACTATTCCAATGTCCTTACAATATGCTCTCAATTATCTCTCATCGTCTTACAATATATGCTTATACCTCTTGAGAGGTGCAGTATTTATAATGTCAGGAATAGTCCATTATTATTATGGGTAAGTTCCCATAACAACTACCCAGCCCAGGGTTGAATTAACAATTACTATGCCCCAAATTCAAACACTTGAAGAAGGCTGTAGTGCACAATAACCAAAACATTGGGATAGTAACAACAAAGATGAGGCTGTTTGTCTGAAGTAAATAATGTAAATAGTAAAGTAATTTATGAAGAAAAACTTTATATTTTGCTAGTAACCTAATTTTTGCTACTTATGATAGTTATTCGACTTCCTTACAAATTTTAATTTTTGTCTGAATTTTTGAGGAATTATCATTGTGATACACTGATTTGTTTGGATTTGGTTGTTATCCTCCAAGCATTTTGGCCATTGGCCCTACAACTTTCTTCAGGTGTATTTTTATCATCCTTCTACAGAACCACATCTCTGTTGCCTTAAGTCTCCTCTACATCTGTGAGGAAATTGTCCAGCATTCACTGTCCTATAGGAGGATTGATATTATATAGCCATTCAGCACTCTTTTCATTATTTCTAGTGAAATTCTCTGATCTCTTTGTTTTTCTTTTTGGAAGACATTGTTTGCTATTCCAATGCACCTTTAGACTTCTGTTGATTGATTGATTCATTTTTTTACGGCTTATCAACCCTTTGCAGGCTATTTAAAGCCAGAAAATATTTTTAGATTGTAAGAATTTTTTTGGAAATAATAATGGTTTGGTGATACAAGTCTTATTAATTAACCCATATCTGGGGGAGAAGAGATGGATTTGTACCTTTCTCAAGTGTATTTGCATGTAAGTGAATATGGCGAGTTCTATGAATAAAGTATCCATGGAAATTCCCCTATCACAATGCTAAATATTTAAGGTTAACAACTTTAACAAAATATTGCAATAGCAATCATAAATATGAATGCTGGTTGTTATTTTAAGAAGTGGGTACAAATGAAAAGATTTGAAATTGACAACTTTTTGTCCATTTCATGGAAAAAGATGTCAAACTCTTCTATCTTCCCTTCTTCCATTCTCATTGAAACCAAGTAGCGTCTCTGATATGTATTTTGTCAAAATGGAAGAGTCCATTATTTATGAGGTATTAACAGGAGTCAGTGAACACTTCTATCTCTCCTTTTTTTCATTGAAACCAAGCACTGTCTCTGATATGTTTGTTGGTCTTTCAATGCGATCAAAATGGAATAGTCCATTATTTATGAGATATTGACAGGGCGTAACAGTCATGCGAACTAACCAGTGGAGCTACAAGCACAATTCTTATATGATGATAATAATAATAATAATAATAATGATAATAATAATAATAGTAAGAAGAAGATAAAGAAGAAGAAATTTTAGAGAGTAAATTTTGAAATAGCAATAGATATTGAAAATTGAAGGAAAACAAAATGTTGTAGAGTGAAAAGGAAAAAATAAAAGCTCAGTGACGTGTAGTGGGAGGTTGTGTAAGAACCTTAAGAGGAGGAACGCAGTTCGGCTAGTGATAATTCTGATAGATTTAATATTCACTAGAATTTATCTGCAGTGACAGGCTCTCTATTCTCAATCGACTCACTGTTTTGGTTCAAAGTGTGAATCAATCATGGAACTGAGCCAACCATAAATTGCAAGAGAAGCTAGAGAATGATTCAAGTTGAAGAAGAGGTAACCATTTTTTTTTGATTTTAGAATTATGGTATATGAACTATTGGTTCATAAATATGAATTAATGAGTGGGAGAGTGAGTGAACGAGAGGGTGAATATACTTTAGAAAAAGAGGAAGTGAAAGATGCTAGTAAGAAGTGGAAGAAGGGGAGGTAAAAACAGAATGAAGAGACATTGCTAATTTCTTTATCGCACATTTCGCCTTAGTGCCAAATGCCAGTCACAATCAAACTCTGTATTTTTGTTGATTTTTACCATGATATAAGTAAATACTTGAATGCACAATGGATAAATAAGTTAGAGAGCTTGTGTTTGTGTGTGTGCTTGTATCTGTTAGACAAAGCCAACATTGGCTCAAAAATTTAAATGCAATGTCAATCGTCGACTTTTGTCTTCTTAAATTTTGTTCTTATATTGTCCCTCTCTCCTTAATAATGTTTTTGTCTTGGACTCTTTCATTCTCAGTAACCTTTTTCATCTTATTGCCTTGCTTGGTATGTAATGATAAAAAAAAACAAGCCCAAATTAAGAGAGCAGTCGGTGGGGATCAAACTCACTTGTAATAACTTTCAAGACAAACCTTCAAACCATTACTTAAAATCTATGCTTTTGTCCTTATGTGTGAGACAATGGTTCAAAAGGAATGTACTTCTTTTGTGAGTTCAATTACTTAAAAAATTCTTCATTTACTTGTACAGAAATGGCATCATTGAACAGAATCTGAATTCCAGCTGAGATTGTTTGTACACAAAATGAATTGTCACGTTGCCAAATAGACTGGCACAATGATTCTGTTATCAACATGTCATGATGGTGGATAAATTGACACTATTGCAGTTTTTAACTCAGTACCTGTGCTTATCACACAACAATTTATTTCTATCTTAATAGTAAATCTAAGTGATTTGAGAAGGTTAAATTGGCAGCTGATCTAAAAAAGTGATCTACATTCTCACTGCAAGGAATGGTTAGTTAATTTTAACATCTCCAAAATGAGACCGCTATCATTTAATAATCTGAGAGAACCCTTTTTACCTTCCATCAGCCATGCTGATGCTAACCTCAAAGAGAGTAACATATTATGCCTTCTCAGATTAACTTTTCCTTTAAAGTGGAAAGATTATATTGAATCAATTACTAGGTCTGCTGCTAGGAAAGTTGATTCCCTGTGTCATGCTAGACAATTTTTCTCAACAAAATCTATCTTACATATTTATAAGCCTACTATTCCTTCTTGCTTTGAATATTGCTACCACATCTGGTCTGGTGCTGCTGCTATTATATATTTAGAGATCCTTGATAAAATTCAAATAATGTGCAATTTTATTGGTCTTGACCTGGCATCTCAGCTCCAGTTACTTTCCCACTGTCATAAATATTTTCATGGTAATTGTTCTGAGGAACTTTCCTTTATTATACCTCGACTTTATGAATTTAAGTGCAGTACTAGATTGGTGGCAATGTCTCATCATTTTACAGTTGAAATGGCTTGATTTAAATCTTTATTCTCACAGTCACTGATATCTCTCTCTTCTCTTTTCTATTCTCCTCTGTATATATTGATATAAATATCTATTTATTGGAATTTCTGGATGACTGTTAATTATTCCAATAGTATATACATATACTTCAATAGTGTATATATATACTACAATAAGCATCAGCCTGCCTGCATGTGAAAGAAAAGATTTTTCGGTTTCAGCATCATCGAAACTGTGACTTTGAAAGAAAAGAATTTCTGTAATTATCACGGGACTATGACGTTGCCATACTACATCACGTGACTTATGAAGTAATCAAAAAAATATACACATTACAAGTAAAGATCTATTGGCAAGAGGCACTTAATGCATCAGCTCTAAGTTAAAGCCACTAGTATTCTATTTTATTCTAAAACTACCATGCTATCAGCTATAGGTGTGTAACAGTACCCCTCTTAGGGGTACTGTAACGTTTTAAGTTCTATGCTAACAGTTTGTTCTATCACCTCTACCTCTTGCTTGTGGAACTCTTCAGTTTCTTGCTTCCGTTGTTAAATGGGGTCAAAAAGAGGTCACCTGTTTACTGTACCTATGTATATCTTTTGGACTCTTACACAAACCAAACCTTAGAAACAAAGAAAAGAGTACTGAAATGTTACATAATATCAGTCCTCCAATATGGCAGTAAATGCTGGGCAATTTACTAACAGATGAAAATGTGACTTGAAGCAACCAACCTGTAGTTCTACAGAAGGATGCTGAGAATACCATGGACCAAACATGTGAGCAACAACAAAGTTTTAGAGAAAATGGAAATAAAAAAGACACTTAGACTTAACATCAAGAAGAGACAGCTGAAATTTCTAGGGCTCATAATGAGGAAATGTGATGGGAAACTTGATACTCACAGGACAGATCGAAGGCAAGAGGGACAGAGGAAAACAATGCATCACCTACTTAGTGACCTCATTTCACATTGTAAATACTCCTGCAGAACATTTCATATTCTTTTCAGATTTGATGAAAACAAATATAAAAATCAGCCATAGTATTTTAAGAAAATAAACAGTTTTGAAAAATCACATTGCAAACATCTATTCTATAATTACAATTCAGCAGATTTGATTGACTAAATAACATAACTAACAAGATTGTGTAAATAAATGGATGGCAGAATAGAGTTAAGGAGAGATAAAAAAAGACAAAATTTATTAAGAGCTACAAAGGATGGGAAATTGTGGAGAGCCAATGTCCTGAAAGGAGATGGCACATAAAAGAAGAATTATATAACCTAGAATAGGTTGATATACTGTAAAACAAATTACTAAGAAAACTGCTAAGAACATACACACAATCTCTCTCTCTCTCTCTCTTTTACACACACTTTATGCTTAATGTTTTCTTTTAATAAATGTTTGGAGATGAAAGCCTTTACTGTTTTTCATCTGGCTGGTAAGAGTTTCTTAGAATCAATCTAAGTTTTTCAACTTGCAACCAACTTTGGCACCATGCTGCCATAGGTGGCTTGCAGCCATTTTAAAGAATTGGAAAAAGAAATCTTGTCAAAATGTCTGATAGTTACTTTGGTAAAAGCCTTTGCCTATTGATTTGTGGTAGATTATACTCATACAGGCACTTACACATGCGATACAAATACCCCGCACATGTATGGGTAAAAATTCACACATGCAATACAAATATCCCCCCCATATATATATATATATATATATATATATATATTTGTTTGGATTGATGTGAGTTTGTGACCCTGGGTTTCACACGCTTTTGCGATCGTCAGAAAAATATCTCTGATATTGAGTGCTTTCTAATAAGTACCATGCATATAATATATAAATAATTATATATATATATATATATATATATATATATATATATTTATATGCACACACTTTTCACACACACATATATATATATATATATATATATATATAGCGAGACTCTTCGCAAAAAGTGAATTGAGTCACTGTCGGTCACTGTGTGTGTTTATCTAAAAATAAATACGCTAAAATTCACCTTCATCCCTGCCGCACTGACGGCTTAGTGGTAGAATCTCCGACTGACACCAATTCAGTCAGGTTTCGATTCTAGCTAGAGGCAACCGGATGTCTACCACGCTGAAGAGCTGTGAAACAGCTAAACAGTCTGTCTGTGGATGACTTTATATATATATATATATATATATATATATATATATATATATATATATATTTTTTTGTGTGTGTGTGTATGTGTGTGTGTGTAAAATTTCAGCTAGAGCATATCTGTAAAAGGACAATATGAATAAAGATAAATGAAAAATATTTCTTAATGGATGTGATTGCCTTGATAAAGTCCCTCAGAGGATGAAATGTGTTGTGTAAGAAAAGTTATCCTTTTGTTTTTATACAAACATATATACATCAAAATATAGTTTTAAGGTATGCTATAATTATAGATTAAAGTGCTCAATATCAGGGATAGAGTGTATGGAAAGGCCTGATGATTGTATTTAGCATGGAATAGACTGTTGCATCTGAATGTTGATTTCAATGTCCACTTATATACTTATATATAAGACTAGCAGTAGAGCCCGGCGTTGCCCGGGGATGTAACAGTAAGAGATAGATCAAGTATCGACCATCATAATAACTGAAAAATAAAATTGACAAAGAATATTGTTTAAGATTGACAGACACGCATGTCTTAATTAGTTTTTTTTATTTTTTATTTACGAATTGGTCAAACCCAAACTCAAACAAAAACATTGTTTTCAATCGTTATGAGTCTACCGATTGAATAGAATTTTATTATAAACAATTGTCTTGCAAATGGAATTTTTAAAGCATTCTGAATGTAAAATTAAAGAAAAAAGTGTGCAAGACAATAAGAAACACTACCTGCCAAAAAAAAGTGAAGTTTTGTTGAAATCGGTTGAAAAATGTAGGAAATCTGATCCCATATATAAACGAACACAAACAACCTGGGTTTTATAATAATTATAACTCGATATGAGTTGTCCCCCTTTCATTCTCGACAGCGATGCCTCTTAATCGTGTTTTCAAATTGATTTTGTGCAAAAACAATTGTATTTTTTCAATTTTTGGTGCTGTCAGAACCACCACAAGGTAATTTTACATAGTCCTGTGAAGTTTTGTTGAAATCGGTTGAAAAATGTAGGAAATCCGATCCAATATATAAATGTACAGACACACACACACACACAACCTGGGTTTTATAATAAGTATGATGTATCATTGTTGGTAGGTAGGTCAGTATATTTCTGCTATTTTTTTACTTTATGATAACTACTGTGGAATCTCACTGTTGTTGGTTGTTGGCAAAATCTTTAAGGATAATTCTCAAGTGATTGTTGGACCATGTTGTACCAAACATTCTGTCAGAGTCACAATGTAGCTTTAGGCCAAATTGAGGTGCAACAGATATGATATTTATGACTCAAGAAGTTCAAGAGAAGTGTAGAGAGCAACATTTTGAACTTGCCCAGTGCTTCATTGATCTCACCAAGACCTTTGACACCATGCATAGACCACTGCTTTGGAGTATCCTTCTTAAACTAAGGTGTCCTGAAAAGTTCACAGAGCTCATCAGATCTTTAAATGACATCATGATAGTTTGGATTTGTGTCAATGGTGAACCATTTTTCTGCTATTACAAAAAAAATCTCTCTTTCTTTCAGGACATGAGATATCATGGCTCACTACAGCTTCCTGTTCTCAACAATAATTTTTCCATAATGATCCTATTTACTTTTTGTGGTATCTGTTCCTCTATCTTTTTACGTAAACTTGTCCCATATGTTACTCATTACTTTCCTCTTCTATTGCCTTCAGTGTTTACAGCCATATCACCTTCTCGTATGAACACTGAAGTTAAGCAACATCGAGCCTGGTCAGTACTTCAATGCGTGACTGCTGGGAATACCAGATACTGTAAGTGTGGTTGTGCAGATAGTGTAATGGATAAAAGCTAAAAATTTGAGATCAGAAAATGTAAAAAGAAAAAAAAAATCAATCAATCAATCTTAAAATAGGTGATTAGTGTTTTCTTCTGGTTTTCATTGGCTTGTTTATCTAAAGGATTTTAATTTAAAAGACAGGGTAAGGATGAATAGGAAAAAATATGACTGCGACTGCAAATCATATTTTTTCTCCATGTCTGTATATGACATTTGAAAATGACATTAATGACATTTATGACATTTAATGACATTTTTATAAATATGACATTTGAAAATGAGACTGACTTACACACAAGGTAGAAATTTTATTGTGTCATATTCATTATTTAAGCTGTACATTTTTATCTACATTCTACTTGTTTTTCAGGATTAGCTAGTCTAATGGATTTCAATTTAAGAGATAGGGTATTGATGAAGTCCTGGTGAGGGCGTGGGGGGTGTAGTGTGTCACATGGGAATTTTTTCTACTTTGTCATGAATTTTATTAAGTGGGAAGGCAAATCACATTTTCTCCACATGTTTTTTTTTTTATTTTTAACCATTCCACCCCAAGCAAAGCAATAAAGCCACTAAGATGCAAAATGTGGGAGAATATGAGGAAAGAAAATATTATTAAGGAGTGAATAATAAAAGAGGAGAAATTTAAAAGACTGAAGATAATGACTGACATTGCATATAAATTTTTAAAGATCAAATTTGGCTGGAAAGTAAGAAGCTAGAAGAGAGTTCCACAAGTGAGAATTGTAAGAGAAAAATCTAGCCATTTCAAATGTAAAATGATGAGACCTAACTGCCAATCTAGTACTAAGCTTAAATTCATAAAGGCTAGGTACCATAGAGGAAATTTCATCAGAACAATTACCATGAAAATATTTATAGAAAAGGCATAGGAAAGTTATATTATGGTGGTGGGAAAGGGACTGAAGCCAAGATGCCAGGTCAGGACTAATAACATTGCAGACTTTTCTTTGGATTTTATCATGTTCTAATAACTTCACCAAATCATCATGTTCTGATGAGCTTTCTTCTTTGCTGCATGTGAATTCCATAAGTGAGAAAATGAGAGAAAAAAATGTTAGCATAGAACCTACGGTTATATCAAGCCATTTTACCTGTAAAATGATAACACCTTGCTGCCAATCTAGTAGTGTGCTTAAATTCATAAAGTCTACATATGACATTTGAGAATTAAACTAACTTACTTACAAGGTAGGATTTTATTCAACTTATTATTTAGGCAGTACATTTTTACTGACATTAAATTCTTCAAACTCTCATTTACAAGTGTTAGATTAGGTCATTTAAAGAACTGGATGAGCACAAAATTAATGAAAGAGAAAAGTTGATATGACCAGCTTTATTTGAATTCAGGAGAAAGGTGAGAAATACCTGCTGGGACACATAAATCACATTCTTTAAAGTTTAGTAAGGGGCATGCATTGAGATCCTGTAGAGTAATAAATTGCAGCTTGGATTGAGGAGCCAAGTTGGTGCAAATGCCCTTTAGAAATATATGAATCCATCTCTTTTCCCCCCTCCCTCAACTATGGGTAAATAGCAGGACAGACTGATTCCTATTGCCTCAGGTGGCAACCAGTTTCGAAGAAGGACAACTCTGAATTCAAAATCTCTAAGTACGGGTAAACAGTAGAGCAGATTCAGCTCTTTAGCCTTGGATAGCAACAAGTCTAGAAGAAAAACAACTCCGAATTCAAAAACTATATGCATCCCTGGTGAAGCACATACTATACAGCTAATGAAACGATCCTGGAGTTTATATTGACTATGATCCCAACTGCAGCCGTGTGTGTGTGTGCGTGTGTGTGTGTGTGTGTGTGTGTGTGTGTGTGTGTGTGTGCGTGTAGGCAATTAATTAAAAAAATAAAAAAGAAGCATGTATTAAATGACAATGTAACTCTTGTGGTGTCCTCCCTCTAAAGAGTCTATGTTGGACTCTTCCACCTACTATAAGATTAGTAGGAGAGAAGGCCTTGGGGGAACAGTCAAGTAGATTGAATGCTGGTCAACCGACACCCACTCACTAGTCATTTAATACTCTTCTGCTGTACTTACTGTTTAATATAAAATATATCTGCAACCCTGGTTTTTGTTATTTCTTACTCATTTACTTGGTTACAACATTTTGGCGAAGAAGAATTTGAAGAAACAGACATCATGTTAAATCATAAAAATATTTTTTTGCCAGTGTCTACACTGGCAAAAAACATCTACAACAGTGGTGAAGAAAGGAATTCTAATCAAATCCTACGACATAAACCAGGGTTGCAGATATATCATATATTAAACAGTAAGTACATCAGAAGAATATTAAATGACTAGTGAGTGGGTGACCAGCTTCCTTGTGCTGTTTCTATAAATACTTTCATAGTAATTGTTCTGGTGAACTTTCCTCTGTGGTAGCTCGACTTTATGAATTTAAGTGCAGTATATGTACTGTGGTGTAATGGATATTGCGTTGGAGTGATAACTCGGAGAGCTGAGTTTGAATTCCAGTCGAGTTTGTTAGATTCATTTATGCACAAATATCCTGGGTTCTTTAGTCTTGGTTGGCAATCAGTCTATCACAGAAAGAAATGGCAACCTACAGTGGGAAAAAAAATCTGCTTGTTCAGTCATCTGTTGAAAGATACATGATCGCCCAAGTGTGTATCATGTATGGCAATTAATTGACTTACTAGATTGGCAGATGGGTCTCATCATTTTACAACTAAAATGGCTAGATGTAGCTGTAAGTTCTATGCTAACAGTTTCTTCACTCACACTTTTCACTTGTGGAATTCTCTTCTGGCTTCTTGCTTCCCAGTCAAGTTTTGGCTTGAGTGGCTTTATTGCCTTACTTGGGGTGGAAGGAAAAAAAAACAATTAATTGGACTCAAACTTATAAGTCTTTACAATATGGTTAAAACAGTCAGACAATAACCACTGAGCTACAGTGGTTTATTGTTTTTTAAACATTAAATAAATCATGAATAGTAATGTATCTCACTTTCCACTTAGTAGGTTAGACATAAAAAATACAATGAAAACATTCATATGTAGGAATGAATGAAATAAAGGACAATACAAAATAAAACTATGAAATCTCCATAAATATTCTTAAATGTCTATAATTGGTAACAGAAGCCATTGGTTTATACTAATGGCTTTCCATACTTAATACTTCTCGAATTCACTCTCACGTGGTCATGTGTGACGTCATGAGCTGCGGTGCGATTTTTGCTTCCAGTGTCTTATATGCACATGTTTATCGTTGCTTGGAAATCATCCATGTAAACAATCACAGACTATCATCACTGTCTTGTCCATATATTGCTTAATATGTTGTACAGTAATTGACATCTTTGATAATGGCTTATGTGTTTAAAGCTTAGATTGGATTAAAAAATATGTATCAATATTGTGATTTTCTTTCTTTGTTTAATGATAATGTTATTAAGCTTATCAGATGTTATGAAAAGAATTTACATAAAATAAACAGACAACACTTGTCTATATTATTTAATGAAATATATATATATATATATATATATATATATATATATATATTCCATTACTAATCAGTATTTATATTTTCTCTTTGCATAAAATCAGGAGAGCCGAATATGATTTGTTCGTTTCTAAGATGTCCCTAAAAGCAATTGAAGCTCATATCTTTTCTATATGCTTTACCAACAGCATTATTGAGATATTTATTATAAGCAGACATTTTCATTCTTTTATTGTTGCTAGTGGTTGGATGATAACATTTTAACTCTCTTCTGGCTTCTTACGTTCTAGTTAAGTTTGATTTTCAAAAATTTAAATGCAATGTCAATCATTATCTTTTTGTTGTCTTCTCAACTATTTTATTATTCTCTTTCCTTAATAATTTTTTTTATTTGTCTCATATTCCTTCACACTCAATACCCTGTTGTATCTTAGTGGCTTTATCATCTTATTTGAAGTGAAATGATTAAAAAACGTGTCCTATTGCATTATTATTCAATATTTTATAAAAAAAAAACTGGAGTTAACCTTTCTTAAACATATCTAAAAACTAAGAGAGTTAACTTTCCTTAGGTATACACAAAACGTTTACAGTTTTATGCATTGCAGTGTACAATTTACATTGATTCAATAAACTCTATCTACTGAAGGAAGCAACACAGCATCTACACTGACTATCCTAATTCAAAACAATACAATATGGTGACTGCTATAAAAAAATATCATAATTGAAAGAAAATATGATGTTTCTGACATTATTCTTTAATTGAGAATTAAAAAAAAAAAAGAAGTCAACTCTGATCTCCAGATATTCAATGGCAAGAAGTTTAATAATTTCCAAGCCTGTTTCAAGAAAAAGAAAGTAAATGAAAAATTCTTGTCTAATTTTTTTTTAATAAAGAGTTGTAATTGTAGTGTTTGTGAAAAAAAAAAACAAAATTAAAAATATCTATAAATTAAGATTTGGTAAGATGAACAAATTAGACAGATTCAAATTATAGTGGACATATATACAGGGGGGCTGCAAAAGTAGGTATACAATAAGTATGATACTGGTATTACAATAGTAGTTCTAAAATTCATTTATGCACATATTTTGTTTTGCATTACTGTATACTAACTTTTGCATCCCCTGTATTCTATTAATTAGTTTCATACAAAATAAAAACATCTTTTTATTAAAAATTATTAACATGATATCCCTACTGTGTGGATACCACCTTAAAATAAAATTTAATAAACTGATATTTTATGGAAAAACTAAAAGCTTTACCAACAGCATAAGAAACCATAAGTGAAATGCTACCAGTTTCTTCTTTTGTGCTTGTCAGAGTTAACTCCTCCTTAATTGTGTAAATTGTTCCTAGGGGACGCTCTCCCAACACTATATATACTTGATGAGACCCTGACTTGTTCTCTCTCACTTTTCATTTTTAGTGGACATTACAACAGTGTAATCTCTTGTGAAGATTGCGTTTTCCCCTTTGTGGAGGGTGCTATGCGTTTCCCTCAGGAAACGCCATGAAACATACATACACACACAAACGCATGTACATACAAACATTCACTCATGCATACTTTGACAACAAACTTTCTATGTTCATTCATACACACTTGTTACCATCTTCATCAATTGTAACCCTTATTATTATTATAAACATATACCTGTTTATATATATATATATATATATATATATATATATATATATATATATATATATATATATATATACTGGTCTTTGTTGTCTTCTTCACATTTTCTTTTATATTTCTTTTGGGTGAATTCATTCCTAGTCTGCCATATTTGTTGTGGGCCCTATTTCAGGAGATACATGTGTTTTTGCACAACGTGTACAAACACATGGCATGCTTTTCACTTGCAGAACTCTTGGCTTTTTGCTTTCCAACCAAGTTTGATCATTAAAAATTTAAATGTAAGATCCATTGTTATCTTCTTAATTCCACTTACTTTATTGTTCTCTCTCTTTCATAATGTTTTTTTTCCTGATATTCTGTCACACTTAGTAACCACTTGTGTCTTAGTGACTTTATTGCTTTGCTTGGGATGAAATGATAAAAAATGAATGAATGTATGAATAAAAAGATAATCTATGAAGCAGCCAGTTTAAGTAGCAGTCATAGTAACAGTCCAAGTTGAAGTAGTAAGAGGAGTCATTAAGAAATCTTTCCTCTGTCTAGTCTGTTTCTTGTTGTACAAAACTTTCTTCATACAATTTTTGTAAAACACAAAAACAATATTCATATGTATTCATGTGTTTACTACTACATCTGTGTGCCAGGTATAAATAAAAGTACAAGTAGTAAGTTTGATTAGTAACAGTCCCAGTAGCAAAAGGAGTCATTAAGACATCTTTCTTTTGTACAAAAAACTCATCATAAGGAGCTAAACTAAAAAAAAAGAAACAATTTTTGTAAAACACCTCAACAATTTCTGGAATATAAATATTTAGAATTTACACTTCATCAGCTTTCTTCTTTATCTGTTAACTATTCTCACCCATTTACTGTTTACTACCGCATGTCAGGTATAAATGAAAAGACAACTTATCAAGTAGGAAGTCAGCATGATAGTCCACAGTTTGAGTTTAAATCATTAAGAAATCAACCTATGTCTCATCTATTCCCTGTTGCATGAAAACTGTCTTTATAAGTGTTGTGGTACAATCCACCTAATTTACATAGTGGAGTACCGACCATATAAATATGGTTGGCACTGGGAAGACTGGGAAGGAAGAAGAGATCCAATCCAGAGACTCTGCCCGACTGCGACTAAGTCAACCCATTCTACAGGAACGGTCTTCCCAAGAATATACCAAACTATCTGTAAATATTGTGTACATTTTGTGTTGTATTATTATTATTCCATGCTTTATTCAAGTTTCAATAATAAGAAAATAGACTATTTAAAAAGTTTCTTTTCTTTTTGTAAATCACCTGAACAATTTCTGAAATATAAAACATTCTGGATTTACACTTTATTTGCTTTCTTCTTTTTCTTTTCTTTGAGTATTTTTAAAAGGCCAAATTTTTACCCTTTCAAGCTTCCACAAACTAAAATTATCCATATTTCAATTATTGCAAAGAAGAATCTGCAATATTATTGGTCCTGACCTTGTATCTAAGCTTCAGTCCAGTTATCATCATTGTAACATAGATTCCCTGTACCTTTTCCTTAAGTACTTTCATGGTAATTCTTCTGATGAACATTACTCTATGGTACTTAGACATTGTGAATTTAAGTGCAGTACTAGATTGGCAGCAAGGTCTCATTATTTTAGAGTTGAAATGGCTAGATGTAACCATAAATTCTAAGCTAACATTTTTTTCTCTCACACTTTTCACTCTCTTCCTGTTTCACAGTCAACTTTGATCTTTAAAAATTTAAATGCAATGTCAATCTTCTGTCTACTTCATTATTGTTCTTTTATTGTTATTTAAATAAAAAAAAAGACAACAATGAAAACAAGCAAAATAAAATCCTGTCCCACGAAAAACAAACAAGTGACCTACCATATTTCTTACCATTCTTTGAAATTTGTGGACTGGTGCTACAGAATCAAAAGCAAAGTACTGTACCAAATAACAAACCACATAGCATGAGGACTTTCTGCACCAGAAATAACTAAAATGGATAGCACATGTAACTTAGAAGAGAAAATAATGATATAATCAATTATACTGATGTTCCACACTAATTCAAATGAAAAGTTAGGAAGGAAACTCTTATCAATACTAGAAAGAGAGATAAGAAGTTACTGGTCATAAGAAACCTATTTTTCTGAAAAATTGTTTTAATAGAAAGGTTTTACAAATTTCAACCAACAGTGTCACTGAACTTTTGGTCAGTGAATGCCAAATGTTTCCATATAACAAAACAGCTACTATTACTATTAAAAGATAAATTTTCAAAAAAGACCACCATGCATTTTATTGGTTTATGGTACTAGTACAGACATTGAAATTAAAATCTTTTTACATGAGAGTGACTTACACATATATAATTACAGTAGAGCAAAAAAGAAATTCTCTATGTATTTAGAAGGTACAGGAGTAGAGGTTTATCCATAGTTTCCTGTTTAAGATTGGGTTTCCAGTTCAAACTAGTCTTCTCATTCTCTTTCACTCCCAATTGACCCTTGTGTCTTAGTGGCCTTGCTTGAGGTAAATTGATTAAAAGATAAATAAATAAAGGTACACATACATAACGGCATTCATATTATCATAAAGAGTTGCATAATCATGTAATTTAAATTCAACATATTTTGGCATCAACATGTCTTATTGAAAAGTATAGACATTTTATGTCTGTTAAATTTATCAAGTGTTTTTTTTCTAAAATGTGAATAACTTTTTGCAAATATGGTTGTTGTAGATATAAAAAGATAGCTGAAATTTGTATTAGGTCCAAGTTTTTATCTATCATTAGATACTTTCATACCCCCCCCCGATGATGATTTGAGTGAGTTGAAAGGTTGGACCCAATTCAAATTTTGTCCATTTTTTTTACATCTACAACAGCCATATTTGTGAAAAGTTATTTTCTTTTAAGAAAAAAAACTATTCTTCAACTATGTTTTTTTTTTTTTTTTTTTTTTAACAATGAGATTCACCCTGGACAAGGCCCGAGGGCCACTCAAGGTAGAGTAAGAGGCACAGGTTATGTGGATTGGTCTGGGAGTTTATATCTGTGAACATCTCCTGCTGGCTAGGCAACTCTCTCTTGAATCTCCAGACCATTTGTACATATGTCTCTGTCTCTCTCTACTTAATTCAGTCAGCTATCTTTTCTTTCTCTACTGTTCCTCTTCTTCTCAAGACTACTAGATAGTATTTCCGATAATATAGACAAAGCCATCTCCCTACACCCATTTGCTAATATATTTGTGTCTGGTGATTTTAATGCTCATCAGACCAGGTGGCTTCAAGAATCTGTCACTGACTTCACATCCAAACCCTTAACATCTCAATCACTCAATCTCTCATGCAAGTAGTTGACTTCCAAATGCATTTCTCCAGTAACTGTATGGGCATGCTTCTCTTCTTGATTTCTTTTTAATGTCTGACTCTACTACGCATCTCTGCCCTCTTGGCAACTCTGATCATGTGGTAGTATCTGTAAACATTTCCTTCCACTCCCCCATCAGCCAAGAACCCCCTACCAACTGAATATCCTTCTGTTATCAACAAGCAGATTGGGACTTGTTCCATGATTTCCTTTGTGACATCTCATATTTTTAATCATCTTGTTCAAAAATGCATGTCTGAGGTCTCCTCCTGGATGAAAGCTGGCATCAATGCTTTCATTCCAGCAAGGAAATACCAAATTAAACCGTATTCATCTCCTTGGTACTCACCTACATGATTGGCTGCCATAGCCCACATGAATCACTTCTTCAGGTTGTACCAGAGCGGCACATCTGATTGCAACAGACGTCTCTTTGTCTATGTTCGTAATGAGTACAAACATGTTCTCAATGAAGTTAAGTTACTGTTTGCTGATAGAATGAAACAATGTATAGCATCTCACAAGTTTGGTTCTAGAAATTATTGGCGGTTCTGCAAGAGTGTGCTGAACAACAGCAAATCTTCAATCCCTCCCCTATTCAATCAATGCGAAGTCCTGACATCCTGGAGTGCTTTGCTTGGAAATTCTCTTCCAACACAGCACTTGACTCATCTAGAGTACCCACATCTGATTTCCCTCCTAGAATTGAGGCTATACTGAATGATATGTGCAAAACCCCATCACTGGTCTTGGATATCATTTCTAAATTAAACTCCCATAAGGCAAATGGAGGTGATGGGATACCAGACATCATCTTAAAGAAATGTGTTCCTGAGCTGGCTCCAGTTCTCTCCAAATTCTGGAACTATTGCCTTGTCGCTTCCTGCTTACCGGCTTGTTGGAAGTTCTCCTCTGTAGTCCCTGTTTTTAAGAACTTTGAAGAACCTTCTGACCCCTCGAACTATCGCCCTATTAGTCTCTTACCACTTTTCAGCAAAGTATTCAAGGCTTTAATCAATGCCGAAGTAATTAAGCATCTTATCTTTCACAACCTACTCTCTGACAAACAATATGGATTCCATTTTTCCTGGTCTACCACTGATGTGCTTATGGCTATCACTGAATATGTATATCAAGCTCTTGATAATAACAGCAAAGCTCCAGCTGTGGCTCTAGATATCTCAAAAGTGTTTGACAAGATTTGGCATGCTGGTCTTCTATTTAAGCTTCAGGGCTATGGCATTACATGATGATTGTTTGATTTAATCCAATCATTCCTATCAAATCATGAAATGAATGTCATTCTGAACAGGCTCAATTCCAGAACCTTTCACATGAATGCAGGTATCTCCCAAGGTTCTATACTGGGTCCTACACTGTTTTTGATTTTCAACAATGATCTTCCTGATGTCATCAGTTCCCAAATAGACATTCATGCAGATGACACTAACATTTACTTCTGTCTCAATAGCAAATCCATCGGAGCTGACAAAGTTAACCTGGTCACAGCTCTTGAAAAGTACCTCCAATCAATGATTAACTGGAGCAGGAAATGGCTTGTAAATTTGAATGCCTCCAAAATGAAACTGCTCTTATTTAACCACCATAGAGAAATTTCCCTACTTGCCATCAACATGGCTGATGCTCAACTCCTGAAAAGCATCACACTGCACCTTCTTGGCCTCACGTTTTCAACTGATGATGTGGAACAACTACACTGAATCAATGGCTGCATCTATTGCAAGAAAATTTTGTTCATTATGTTGTGCCAGAAATCCATCTGGCACATTTACAAATCTACTATTCATCTGTGCATTGAATACTGCTGCCATATCTGATCTGGTGCCCTGCTGTTCATGTTGAGGTTCTTGTTAAAATCCAAAGAAGGATCTGCAATGTAATCGAACCTGACTTGTTATCTCAACTTGAGTCACTTTCTAACTTATGTGATGTGGCTTTCCTCTGTCTTTTCTACAAATATTTTCATGGCAACTGCTCCGACAAGCATTTTTTCTTGATACCCCAACTACATGAATTTAATTGTGCTACTAGATTGGCATTTAGGTCCCACCCTTTTACTGTTGAAATAGCTAAATGCAACCACCACTTCTACTTCAATGGTTTTTTTTTTTGCACTTCCCAACTCTCTTCCTTTTACTTGCTTCCCTGTTAACTACAATCTTCAAAAATTTAAATGCAGCATCAATTGCCATCTTCTGTTGTCGTGAACCCCGTTCATCTTTTATCCTTTCTTCAAACTTCCCCATATCCAGTTTTTTCTCTCACTTTCACTCTCTGTAACTCCTTGTGTACTAGTGGCATTTCTGCTTTACTTGGGGTGAAATGATTAAAGAAAATATGCTGAAGATAATGGTTAACCCGAGACTTGAACAGGTTAAAATTGCAGTGATTGAAGAAGCATCCTTTTAAGAGTTGGTTCCGTGCTGTGTCCCTTCAGGACTTGGGCAAGAAAACTATTAATAAATTTAATTGACATAAAATGTCTAATATTTTTTAAAAAAGACTTGTTTGTATGGAAATTTTTTTTCCAAAATATAGTAAATTTAAATTACATATATTAATACATTGCATCTGACTCATTTTTGTTTTTAAAGCTTGTGGATTACCCCCACATGGCTTTGCCTGATTTTACCAAGATGCTGTTAGGTGGCACTGTTAAATAGCTATAAAAACAGGACAGAAAACTTGTTTCTTTCTCTCTTTTCTCTCTCCCTTCTAGCATGCGATAGAAGTAACCATAACGTAGGACTTGTTCCCAGTATGGGAACATCTTTCTCCTGAGTGACTGAACTGTTTCACACACACACACACACACACACACACACACACACACACACACACACACACACACACACACACACACATACGTATATCACTCATGCATGCAGACACACACAATTTCTATTTGCTAAATTTTTGTGTCTTCCTTCTTTTTAGCTATATTTACATGCATACTAGTGTATTTTATCTACTTTCTTAATCTATGATCAGCTAAGTTAAGCAATGTTGAACCTTGTCAGTACCTAGATGGGTGACTGCTTGTGAATACTAAGTGCTGTAATCTTGGATGTATGAGTGGTGTAATGAATAATGGCTCAGAATTGTTAATAGGAGAGCTGAGTTCCAATTTCAATTGGGTTTGTTATATTCACTTCTGCACAAATACCCTTGGGAAAGGTATGAATCCACCTCCTCTTCCCTCAGCTATGGGCTAATTAGTAAAACTTGTATCACTAAATCATTATTGTCTTTAAAAAATGTAGTATGCAAAGTATTTAGATTTCAACATTAAATAACCCAAAGAAGTTGACATGCCGTTAAACAAAAACAACCAACCAATATCTTTTGTTAACTATTTACACTAGTTACATTGTTTGACTGTTGTCCTCATCTTTGTTGTCATATTCACAATTTTTCAGCCATTGTATATACTGGCCTTCTTCAGGTGATTGGAATTTCAAACCGAACCCTTTATTTTGTCCACTGGCGTGGATTGTTCTAGTTCCGCATGCCATGCCTCTTCCAGATATCTCAGTTTCAGTTATTTTCCTTTAGTAACTCAACTCTCCAAGTTTATGTTCACCTCTCCTGTGGCCAGGTTTTGAACTCACAACTCTTTGGGTCAAGTCATTGGATTACTTCAACCAATGCTTTATTTATACTGGATAAGGACAACAGTCCAAACAATGTAAATAGTGTACATAGTTACAACACCTCATCTCAGAAATATAGACAGATATCTTTTGTTAATCAGTCAATTGGTGTATTAAAATATTGCCTTGTTGAAATTTATTCCATTTCCTTTCACCTCTACTGTCAATGATGACCTGTCATTGACATGTGTAAATTTTGTTTGCCGCTGCTTTTAGCCCAACTAAGAGCAGGTGTGGAGAAATTGCCAAAGGGTCTTAGCAATATTTCTTGGAAGCTTTGGAATAAATGAACAGAATCAAAGACATAAACAAATAGTAGATGTTTACTTATTTGGCTTTGATTGGAGCGAGTTCTTTGTAAATTTGGGTTGGTGACATTTCTTTCGGCTGCCTAATTGATAGTTTACAAGTCAGACCTTGGTAGTAGTTGGGAGAGTGGTCACTTTGGAAACTTGTGGATCAATCTGCTTTGCTTTCTGTTATGGTCTGGTTCCTTGTACCACAGTGATAGTCCAAGGTAGAACCAACAAAGAAGAACTCGAACACAGGTATGGAATAACACAGATATATTACAAACAGGAATACATACAATCAGGTTTAGTAGAGAGAACAATGTAGTCTCAACCAGTATCACTATTCCAATGTCTTGCAGTAATTGTCTGAATGCGACTCTGTTTCGGACTGCCTCTGACTCGACTCTTGGCTCGACTTGAACTACTGACGATATTCAGTCACCCCCCCCATGAGGGTGTCATGTGGCAAAAAACCTTTTTAATGTGGGCATTCTGAGCCTGTGGGCTCGGCCAAAAATATGCCCATTGAACCCGTATGAATGGGTTTAGGGCTGGTCTACCTCCCTGAAGGAGACTCCGTCCTTCGGCGTAGCCTCCTTCGGGTTCCTCCCGCCCGTAGGAAGAGAGTTAAATTGAACAGTCGCTCAGAAAGTGAACGACTGACGATATTCAGTCACCCCCCCCCACGAGGGTGTCATGTGGCACAAGGCCTTTTTAACGTGGGCATTCCCGAGCCATTAGGCTCGGCCAAAAAATAGCCCATTTGAACCCATATAAACGGGTTCTGGGCCGGTTTTACCTCCCCGAAGGAGACTCCACCCTTCGGCGTAGCCTCCTTCGGGTTCCTCCCGCCCGTAGGAAGAGAGTTTAACCGTGCAGTCAGTTCAGAGGTGAACGACTGACAATATTCAGTCACCCCCCCACGAGGGTGTCATGTGGCACAAGGCCTTTCGGTTCAGAGGTGAACGACTGACTCCTTGCCTACTGACTGAGGTGCAGTATTTATTAAGTATGGAATAGTTCATTATTATTATTATGGGTAAGATCCCATAACACTTTCTCTGTCTGCAAAAGGGTGGAAAAATGTCTTAAGATGATGACCATGAGCTACTTCAGGTAACACACTTTCTCTGGCTGTTGCCTGTCATCTGTCTCTTTAGCAGTGATGCAACAAGCTTCTATCAATAAATAATATGTCTTGTACATATACATATATAACACACATAAGTTATATACCCTGTTGATTCATTCACCTGGAACTTAATAATCTTGTAATATATTAATTAAAATGTTGTTAATGGCATAATGTTAAAAACTTGATAATCTCAACTAAATCTACTCAAAGAGCATTTTTCCTCATTCCAGGTAGACTATCAATTCAACTGATAGTCAAGATTGAGTTTTCAAATAATCCACCGATTAAATTTGGATTTTTATCAAAATAGATAAAAGAAATGTCTTACCTGCTTCAGATACAGTTAGAGTATTACGTCTTTCTTGTTCCTTTAGGCTTTGTTCGCGGGCTGTAGCCTGAAAGACCAAGTGAGATGAAATTACTTACAATGTAGACAAAAAGTTAGTTCAAGTATACATCTGTACAACAGTGGCTATCATTACCAAAAAGAGTGTTATGTAACAAAGCAAAGAGAAATTATCAATGAAACATACATACATATATATATATATATATATATATATATATTCTCTGTAAATCTATTGAGTACAGATTATAAATATCATACATAGGAAAATCATGACTAAAAAACATATTGAAAAGTAGATAATATGGATTCAATATTCATCTCAAACACACACACACACACACACGCTTATATATAAGATTGGACACTTAGTTCAATACGACTGTATTTCATGCTTGCATGCAATTTTCAGGCTGGTTCACAGGTTTATGGCCAAAAGATTGCACTCATTTATAAAAAAGTCTGTCACCACTTGGTATTGACCTCAGTGTCCACACATGATCTATCCCTGATATTGAGTACTTTTACTCATAAATATAGTATACCTTAAAACTATATTTTTATTATATATATATATATATATATTTAGGTGCATGGCAAAATCTCTAGCCTAATGATGGAAAAAGTATTTATTTTATAGAACAAATATTTATTTTTCAGTATAATTGCTTTCCTTGACTTAATGCCTTTCTGTAGATCACACACATCAAACATTCTACACTGCAAACTTCAAATCAAAATTTCAGCTGATAATCGTGTCAGGCTACAAACTTATGGATCCACCCTTGCAGACACTCCACCCCAAAGGCATAAATCTTTTCATGCAAGTTTCTTACAAGTTATTTTATCTGCCTGAATTTCTCTTACAAATATACAAGTGAACTTGTCTGTATATTTAATTTCTTTATCTAGAAATAAACCAAATATGCAGTATGACAGTTTTCTTTATTACATACATGGGTCTTTATGTTATATATATATATATATATATATATATATACGCCCAGAATTGTATACATTATACCCTCTCTTGTATGTTCATACGTGTAGAAACACCCGGAGTCAGACGACTGGGTTGGGACATTCTCACACAGGCAGTAAGTTGTGTAAATATCAGCGAAATGATTCATTAATGGAAGTGAGACACTTTTGCTGCTGGTGGCATTAAAGGAAGAAGAGCATTGATTTATCATTGATGAAAAGAGAAAAAGCAGAAAGAAATGTGATTGGTTAATAATAAGTATATTAAAGAGGAGAAAAGAGAAAAAATATAATTGTCCAATCGTGTGGATGTGTGTGTAGAGGGGAGAAAAAAAGAAGATTATTTGTGCATGCAGAAATGGCAGAAGAGAAAACTTGAAAGATAAAACAGTTTTTGCATTATAAGCTGCAAAATAATTAAAAATTCTGTAAATAATTACAATGAGCAAATAAAGGCATAACTTGATGGCAATATCCAAACAGGTGTGCACATTATATACACTATGCCAGATTTTTAATATGTAAATCAATGTTTTTTGCAATGAAACTGGTCTTAATAAACGCATGTTGGTTAAAATCTCAGGATATACTTACAATAACATGATAAATATACAGTGTGAAATTTAGGTTATACTATATAGTGATATTTCCGATAACTTATTTGATGGCATGAGATTTTAAAGCAAATTAAGGATTGTTTGACATATTGCAAAAAATATATATACAGTTATTTATACTTATTTTTTAATTTCAGATCTATAAAGATTGTCATGAGTTGTAAGAAAGACATAACCTCAGAAGAGTTAAAAAGATATTGTAGAATTATTGAATTATAAGAATACAATGCTGGAACAGAGATCAGAGAACAATAAAAAAATGAAAGATAAAACATTGGCAAAATACAAACAAGAAAAATATAATAACTTTAAGAATGTCGCAAAAAGAGATATAAGAAAATGGAAAATGGTAAGAAGCAAGAAAAGTGGATTGACAAACAAGAAAATATTTGAAAAAGCTGGTGTTGTGAATGCAAACAGAGAAAATATACAGAATATTAAGAGTATTGCCTAAAGACAGACATAAATGCAACTAAAATACCAGCTTTAAGTTAACATAACAGAGAAATGTGTAAGTTAGTTGGAGAAGTAAATGAAAGCCGATTTCTCTATGGTATTTTTAATGATGAATATAGAGCTACATTGGTGGTACTAGAAGTTGGGTTCTTCATGGAAATAGTCAATCAAGACAATGGAGAGGAGGTAGAATAATGTTTGGGGTTAGTAAATGTATATATTCCTTCAAAGGTGATAATATGGCTAAGATAAATTGTCCATTGAATACTGTTGCCATATATGGTCTGGTGCCCCTGCTGTTTATCTTGAGGTCCTTGACAAAATCCAAAGACAGATATGCAATGTGATCGGTCCTGACTTGGTATCTCGACTCCAGTTACTTTCTCACAGACATGATGTGGCTTCCCTCTGTCTTTTCTACAAATATTTTCATGGCATCTGCTCTGACGAACTATTTTCACAGGTGCCCCGACTGCATGAATTTAAGTGTGCTACTAAGTTGGCATCTCGGTCCCACTCTTTTACTGTTGAAACAGTTAAATGTAACCACCTCTTCTACTCCAACATCTTCTTCTCTTGCCCTTCCCGAAGGTGGAGCTCCCTTCCTCTTACTTGCTTCCCTGATAACTACAAACTTCAAAAATTTAAATGTAATGTCAATTGACATCTGATGCCTTGATCCCTGTTCTTCTTTTTATCCTTTTCTCTATCCCCCTCCTTATACCGAGTCTTTTTTCTTACTTTCACTCTCTGTAACCCCTTGCATACCATTGGCACTCTTGCCTTGCTTAGGGTTAAATGCTTAAAAAAAAGGGAATTATTCTAAGTTCTTTGACAAGACATTTTTTTTGAGTAGTACAGGTCAGAATTAAGAAGCTTTAAGCTAAAGATTATATTCATGCAAGTCCATATTCATTCATATTCTGTCAAGCTAATTATGGCTCACCTGGCCAAAAAAAAGGATTTCAAATATATCAATACATTAATGCAATGGTGCCCAGCTTATCCAGATTTTATTTCAATTTAAACTTGTTGTTCATCATTAAAAAAGAAGATCTATATAAGAATGGAAAGCAATATTCAAGTAAAGAGGATCTTAGAGACGTAGTACAAACTGTTATAAGTAATGTTAAAGTTGAAATGAGAAAAGTTAAAATCAGTGTAATGATAAGAAAATAAGGTTATAGAATATCAGGGAGCCTATATTAGGATGAGTGGTCAAAATGTTCATTTTCTGGTTATGAGACTCTGGTTCAAATCTCACCATGGTCAGTTTGTTAGGAAAGTGAATTATTGATTTTATCATCCTGGGAAGTCAATCACAGCATGCAGCACCTTTGGAAATTGCCAGAAAACTATATCATGGGTTGAAACAAGCCTTGTGAGTGAAATTGGGTAGAGCAAACAATTTGGGGAGCCATCAATGGTTGTGCTAGCACAACGTCATAAGTCATTGTGACCGAGGGTTTGAGCATACTAGCCTTGTTCATACTATTGATCATCCCAGACAATGCTCTCTCTCTCTCTCTGAAACTGTAATTAAGGTCTGCTCAGCATAGTTGCAGATGGGCTCTGTGGGTGTTGAGCAAGCACAAATATGTCTGAGCAGGTATCTTCAACAGGTATTGGCTAGCTACTATAACAGACTGGGTATTTGGTTACAAATGGCCATTATTATTATTATTATTATTATTATTATTATTATTATTATATTAAGATTTGAAATAAAAGAAATTATTCTGATGTATTGGATATTGTGTTTATCAAATATATGTTTCTATGACCTGTATTTTTTAGATTCATTTATAAATAAAATATGTATGTTGAACATTGTATAATAAAACCTTGTATTCACAAGGTAAGTTATTATCAATATTTTTTTAATAAGGTATGGTAATACATTATAGACCAACATTTTGCTAAAAGTTGAAGATTGCATGCTTTTTCTAAACTAATTTACAAACTCCCTTGGAGCAGAGAAATTTCATCTTCATGAAGGGTCTATTATATATTCACTGATAATAATGAGATTAACCTATTACTGCATAAAGTTACCTTAAAATTTTAGCTCTTTTTGCCTAATCTACCTGGTTGATAAATGGTAACCTAAGGTTGGTAGATTTTAAATTTTAGGTAACCGAAACTCTTAAAGATTGGATACCATGCACTAATGGGTTAAATAGTTTCAGCATCCTTGTTTAGCAGGATTTAATTAAACCAAAGAAGGCATGAAACTTATTAAGTATTAAATCCAGAAGTTAACCCCAAAATTTTGACCTATAGTATATAAGCTGAAACTCACATGACTAGTATAAATATTTCTCAGTCCAGCAGTAGTTGTTTATCTTGTGTATCATATTCCCCTAACCTTACTGCTTGGGAACTTATATAGTCTCTTTGCCATGGCTATGCTAATTAGGCAGTCATTTATATATCACTACATTATACATGATTAAAAGCTGAAACTTTGCATATTAATAATTTGATATATATTTTAATTTTTTTAATAATTTCACAGCAAGAAAAACAATAAAGCCAACAAGTGGTTACTCAGTGTAAGAGAATATTAGAAAACCATTCTGAAGGTGAGAGAACAATAAAAGAAGAGGAATTAAGAAAGTAGATAATAATGATTGATATTGCATTTAAATTTCTGAAGATCAAAGTTGACTGAGAAACAAAACGTTGGAAGAGAGCTCCACAAGTGAAAAGCATGAGTGAAGAAACTGTTAGCATAGAACTTACAGTTACATCTAGCCATTTTAGTTGTAAAATGATGGGACCCATCTGCCAATCTAGTAAGTCAATTAATTGCCATACATGATACACACTTGGGCGATCTAGCCATTTAAACAGTAAAGTGATGAAACTTTGCTGCCAGTTTTATTACTGTGCTTAAATCCATAAAGTTTTGGTACCATAGAGGAAGGTTTGTCAGAACATTTACCATAAAAGTATTTATAAAAAAGGCACAGGGGAAGCTACATTATGGAAATGGGAAAGTGACCAAAGCTGAGATGTGAAGTCAGGACCAATAACATTCTTCTTTGGATTTTTATAGTTGTTCTTGGCAAGAAGCTGTCCGATTGGAACTTCCTTCTCACCAGTGGAATATGAAGGGAATAAGACTGACTTTATTCATACAACCATTATTAGTCTGAAGAAGTTTGTTCTGGGAATGAAATGCATTATGTAGGTTTGTTTTCTATTTGTCATTAAATTACTCACTGTTCTGTCCTTGTAAAAGAAATGTAAGATACGTCAAGAGGCATTTAATCAGTACCCCTGAACAAATATGCAAAATTCTCTTTCTGGAGAATAATGTCATTATTGACTTTATACAGACAAAACTGTTATTCTTTTTAACCAAATAACCAAAACTGTAACAATCAATTGTGTGATACATCAATTCATTTTCTATAAAACTTCTGGTGAAAGATATATCACGCTAAAATTCAAACATACTTAACACCTCTGATTAACACATGATATTTGTTTTTATATATTTGACAGATTCAGATCTGAATAACTTACCTAATATTAAAATCCAGACATTTCTAACACTTCTGTGGACATTTGCATGGAATATTTGTTCGCATGTATCAATAACTTCGATTTGAACTTACAAAACACTTTATAAATGTGACACTTCTCTGAAATCAAACACATCTTTATAAACTTTGTCTGAGAGTCCCCACCATATAACAATAGAACAAAACAGCTCAACCCGTACAACTAACATATGAAGTTACTAACCTGATCTCCCCACTAAGGCAGTATGTGATGCAAAGACTTTTTTTATGTGACATGCACATATATATTTGTATATGGGCTAAGGACAAAAATTAGAATTTGCTTTTAGTCTTTTTATATATATTACTAATTGTTCACAACATAAGCAGTAACATTTAATTTGCTTAACAATTTTTAAAATGTTTTAATAAATATTCCTTCTGTGTTATTTATTTTTCAATTCAAATTTTGAAAATTGCCATATATAAGCAATGTTTTGAATATTTTTTTTTTATTTACTATGTTTGTATAGAAAGAATTGAATTCTGCCTTGTCAAAATTTGGTTGTAATTTAGAAAATATAGTGTTCATCATAATAAGCATTGTTGTCATCTGATATTTCACATTACTCCAAATTAGTTAACTGGAGTTCAAATGTTTTAATTAGGCTTTCTTAAAACTATACTGAATTATCTTAACAAGTGAAAAAATAATAAGCTTGCTGAATTAATTTTTACTATTATTATTAAACATTAAAAAAATTATTCAAATGTTTCTCTCATGGTCAGCTCTATATAGCCATATTCAGAATAAGAAATTCAAGTACACTTAGTATAATGGTAAAAAGAACTTTAGCGAATAGATGTCTTGCCGAAATTATACAGAAATTTTAGAGAGGGAAGAGAACTTCTGTGACAACTTACTTTTCTATGTTTGTAGAATGGATATTTAGTTAGTTTATATAAATATATATGAAGACTGATCCAAAAGTATCAGGACTAGTGCTATAAAAAGACAATGCATATCAATTTGGCATTTAATCTCCTTTGAAGTAGCCCACTTCTGAAGACACGCACTTTATCCAATGCCATTTCCATCAGATCAGCATTCTTTCGGATTTTCTCACCATTCCGAAATCTTGTTCCTTTAAAATGGGATTTGATTATTGGAAAGAGAAAAAGTCACAAAATGTGAGATCTGGGGAAAAATGGTGGTTATCAGACTTGGGGAATGTTGTTCTTAGCCAAAAACTGCTGCACAAGCCAATGTCACTGATGGAACCTCTGTGGTGTGGTGAGATGGTTACACTCTACACAGTTTTCTTCTAAGCACTGTTATAAACAATGGAAGTGAGTGAGAATGTATATAACATGCATGCATAACAGAGTTCAAAGTTTATCTGGGCCAAGCAGCTTCACTCTGCATACTTTAGCTCTGTTACCATAGCAACAGTCTTGATACTTTTTGATCAGACCTCGTAAAATATGAGTTACAGTTTTCCTTATTCATATCAATAAGCCTTAGAACTTGCACAAATCTTCTAATGACACCTACATATGGGAACATTTACTGAATTTACTGGCTCTATTAAAAACTAATTCAAATATTATACTGTATCTAATGTGCTGGTTTTACAGATGAGTGCCAAAGGTTTGAGTTGTTTTACTATGAAGTAGTAAAAAAAATGCCCTTTGTGAAACATCATATACATATTTACAAGCTTAAAATTTAAATATACTGCACCACATCCCAAATGAAACTACAGATAAAAAACAATGCTCTTGTTTTCCCCTAGAATCTAGTGTACCGATTATGAGGGATCTATGCTGATGACATGACATGTTTATAGTTGGTTTGAGAATGGTTTTGAACAAAAAAAATCTACATTATATACTAAGTGTTCTAAGAATTAGGACTTTGGATAAATCTTTCCAAAACTGAAACTATATTCTGGAAATGGAATGAGAGTAGTGACTGCACCTACTCTGAATCCATTATGAAAATTTGGAATGTTGGATTGATAAATTCTAAACTCTTTAAATACCCTAGTTTCTGAATAAATTCTGACAAGGAGATAAGGAAATTAAATATAGGATAAGCTTTGTTAGGGGTACTTTTGTTTAACACCACAAATGGTAAAAAAGTAAAATATTAAGCAGAAATCTCAAATCATGTTCTTGAATAGCCTCGACAGATCTAAACTTTCATACGAATGTTATACACAGTGTCCAATTCATTCAGAAATTTTTAAACTACAATCTGTGCAGCCATTTTCTTAATGGTTTCAAAGTAATTCATTCCATAAATCTTAAAGAAGACAATCTCATCAGATTCTATAGACTGGTGATAAAGAATTACAAAAAGCTTTCCCAAATAACAGAAACCCTATAACATGAACACTTTCAATAGCAGAAACAGCAAACAAAATGGGTAGGACATGTTATTAGAAGAGAAATTATGATATAATCAAGCTATTGATCTTCTACACTATCTTAGACAAAAAGTTAGGAAGGAAACTCTCATCAATACTAGACAAGGAAAACCATTTATGCTTTGCTAAAGCTTCTCAAGGAATGAAACACATTGGTATAAAAGGCTTAACTCTTGTCTTCTTGTCGTTTGTGTGTGTAATTTGCAAACAGGGTCTATTACTGCTGCTGATGCAAGACTCTTTGTTAAGATGAGTTGAGTTCTCCACTCCCTGGCATGTTTATCTAAAAGTAAATATGTCTAAATTCACCTTCATCTCTGCTGTGCACCAATGGCTTAAGGGTAGAGCCTCCAGCTGATACAAAATCAGTGGGGGGTTTCAATCTTGGCTTGAAGCAATTGAATGTCTAGCCACACTGATGAGTTGTGAAACAATCAGTCTGTCTGTGGATGACAATATATATATATATATATATATCTTTGTATTTAATAAATTCAAACCTGATGAATTTAATGATGCACATGGCAAAATTTGAAACAAATTAATTTTTTTTGCAATGTAAACACACCACAGAGATAGTATTCAAAGAAAGATTATGCTGAATTAATGTATTAAATAAAGATTTTAATTAGAAAATCATCTGCAATTTGTTCAGATGTTGTCCCTTAAATTTTTTAAATCAAACAAAGATCCATATCTATCTGGGATTTTAAGCTTTATATGAGTTATTATTTTGTAACATGTATATCTTAATTTCTAAAAAGTTTGTGAGGCCAATTATTTCTCTTGTTTAAACACATGTAAACAGTGTTTCACATAGACCTGGCAGCAAGCTGCAATCTAGGGACCCCATAGATTTTTCTAAAAACAAATTATCCTAGTAACAAACAAAATCGTGTCAACTTGATTCAGACAGACAGAAATTGCCATTTATATATATATATATATATATATATATATATATATATATATATTTAATTATTTATTTAAAATCATAACATAAATATTTATAAAATCACTACAAAAATAGCCATTTGTTTCAACACCTCCAGGTCTTATCAAACGATGATGTTGAATGTAGAATAAATGGTTTTAGAGGTTTCAAATTGGTGAAGAATTGTTAATTAATTTGAAACCTTTAAAACTATTTATTCTACATTCAACATCTTCATTTAATAAGACACTGGAGGTGTTGAAACAAAATGGCTTATTTTGTAGTGATTTTATAACATATTTATGTTATAATTTTTAAATAAATAATTATATCTGCTCTACTCTGTATTGAGCACTTTTTAAGAATAGTAATTGTTGGTTATTGGAATTTATTGCATATACACCAATCCTATACGGTTATATAACAGAGCTATTAAGTATATATTAATCAATGCACATAATATCCCATATTGATATATATATGTATGTGGAGGTATGAAAAATAGGAAAGAACACGTTAGGTGAATAATCCGAGTTTTATATATATATATATATATATATATATATATATATATATATATATATATATATATATATATATAATTTTAATTTTAATTTGTTTAAACGTTATTTTTAATGGGTACTTCTATTGGAGAAGATGATCTATTTTTATTTACACTATTTATATTATTTGGACTGTTGTCCTCATTTTGTTGCCATATTCATGACATTTCAGCCATTGTGCACTCTGGCCTTCTTCAAGGACACATGGCCCAGTGGATAAAAGTGTTAGTTGAAACCAGTGATTTGACTTAAAATGTTGTGAGTTCAATACCTGGCTGCAGCTGAGGTGAACAAAAACTTGGAGAGTTGAGTTAAAGGGTGATAACTGATACTGAGACATCTGGAAGAGGCATGGCACATGGAACTAGAACAATCTACCCCAGTGGACAAAATAAAGAGTTTGGTTTGAAATTCCAGTCCCTCTGAAGAAGGCTGAAATATAGTCACCTCTGTTTTTATTTATTTATTTAACAGAATATTTATTTATTTCTATCTACTGGCTTGAATATTCAAGAAATTTTGTTAGAAAAATATGTGCCTTCCAGCAGGATTTGAACACATATCTTTCTCGATTCTCAAAATATACATATCTGCTCTGTTTCATATCCTAATATAAACAAAGACAATTTTTTAGGAATGGATTAAATCCGACATATTTTTAATTTATTTGTTTAAACGTTATTTTTAATAGTTATTCTTATTATGCACACATATACATAGATATAAATATACCAATTTGCTTGAGGTGAACATACCTCTAAACCAATGATTACATTTCTGTCAGGCAAATAAAACTGTGGCTTCTCATTCTTCTCTGTTAACCCAAGGATTTAAAGGTTACATGAAGAATGATTGGCTATTGAAATGCATATATAACCTCAAGTATGTCTGAAACAATTCAAATAATTGGACATTTAAGGTTTTATTTAGCCAAACACTTTTACAGTCTCTTATGTAATATTCCTGCTCACTCTGATACATCAACTTTGCAGAAATATAGTCTATACCAGCGTTTCCCAACCTTTTCTCAACCAGCGTCCCGTTTGGGCACAAACTTTACTTTTTGTCAGTGCCCCCTGCCTGTCAAATTAAATTTTAAATATTATACTGAATTCATCTTTCATAGCAAAATAACACTTAGATATTAGTGCAAAAATAATGTTAATACTGTTTTCATTTCTATTAGAAATGCCAATGATTAAAACCCTAAAAAAAAACTTTTGTTTGATATCTTATCTCAATGTTTTTCTTTGGTGCTTACTGGCTAAGGCTCTTAATCTAGGTTCCATGCTTCTTGGAAGTAATTGTAAATCACCTCATTTTGTAATTTGCAGGTGGTTTCTTTGTTTAGTAAGAAGCTCTGTAACTGCATTGAAACCATATTCAGCCATATACGAAGTTGAAAAACGCAACAAAGAAAAGTTTGATATCTTTCCACAGCACTTTCAGAAATTTCCTTTTGTGGCCATTATTGAATAATTTTTGAAAATCTGAAAAAAATGGATACATGCCCACTGCCACCTGAGTATGTTCACCATCCACCAAATGAAATAAAAAAAACTCCCAGAGTCCCCCTTTCAACATAACAGAGCCCACAAGGGGTGTTATTGTCCACTTTGGTAAACACTAGTCTATACTATTTTTTTCATATCAGACTATTACTAATCTTCACACATGCTGGGCACTTGCATTAACACATTTAATACATTCATTTTTGTACAGTAATATGATACTTATATTACACTTATAAAACTATGAGTAGCTAATTCTTTATGGGAACAAATTATAACTTGTATTAATACATTTAATACATTCATTTTGTCATCGGCAGTGGCTTTATCTTGTATCCAAGAGTTTAATTTCTTCTTTTCTGATCTCTTTATTTATTAGCATTGAGGACTAAGTAGACTAATTCTTGCATGGAAGAGCTAATAGCATTGACTGCATAGTAATGTTGGTAGAGGACAAGGTCGATTTTGTCAAGACATTCTCTTTTGTTATTTGACTTCTTCCTTTTCTCTTCTGGTGTCTTTGAAGTTTTTGATTTCAATGGTCATGGAATATCATCAGTTGTGCATTTGTTTCAAAGGATTTATGCTCAAGTCCAATGACTTTCAGTATTGTTTTGAGTTGGTCCTTGTATCTTCAAAGAGGGCACCCCTTGGTCTTCTCCCTTAAGTGAGCTTCAGTGAATATGACATGACGAGGAAACTTTGACTCTTCCATTCTTGCTATATGTCCTGACCATTGAAGATGATGCTTAATGATAAGCAATTTGATGCTTTGATTGTTGATTCATTTTTTTTTACACTTATATAAAACTTACATTACACTTGCAAAACTATGAGTAGCTAATTTTTTATGGACACAAATTATAACTTGTATTAATACATTTAATACATTCATTGTTTTACACTTATATAATACTTACATTACACTAGCAAAACTATGAGTACCTAATTCTTTACAGACAAAAATTCTAACTTCTCTCTATAAAGAATAAACCATAAATATACACAAATAGAATAAATGTTTAAATTTACTTAAAACAGTTACTAATACTTACCAAATTCTTCTGTTGAATATTATACAACAATGCTACAGACACTAAATTATTCTTCTACAGACAAGTACATCACAATTCCAATGATATGGTTTAGATTTTCATTGACATACATTTAATAAATATTTTCCACTTTCTACAATACATCACAGGCTTACCCTACAGAAAAGCAAACACTAAATTACAGAATACCTGATACTTTTAGATGAAAACACATATAATCCTTGTACTATGAAACATGTAATAGTGCTATTTAACATGTCATTACAAAAATAAACTTTGAGACATTGATAAAACAAATACTATATTCATCTACTATTGCATATCTAACATTTGGGTTTCAAATAGACAGGCTGGGACAATTACTCTTTTTTTGGAGAGAAATCAAGATATCTTTATTCCAATCACCTTTTTATTAAATATTCAGCAAAATTTCTACCTGCCTCTTTAATTTAGGCAGTAACCATCCTAGTACAAAGTATTTCATTTGAATAATTGATAAAAAGGGTGGTTGGAATAAGGATGTCACAGGTGGATTTTTCTTGAAAAAATAATCATCCTGGTCAGTCTATTTGAAACACAAACATAATCTTTTTCTAGAACTTTTGTAAAGTTTCTACTAACACATACATATTTTCACACATTATATATACTTCTAATTAGCACTCAAATTCTCCTGGCCCTTTCTGACCTATCAAATACCTGCATGCTGGTTCTATAAACATTTAATTAACGGATTTTAATCCAACATTTTTTATTACTATAAACAATTTTAGTAGACACATATGTTTTTGTGTGGACATCCGTTTTTTTTTTCAGATATTGATCACGAGTCTTGACACAGAAAATCTTATTAAAAAAAAAAAAAAACTTTTGGCAGGGATTGAACCCATTACCCTGGGGAGCCACCTTTTAAGCAGGCATGCTTTACTGTTCAGCCATGGTGGTCTCTACATTTAAGAAATGTACATTGCATAAATAGCATAACTGAACCTTTCTTTACTGTAGAGACCTATGTGACTGAGTGGTAAAGTATGCCAGGCTAAAAGGTGGCTCTCCAGGATAAGGACTGCAGGTTTGATCCCTGTCAAGAAGTAGATTTTCCTTAATAAGACTTTCTGTGTCTAGGCCAGTGGAAATTATTTTCACTGTTTGAAAGGACAAGAATGTGGACTGAAATATCTGTATCCACTAAAATAACACTTATATTTGCCAAAAATATACACATATATCTACCACTTTAAACATTATTTTAGTATCTGAGTAGACATTCTGTTTATTTATTAAATAGAATATTTATTTTTGTCTATAAAAAATTTGAAAAATCTGTGATGAGAGAAGTTTAAGGTATAATTTCAGTGGCTCACTGGCACATTGAGCAGTAACAGTTTGAGTGCATCCCTGTGCAAATGTTTACCATCCATTTCAAATGTTCTACCTATTTGTGACATATATGTCTAACATTTTAACTTTTGTGTAAAACAGACTTATGTTTACCTTTTCATTGTTTATCAAAAGGACAGAATTCAACTCTAGATAATCTGGAAAAGGTTGATATGTCATAAAACAAACTAAAGCAAAGAATTTAAGAAATTTCTAATAACTGATTCCCTTTTAATTCCACACTCACTCATAAGCCTAAAAATCATGCCAACTTTTGCCCCAGTAGATTTCTTAAGGTTGCAATGTTGAGAGATATTGTAATAAAGAATTATCTTTTAATTCTATTCCTAATAATGTGATTCCCCCCTTAATTTTGTGATTTCCCTTTAATTTAAAAAATCGTAAAGATCTTGTTGTCGAAGTAAATTCCATTTTCGATGAGAAAATGAGGGCTATTTTGAATAAAGAATTCTCTTTTAATCTTGGACATTAGCAAAAGAATCCAAGCCTTAGAAATGAGATGCTACAGGACCCATCATAGGCATCTCCTATGAAGGCCACATCAAAAATGACAGTTTGAGACACTATCAAACAAGAAACAAGACCACTGAAAGATGTTATTAACTAATGTCAGGAAAACAAAGTTGAAATGGTATGGAGACATCAGAAGAACCAACAATCCTTCATTTGCCATCCAAGATTCCACTTTAGACAAAAGAAGAAGAGACAGAAAAAATAATGGTCTGAAAACATCACTGAGTGGACAGGAAGATACTTTGTAGAGACTCAGACATTGGCATGCAACCAAAATATGTGGAGGGAGCTGGTAAGGTGCCCTCCCTTGCACCCTATGATCCTACTCAGTCATGGGACTGGTAAGTGTTAAGTCTAATATATTTATGCATTCATATGTCTATGGTCATGGATTTGGCAACATACTATGAATAATAACAAGTTTAAATTTCATAAGAAAACTTACTTTTCATATGATATTGAGAATAAATGATTATTTATACATAAGAAACAATTTAAAAGGCAAATTAAGGAAGGTGTTTAATTTTTATAATGATATGCAGGCTAGAAGAAAATATAACTAATTCTATCATTTTTATTGGATCTCATTTTATGAAATATTTCAAGATATTTTTGAAGGCTTTCAAGGACAATTTCCAATTTTTACTTTCAAAAGTATGAGCTCTTCGGTTCATTGGTGAAATACAAAGAAAGTTGTGATTACAAAAGTTACCATTGCACAGGGAAGTTATATTTGAGTTGTTGCCAATGTTGAAACTTATTAGCACTGAGCTTCAACCTTTGGGAAGTATCAAATAGCACTGATTGAACTTCAGAGGAATAAATGGATTTGAGCCAACTGAAGTATTTAATGTTTTTAACTTGTTCACACACACACAAACACAAAGAAAAAGAAAAATCAAACTAACACCAATAAAAAAGTACATAATTTTTTTTTATCTTAATACGAAAATGAGAATATTGAAAGACAATTGGCGATAATGCCTGATGAGTCAACCAAACAATTAAACAAAGGTTTGTCTACAAAACTCTGGAGTAGAAGTGCTAAATATAACATCAATAAGCTAAGTGACATATTTGATTTGATATTTGTATTAATCCTTTATATATATATATATATACATATATATATATATATCTGAAAGAGATAATAACACTGACTGGAAAACTACTGCAGTTTTGACAGCCAAGGTCTTGTCAGGTGGTTTGTTCAGCTCTGACAAACCACCTGATGAGACCTTGGCAGTCGAAATCATGGTAATGTTCCAGTCAGTGTTTTTATTTTTTTAAGATTTTTCAGGTTTGATTTTCCTACTTGAAATTGAGCACTTTTTAATGTGTATGATTTTAACAAATATTTCAGTGTTTGTATATATATATATATATATATATATATATATATATATATATATATATATATATATATATATATATATATATATATATATATATATATATATATATATATATATATATATATATATACACACACACACATATATATATATATATATATATATAAAATATATATATATATATATATGAATTGTATAGAAAGTACTGGTGTTATTGAAAACAGTGATTGATGTTATGTAACAGATCTATAAAGTATATATATATATATACATATTATCCCACACCATTTAGCATTATGATAAACTGATATATTTTCAAATTATATACAAGTAATGGTTAGTATATACTCAGCACCTGAAGATTGTGTTTAGCATGAATCTTCAAGCAGTGCAAATGGTATGGGATAATATATATATATATATATATATATATATATATATATAAAAAGTGGATATTGAAGTCAACACCCAGAGGTCACTGTCTGTTTCATGCATGAAACAGACTGTTGCCTCTTATGTTGACTTCAATACTCACTTTTATATTTACATAATGCTTTATCCCTGATATTGGGGCAGTTTAACCCATAAATATATCATACCTTAAAACTTTATTTTATCATATATATATATATATATATATATATATATATATATATATATATATATATATATAAGTAAGAATCATTATGTGTGCATAAGAATCAAGATTATATGCTTAAGACTTTGTTTTTTTGAACTAGCATATATATATATATATATATATATATTAAACACACATTAAGGCCTTAGACTGTTTACGCCAGCAATGCATGAAACAAATTTTGGGTATTAATTGGCAGTCTTGTATGCCAGATACAAAAATAAGCATAAAGAAACTGCTTCTACATAATCAAATACACTGGACAGATCATCTGACACATATGGTATATGACATATCACCCAAAAGACATTTTTATGGTGAGCTGGTACAAGTTAATTGACCTGCTCATAAACCTAAAAAACATTTCAAGGATGCAGTTAAATGTAACCCAAAGACTCTTGGCATTAATTTTGATAACAACACTGATTGTTAATGTTGAAGACTGGTAAGCTGTTGCTAGAGATAGATCTGGCTGGAGAAGGTAGATTTGGGAATGCTGCAACAATTTCTGGCAGAAGAGAATTGAGCATTCCAACAACTGATTTATTATTATCAGCACTCCCTCTGTACGACTTTATATTCATATAAATATATCTCAATATCTATCTATCTATCTATCTATATAAACAGTCATAAGATTGGTATCATAATTTAATATTTAATAATTAAAATCATATAAAATAACTGATTTAAAGCGAATAAAGTAAATATAATTTAAGGCTTCCATTTGACTGAATTTGTCATAAGTCAATCTTCAGTTTTAAAATACTACTGAAGGGTTTTTTTTTTAAAATAGGATCTTAAAGTCAAGAAGAGAAAAGAAAAAAATTATTATTGTCATCCAGATTAAACTAATACCTCCCCAAACATTTCTAATTTGTGTTTGAGCTCCTTCTGTCTACATGGTTGGACGCTATATATATATATATATATATATATATATATATGTATACAGAAACCTGTGCAAAATCATATACATACAATATTCAATCCTGCAAAAAAAATCCATATTACATATTTCATCTGTAAAATTATTAATTATGCTTATAGATATTGAAGGATAGCCAACTGTGTCAAAATCAATGAAAAAAATCAATGTAAATAAAGCCAGTTAATATATTCACATACATAAAATGGGAGAGATGTCAGGTATGATTAATGATAACTACAGGAGGAAAAGTGGGAGGTAAGGAAACATGAAGGTGCAGTGGAATGAGGATCACTTATGAAAACTAAACATATGGAGCAACTGAGTAATTAGATGACCAAGGGAGACAATTCAGTGTTTCAAGGCGCTTTGTGATAGATGAGAAAGAGTACAGAGAAAGTGACGAATGAAAATTAAAAAAAAAAAAGTTTAAAAAAAAATAAAAGGAAAAGAAGAAAAAAGTTTAAAATATAAGAGAATAAATAATTAACTGAAGATTATTGTAATAAGTAAAAACTCAAATGAAAATATACATTCTATATAAAACCTCTTAAGCATTTTATCTTATAATAAAAAATATCAATTAGCACTTCATTCTCTATGTGCAATGTCCCTTCAGGATGCGGGAGAACATGGATCTCCATAACTTCCTATCCTTTGTAGTCCTTAGACAGTTTTGTCTTTTTGTTATTTCTCATAATCCCTGTTTTGCCGAACATTTACACAAGTTCTCTCTGTAGGTTATGCAATGCTTTCCTCTTGCATTCAAGTCCTGTGGCTTCTACTATTATTCTTAAATAAAATAAATTATTGCATGAATAATATCTTATGTTGACCTCAGCTGCACTTGTTTGAACCTAGTGCAGTGCAGTCTTGTAAGAGACGGTTTAGCAATTGTAAAATTCATAGACTGAATTTTATCATGAGTGACATCTTCCTGATTCAAACAATGGCAATTAATTTAAATATTCATGTGGCTTAAATTGTTTAATTTAACTATATAGTTTGAAAATGATTCCTATAATATTAAATTGTTTATACCTTTAATCTTAAATTGTTTATTTTAAGTATATATGTTGAAAATGATTCTTATAATGTTAAACTGCTTTAGTTTCTAAAAAAAATCTTCTTTATGCAAATTAAATATAAGGTTTTCCATGCTAAATTGGGAAATTCAATTATGTTTATTTGGTAGATAAAAAATATAATTTTTTGAACGTCATATCCCTTCAGGATATAAACAATCATGCCTACATGATTCCTTTTCTTTATTATCTGTGAAAAACAATGACTTCTTGAGAAAGATAATGAATTGGTTTCTTATTAACTTTCTCAATGGTTTTGAATTCAGAGTCTTCCTTCTCTTAGACTGGTTCTCATCCAAGGCTAGAGAGTTCATTCTATACTACTGTTTAAGGCATATCTTGGCAAAGGAGAGATGGATTCATGCCTTCTCCACTGACATTTGTATAAATGTGAATACAACAGATTTTAACCTAGCTTGTTGATTCCACTTTGTCGAATAACTGTTATGTTACCTGCATGTCCAAAAGAAGAATTTGTGTTTGGTATATATCTGTATATATGAGTATCAGTCAAAAATTATTCACACTTACGGCATAGCATATCTTTATATAAGAGTGCAGATAATTTTTGACTTTCATGTGTGTGTGTGTATATATATATATATATATATATATATATATATATATATATATATAAAGCAGGCTCTGCTGACATTTTCGATATATAAAGGTTCAGCAGTTCAGTTCTATGAACTCAGCAACTAGACTACCTGTACATATGATTTGATTATAGTGGTGAAGGCTTGTTCACAACTGACCAAACTTTTTGGAAGAACCGAAAACAAAGAACTGATGACCCTCCTCAGGTGCTGAATTCAAAGTTCTCCTTCTCCTAGACTGGTTGCCAACAAAGGATAAAGAGCCAGGTCTACTTTACTATTTAACCCATAGCTAGTGGGAGATGAAGAGATGGATTGATTACCATTCCCAAGGGTATTTGCACATAATTGAATGTAATGAACTCAACTGGAATTTGAACTCAGATCTCCAGTTTTTTATTCTGTGCTGCTATCCATTATTTCACCACACACCCACCTACCCACACACAAACACAAATTATTCCTTTTAAATAATTTTATTAAACTAAGACCTCAGACTAATAAATAATTTAATGTTTATTTTCAGATAACATCACTTCTATGGAGTAAGTTTATATTTATTGTTAGATAACAATGTAAAAATCACTCTCCTTCTTCTTTATGTACTGTGTCCTCTCAGGACATAGGTGATCATGGCTCTCCACAACTTCCTGTCTCTTCTAGCTCTTAATAAATTTTATCTTTCTGCAATTTCTCCTAAACCCTGTTCTGTCATCCATTTACATAAGCTCACTAAGTATGCTTTGCATTGTTTATCTCTGTTCCTCCTGCCATCAGGTTGTCCTGTGGGTATCAGATTTTCCAAGCCCTCTTTCCTCATTAAGTGCCCTAGAAATTTCAAGTTTCCTTTTTGTTTCCATTTTCTCTAAAACTTTGTTGTTACTCACATGGTATACTCAGCATCCTTCTGTAGAAGCACATTTCTGTTGCTTCAACTTTCTTCTTAATCTTTGAGGAGATTGTCCAGCACTCACTGTCACACAGGATGACAGATGACACATATCGTTATGTCTTTAAAATTTCTCCTAGTAAATGCTACTATATTTTTGGACATTATACAGAAAACTGTCAGTCAAAATGATTCTCATTGCAGAGGTTTTTCTACTACTCATTTGCAGAAATAGAAGATCACTGCTTTTATAAGTGCTTCTTTTTTTATCTCAGTTATTAATATATATGTTATATTTAATGGGTACACGCAACTGGGTGGACATTTCTGCCTTTTAAACAGTATAAGTGCTGTCTATTGGCCTGGGTTTTTCAGAGTCTTTCATAAAAAAAAATGAGCCCTTTGGCAGGGTTTGAACCTGTATTCACCTCATGCAGAAGAAGACACTGTATAGCCTGGTGTGCTTTTAGACTACTCAGCCATGAAGAATGTTCACAGCAAAACAAGGCTCCTTTATCTCAATTAAAAAACAATACTAAAATGTTTTATTTAGTGTGACAGATGTAAAAAAAATTGTAGAACTAGATATAGATATGTATGACAAAGTGGAAAAAGTTCTTTTGTGACATGTTTCATCCTTTAGGATTTCATCAGACTAGGTTCGTTACATTGGTGCAACTATGCATACGTATGAACAAGGAATGCTGGGAATTTAAAATTTAATTTTTTTATATAATTTATTATAATATATATAGATATCAAGTTTATTTTTGAAACTGAATTTGCTTATGAGTAAATAATGTTTTGCAAAGTTTATGACTTTATAAAGGCTTACTTATTCCAAACAAAGAATTAGAATATCCAATTCACTAGAAGGAGTGCAATTTGGATTACCATTAGGTAAAAATTTACAATTGTTTAATAATTTAGATTACATCATCATCAGGGCACCTCGAGACGGTGTAATGGTTAATAAGCTTGTCTTGCTAGAACAATTACAACTGAGTAGTGAGTTCAATCCTCACTGGGTGCCCCATACTTTTGGCCTTGTGCGAGATCTAAGCTATGCTTGGAAAATCACTATGGACATCTCGAGGTGGTGTAATGGTTAGCAAGCTTGTCTCGCTAGAACATTTATGACTGAATAGTGAGCTTGACCCTCACTGGGTGCCCCATACTTTCAGCCTTGTG
Source organism: Acanthosepion pharaonis (assembly GCA_903632075.3). Classification (NCBI taxonomy): domain Eukaryota; kingdom Metazoa; phylum Mollusca; class Cephalopoda; order Sepiida; family Sepiidae; genus Acanthosepion; species Acanthosepion pharaonis. The sequence goes on along the minus strand of CAHIKZ030001469.1, from coordinate 2,016,992 downwards.
CCACATCTAATCTATGCTTGGAAAATCACTAGATTACATCATCATCATCAGCAGCAGCAGTCACATGACTGAATGTAGTTACTGCATGGCTGAGCACCTGACCAGGTTGTTCCATATATCTTGAGAAGTACTTATTCCTGTGCAGTGTATCTGGGGTGAGTAGACTTGGTGGGTCCCATCCTTCTCCAGATTAAACCACAGTTGATGTCCTTCAACTTGAATGCTTACGTTGCAGATTAATAATTTGATGTATGTTTTAAATGCTGTGTAATGTTTATCTTTCTCCATGAATTACAAGTTAATTTAATTTGAAGTTGGTATCAACTCAGTAGGACTTGATCGAATGGTTTGTTTTTTATGGCTTATCAACCTTTTCTATGTTATTTTAAAGGTGAAACACATTTTTGGATTGTAAGAATGATTCTTTTTGTCGCAAGTAATATTTGTATTAACAATTTTTGAAGATAATAATCATTTTTAGATGCAAGTCAAACTATTTAACCCATAGCTGGGGAGATGTAGTGGATTCATACCTTTCTCAAGGGTATTTGTGCACAAGTGAATGTAACAAACCTGACTGGAATTCAAACATGACTCCTCAGTTTCTCATTCTGAGCTGTCAGCCATGAAACCACCTGCACACCCAAGCTAACAGCACACAGTATTCCTAAGTCGTCACTCATCTAAGTATTGACCAGGTTCGATGTTCACTCAGTAGGGATATTATGTCTTATTAATAATTTTCATTAAAAAGACGTTATTATTTTGTCTAAAATTGATTAATTGATATATGTAATAATAATGAGTCCACTATAATTATGGTCTGTCTAATTTGTTTGGCTTAAAAATTTTTAATTTATATGGATTTTTCAAAGTTTTTCTTCACAAATTCTATACACTCTTATTAACATTGTTTATCAAAGCTATAACGATTGGGCTATTCCTATACATGAAACATGGAAGATGATGGTAACAGAAGATAATCGTCTTACAAGAAGATTAGTCTCTTACTAGATTATAGATTATATCTGATTCTATCCAAAAGGAAAAGCATTTGTAAATCAGAGATTATTGGATTATTCACTGAAGGAGTGCTGAACATGTGGAATAAACAGCAGAGTGGCATTGGATTTACATAAGGATTATATATATATATATATATATATATATATATATATGAAGGACAAAATTTGGAATATATATTTTGTGGTTAGAAAACTATATAATTTTTTGAGAATGATCATTAAATGACCCATTTTGATTGTTTATTTTTTTCCTTGACTCAAAACAAAAGTGAACCTCTGTTTTGGTTCGTATGATTTTTTTCATAAATATAGGTACATTGTTATTTCAGGCTATTAATAAAGTTATAAAAGCTTTAAATAGAGCCCATGTAAGAAAAAAATATTAACTAGACATATATAAGCATATATATGATTTTTTTTATTGTAAAATGATAAAATTTTATATCTTTTCTATATATAATATAGTTATTGGACGTATGGGGGAGTAATGGATAGTGGCTCCAATTGAGGAATGAGAGAGCTGAGTTTGAATTCCAGTCAAGTTTATTACATTCACTCATATGCTAATTTCCTTGAGAAAGGCATGAATCCATCACAGATTTACTACTGAGAATATGTATCTTTTTACTATTACAAATCTGATGGAAGAACTACGTGAACACTGCTTAATTGAATTAATAAATAATGTTTTTATAGTTTATATATATATATATCAGTATAGAAAATTAGGAGATCAACTGATTCCGCTACTTTGGTTTCAACATTTCGATATCTTCAGGCGATTTCAGTCAACTGATTTCCTAACACTTTATTTTTTTAAAAATGAAAAAAATTTATGAACACTATATTTTTTAAAAATAAATAAATAAATAAATGAATAAGCACGTGATATGAGGTGTGGTAGTAGGTGAGGAGGAGGAGGCGAAATCAAGTGTGTTGGAAATGTATTGGTAGAGGATTAAATTCAATATACATATTTCTTTCTTTTCATCCCACTTCATATGAACTCAAAAGAAACATTTTAGTATGTATACAATGGGTCATATATATATATATATATATATATATACTTTAAAAATCAAGAGATCAGTTGAGTCTGCTGCCTAGGTTTTCAACCTTACAGTATCTACAAGATTGAAACAAAGGTAGCGGATTCAACTGACCTCCTGATTTTTAAACTTGAAAGCTCTACATGTTATTTTTATTTTATTTTTTTCACATGTGTATTGAGCACTTTTTAATACTACTGTTTCCTGGTCTGATTCAACTTTGACCATTAAACTTATATGTATTATATATATATATATATATATATATATATATATATATATATATATATAGCATAATGAGAAGCCACGTATACTTTCTTAATATGTATATATAGAAAAAGTTTCAAATTAAAAATTATAATGTTTTATTTTATGAAAGTATTTATTTATTTATATATATATTTGATATTTCAAATTGTCCTCAATTTTTCATCAGAAATAACTGTTTGTTACAAATAAATTAAAATTACTGTTTGTTGGCAAGTAGCATCCTTCGCGAGACGCGGACGTCACGTGATATGGAACGTCACTGTTCAGATATTCCTAACTTAAATCTAACTGTCATAAATATTTTAAAAAATATTTTTTTACTATATCTAAAGAAATTGCTTAGCTATTGAAATATTTATAATAATTATAATAAATTATAATAAATAACAATATATATATATATATATATATATATATATATTATTTATTATATAATTTCATATGGACAAAAAAAAATTTACTCACTACAAAGATGCAACCTTGTTTCAGTGCATTTAGTTGCACCTTCACTGGTGAGAACCAAAATGGTTAGTATTTGCAACTAAATGCACCAAACAAGGTTGCATCTTTATTATTGAGTAAATTGCTTTTTGCCTATATGAAAAATTATAATAAATAACAATATATATATATATATATATATATATACACAATAATTATTGCTCTACTCTTGGTATTGAGCCCTCTTTTGAATTAATGCCGTGAACATTTTAATTTATATATTATTTTTATTCTCATTACATTTGTATATACATAGACACATATATATATATATATATATATATATATAAAGGTTAATGGTCAGAGTTGAATCAGACCAGGGAACAATAGTATTAAAAAGTGCTCAATACATGTGAGAAAAAAAATAAGTAAAAATGAAAATAACATGTAGAACTTTTAAGTTTAAAAATCAGGAGGTCAATTAAAATACACAATTTTAATTGACCTCCTGATTTTTATAGTTAAAAGCTCTACATGTTATTTTCATTTTTACTTATTGGGTGATAATTTCAAAATGACCACTTTAATGCTTTATTTAAATTAAAACACAAAGAAAACTACATAATTATCTTTAAAAAAAAATAACAGGCATATGATGATTGAGAGACAGGACATTGGGTGGAAGGGGAAAGGAAGTGGAAAAGGAGATGAAGGAAAGAATAGAAAAGGACATGAATGCAAGTGTATTATAAATGTATATAGTAAAAAGAGAAATCAAATATGTAATTTAATTGTTATGGAGATTTGGGGGGGTGTACGTGTATAAAGGGTATCAGTGATATTTTTTTTTTTTTGGATTTTTTTTAACCGGTTTCATATTCACTTAATAACAATTGTTTTATATGAGGGCAAGTGTTTAAAATTTCTGATTTTTGGTTTAAAAGATTTTTGGGATCCTGGTATATCATAATTGCTAATTTCTCTCATATTGGCATAGTTTGCAAATGCAGGTATAATTTTTATATTTTTTTACCTTTTTAAAATATATATATATATTTGGTTGGATTGATGTGAGTTTGTGACCCTGGGTTTCAATCCAACCAAATATGTTAGCTCTATCTCTGATATTGAGCGCTTTCTAATAAGTACAGCGCATATAATATATAAATAATTATACATGTATATTATAAAAATATACATGTATGGGTATTTATATATTTTTGCATATGTATGTATATTTACCACTAATATTATCTATATATATATATATATATATATATATATATATATATATATATGTATGTGATGTGTATGTATATAAATACATACATATATATATATATATATATATATATATATATATATATATATATATATATATATATATATATATATAATTTTTTATATATAATATTTATATATTATATATGCATGGTACTTATTGGAAAGCGCTCAATATCAGTGATAGAGCTAATATATTTAATTGTATTGATGTGAGTCACAATACAACTATATATACATATATATATATATATATATATATATATATATATATATATATATATATATATATATATATAAGATTTGTTGAATAATATAGACATATTGTATCTACTTATTTTTTATATTGATCCTTTCATGTTGTCTAATTAGTGTCTTGATATTGAGTTTTAATGTATGCTATATTTATGGGTAAATGTAATCAATATCTGAGTTAGTATTTGTATAAATATAAGAGTGGATGCTGGGGCCGGAAGATTGTATTCTAGCATGAAACAAACTGCCACCACTCAGTGTTGACCTTAGTGTCCATTCATGTATAATTGTGGGATTTGAGATGTGTAGGTAGCATAGCAGCTATCAATGTCAAAAGTGGAATTGGTGAGCTAGGTTCAAATTCCAGCCTAGCTTGTTGCATTCACTTTCGCACAAATAACATTGGGAAAGGCATGAATCCATCTCTTCTACTTCCAGCTATGGATTAAATAGCAGGGTTGACTTAGCTCTCTAACCTTAGCTGGAAATCTAAGAAAATGAACATTTTGAATTCCAAACCTGTGGAGAAAGCAATGGGATGTAATTCCATGATTTTTTGTAAGAATTCATGGCAATTCATTGATAATAAAGAAAAAGCAATCTGTGGCCATGTGCGATTATTGTCCCAAGCACTTTCAGCTGTAGTTGGTTAAATCATAGGATTGTTAATATACAAGAACTGAAAGCTTTACTAATTTGCGTCCTTTACTTTAGAGTGATCTCTGAAAAGATCTTCTCTTAATATAATCTCAGCTGATATAATCTCATTTATCTGTCTCTCAGTCCATTTATGATTTATAATGGTCTGTTTCATTTGCAATAGTAGGCAGAGTTTTACAATAGGTAATGCAACCAAAAATAATCACTTTTGTGTCCAAAAATTATTTTTATATTACCGTAGATTAAGCACTCCTTAATATGTATATATATATAAAAAAAAACAATTTTATTAAATTTTATAAAAGTTAATAGATCTGATTTTTAGATATTTGTTATCAGAAAGCTTAATGACATGAAAAAAAAATTGAAAAAACCTTTTATTTCTGGTTGCCATGTTTATTTTATAACGTCATCCAGTAATGAAATGATACAATAACTCTGAAAGCTGTTCCCTTACATAAAGCTGAATATACATCTGATATATGCTATATACCAAGAAAATATGACACATCTCTTGCAGAAGATATCTCTTTGTGACTCTTCAACCAGAGAGTTCAAAATGCCACCAGTTTTAAGTACCTCCTGTATTTGGACATATAACCAACACAGCTCCACAAGAAGCACAACACATTCTATAATATATTTATTGTTCCTTTTGTACTGTAACATGCTAATGTTCACAACACTTACCTAACAAAAACTGTAGAGTTTCCATGACTATTCACATGCATTTTAGGATGCGTGTACTGTCTGGATATTTACTATAAACCATATCTGTCAGAATCTAGGAAGGTGCTTTGGGCAACACAAAGGATAAATGAGTAACATTGAAGACGAGGAGAAGGGAAACATCTATGAGTGAAGGAATAGCGGAAATGAAGTGCTGGACACTATGATGGACACTATTTGGATAACTGGGGAGATACTGTAAGGATCTGCAAGAAGACATAATGACAAACATTGACAGATTGAAAAGGAAGAACACAAAGGAAGAAGAGATTGTTTGAAGAGTAGCTTTCTATATTTCAAACTTATTTTCTTAATCAGTGTGTTGAATTTATGATTTGATCATATACCTCATATAATTCTGGATTATGAAATTTATATCACTTGATTACAAATGACACTTTTAAATTTAAAAATAGGATGCTACTTTTCTGTAGAGAAAAGAATGGAGGATAAGTTAAAAAGAATGTGAGGAGGGAAAGAAAGCCTGAGAGGAGAGGTAGGAGGATGTAGAGAAAGATGAGAATAAAGGATTTAGTGAAGGTCAGTAGAGGAAAAAGATAAAAAGAAAGAAGAGATAGGTAGATGAAATGAGTAGGAGAGAGAGAGAGAGAGAGAGAGAGAGAGAGAGAGTGAGAGAGAGATACACTGGTGTGACTGGGTTAGAAATACAGAAACAGGGGTCACCAAAAGGCCACAGCCACATTAATATTATTTGATGAAATTACCACTTGGTTAATGTTGGTAGCATGGGGATATAGTCGTCTGCCCCACTGCAATTTGAAAACACAATCAAGATGAAAAATGGGTCAATGTTCATGATTCAGAAAGAAAAAAATGGTGATGACAGTGAAAATGAACATGAAAAATGAAAATTCAAAATGTAATGATGAAGATAAAGACAAGACAATGAATTTAAAATGTAAAACAGTTTGTTATATTTTTCAGTCAGTTTGAATGATATTGAAGAATGAGAGGAACAATAGTTTGCAAAGAATGCTGGGAAATTACACTTGGATGTAGCAAAGTTATTAATGATAAACTAGTGAATATTAGTTGATTTATGTATATCATCTCATGCTCTATTTATCTTTTAGGACATGGGTTCTCAACCAGTGGGGAATTCTCCTCAGTGGGGAAATCTTTTACTTTTTCTTGTATTTTATTTACAGAATTTGGAGCTCCTCATGAGTGTCAAAATAAACTTCACTATAAAAATAATCCATGTAAATTTATATGTACTAATATGGAAAAGAATGAAGATTTTCAATAATATATGCATATTATTTGAAATGCATCTTTTGAGTCAAACATTCTTGGAAAGGGGGGAGATGACCTGACCTATGATAAAGAGGGTGCATCAGGTGAAACAAGTTGAGAACCACCGTGTTAGGGAATAGGTCAATAAAAGATCTAATGAAGTAATTTAATTCTATCTGATATAATTTTAATCAAATTTTATTCACTCTTCTGAATGGCTTCATTCCAAAGACAAAATCTGTAAAATGACAAAATCTATCTATTTGTTTTATCAAATGACTTTATGCTATTTTTAGTAGATTTTTTTTCATATTTTCTGTTCATATTAACATTTGATTTAGTGATTTTATTATTTCATTTTTATAAACTTTGAGAAGATTTTCATATTTTTAAGATATATTTAAAACATGTTACCAAAATGTTTTGGAAATATTAATATTCTGTTCACTGGATATTTCTCACTTCTCTCAAAATCACTTGACCAGGAAATAATAAACTCATTTTCTATCAATTTTTATATTGCAAGTATTTTGTGCCTTAAGTTTCCCAAACTTTTGAGCAGTTTCATATCTTATATATATATATATATATATATATATATATATAGTAAGGGTAATATTAACCATTTCCCTATAAGGAAGCTGTTATATTCTGTGCTAATAGGAATATATATTTGAAAAACAAGGTGGATAAAATAAGTAAAGGTTGATTGTAAACAACCAGTACAATAAAAATAAAGGTAACAGTTATGTACAAGGTCATCGCAATTCAATCCAGTAGTGAGTGCTACTATTGGAAGGTCGGTAGTTCTTGCGTAAGTCTGAGTTGTACTCAACAGATCCCAGCTAGTCTCTGTAGTCTGTTGATACTTATAGGTAGTTACTACCTATAGTGTAATCACTCATGGGGGTGACAGGTTATTCCATTACATCAGAAACATTTGGCATTCAACAACCAAACAGTCAATACTGCTTTGGGTTGAAATGTATAAAATCTTTCCCTTAAAACAATTTTTCAGGAAAATAGGTTTTTCAAGTACAGTAGTTGTTATCGCTATTTTCTATATTGATGTGGGTTTCCTTCCTAAACTTTAATTTGAAGTAGTGTGGAATGTCAACATCTTGTTTGGTGCCATTATTTTCTCTTTGAGTTACATCTGACAAATATCAGGTAAAACCATAATCTTCTCCTTGGTTTAAACTAGCCTGTTCAGCTGCTATAGCCCATAGGAATCACTTTTTCCAGTTGTACCAGTGTGATAATTACAATCACAACATATACCTACTTGTGACTACTATAAATAATTGTAAACATGTCCTCAAGGAGGCTGAGCCTCAGTTTGCTGATAGAATTATGCACCGTATAACATCTAACAAGTTTCGTTCACATGACTACTGATGGCCTTGTAATAGTGGGTTAAATAAGAGTAAATCTTCTATCCCTTCTCTCTTCACTCAATTTGAAGTGTTAACATCTTCTGCTGATAGAGCACAATGTTTTGCTTGTAAATTCTCTTCCAATTCTATTCTTGACTCATCTGAAGTATCTTTGCCTGACTTTCCACTTAGAACTGAATTTCAGTCGAGTGATATACGTATAACTCCATCTATAGTTTCTGCTATCATTTCTAAACTGAATCCTCACAAAGCATGTGGACTTGATGGTATCCCTGCAACAATCCTTAAGAAATTTACTCCTGAACTGCCTCTTGTTCTCTTTAAACTCTACAATAAATGCTTTGCTGCTTTTTGCTTTCTTGTTTGTTGGAAATCCTTTTTTGTAGTTCCAGTCCTTAAGAACTCAAGTGAACCATTTGATCCTTCTATCAGTATATTAGCCTTCTACCTCTTTTTGGCACTAAAGTCTCTAATTAGTTCTGAATTGGTTAAGCATCTCTCACATCGTAGGGTCTTTTTTCAGATAAGCAATATGGTTTCACTTCTCTAAGTCAACTGCTGAGGTGTTAACAATTATTGCTAAAGAGTTTATCAAGCTTTAGATAATAATGGTGAAGCTCAGGTTGTTGCTTTGGATATCTCAAAGGCATTTGAAAGGGTTTGGCATACTGATCTTCTTCACAAATTGAAAGGTTATGATATTTCTGGATGAATTTTTGAACTGATTCAATCTTTCTTCTCAAATCACAAAATGAAAGTTGTCTTGAATGGCTACTCTTCTAGATCTTTTTGCATAAATGCAGGTGTTTCCAAGGGTTCCATACTTGGATCTACATTGTTTCTAATTTTCATAAATAATCTTTCTGATATCATCAGTTCTCATCTATACTGATGATACTCTTTTAGTTTTCCTTATGTATCCAAAGGAATTCTGCTGTCTTTTCCTGATTCTCAGTGGAAGTGTTCTTTCTGTTGTCATTTTCTTTAAAATTTCCTATTTGTTTACTTACTCTGTCTATGTAATTTTCTGTATCCTTTTGTAGAACCACATTTCTGCTGTTGCTAGTTTTCTCCTCATCCATGTGGAGATTGTTCAGCATTTACTCTAATATAAGGGAATGGTTAGCACACAGCAATCCAGGCATTCTTTTCTTTATTTCTAATGACATTTTCCCATTTGTCAGAACCTTGCTTAGCTTTTGGAATGCTTTTTTCATTAGTTTGGTGTTGCATTTTCTATCCTCTGTTAAAATGCTTCTCAGGTATTTAAACTTCTGCACCTGCTTGATTTTATATCTCCATTTCATAACTCTTGGGCTTTTTTCTCTTGCTGATGACCATACTTTCTGTCTTCTTGCAGTTAGTCCTTTTTACGTGCTTTCTTCTACCACCCTGTCTAGGAAGTCCTGTAGTTTTCTTTCCAAGTTGGCCATCAACATATTGTCATCTGCTAGTACATCTGGGGAGAAGACACATCCTTGTCTCACACCCCTTTATATTTTTGTTTAGCTACTCAATTCGTTTTCTATATGTACACAGACAGTTTGATCCCAGTAAAAGTTCTGGATTATTCTAGCATCTTTTCCAAACACATCTGGTTTTCCTAGCAATTCAGCTTTGTCAAATTTATTGGGTATATGGGACAAATTAAAGGGAAATAACTCTAAAAGAAATTTTGAAATAACATGGTTTGGATTCAGTTCAGTTTAATTGAATTTTGATAAAAACACTAAAATATACCATCATGTTAAATACAGATTATTATTGTTTGTATTAGAGCAATATCTAACATTCATAAGCAAAATATACTTCAGATGATCACTGTTTCAATTGCTTCAATATAATGCAATTATTTTCTATAATTTTATCTAATAAACAATTTTTTGTAAAATAATCTCTTCAGTGTAATATTCTATGAAATGATCTACAGTTATTATTTTAGTTGGTTATCATATTCTGTCATTAGTATTACATAAATTGTTTTGTTTTTATATTTCTAGGTGAATAGTTGTATCAATTTAAAGATACCTGGTTGATAATAAAATTCTATATATGAATTTCCATTAAAATATTAAATAAAGGACCATTTTTATTAATTTTAGATTAGTTTATCTTCCATCTTATATTTGTTGCTTTAATAATGAATTAAAAAGCAACAAAAATAAAGTGAAATACAAAAACTAACCAAAATTGGTCGGAAATTAATAAATAAAAATTCTTCATCTAAAATAAAAAAAAAGGATTGTACTCTTCTCTGAAAGAAATGTTACCACTGCATAATGTCAGGAAACAGCTTTCATTTTTTGTGATGTTACTAATTTTAAAGATGATTGACATGACCTGCATTTCATTTGTATGCCATATTTTGCGGAGAATTTTTTTTTTTTATTTTGGCAAAAATAATTATTATTTTATTTAATAACCTGATTTAATTTTGTTTTTGTTAGTAGGAATAGTTTTTCTTTAAAGAGAATGGAAGTGCCATTACTAAAAACCTATTATTTCCTTTTTTTGTTTCATTATAAAAGCAAAAAAATTGGAAATGACTTTTAATTGATTCTTTTACATCTGCTACATCCAAAATTTGCACCTAAATTTTTTCAACTGGTGCGTACTAAAAAGAGAACAATGACATTGGGGAAAGCAAAAAAAAAAGAAAGAAAAAAGAAAGATAAAAATCAATGTAATTTTTAACAATTTTTGCAATGAAAAGACTTGATTGAGAAACTGAGAAATTCATATGATTCTGTGATGGAAAAAGAAATTAAGAAAATATCACTCATAATAAGACAAAAAAAATTCAAACTTTAGATTAGCAACATGAAAAAGCAAGTGGAATGTAAAGCTCAAAAAAGACTTGCTATTAAGAAAAGGATGTGTTAAAATGCTTGAAATAGGATTTTAATATAAAATCTTTTTATCATTACTTCAAAAAAAAAATAATGCTTAAATTGATCCAACAGTACAAAAATATAACAATTTATTGATATCAAAACATGAATGGCAAAGAATGACAATGAAAATAAAAGCATATTAAACACCAATACTTAATGTCAATGTATAATGTTTACATGCACATGAAACATAAATTAACCAAAAATTCCCAAACTTCATTTTGCTACATGAATATTTATAATAAAACAACTGCTTCAATAGAAAAGTTATGACAAAATAAACAAGTATAATAGTTGACTAACATTACATATTTAGCTTTTTATTTATTTACGAACAGTGAAAAATATAGATACACATTGTAATAATCACTCAGATTCAGGACAGGCAGTTTTTTTTAACATTTCTTTCTGATTACAAATGTTAAATAAACATAAATATACCATAGGCCAAAAGTTTGGTTACACCCACTAGATTTTGATTAATTGTCTAAAATTGAAAGTTAGCATACTTTTTCAAAACTAATTTGCTAGCTCATTTCAGGTGAGAGAGACTTTCTCTTGTTGAAAGGTTATATCATATATTCCATAGCTATAATAATAATAATAAAATATAATAATTATATTTATTATAATTATTATTATTATTATTTTATAATATATATTCTATAGCAATAATAATAATAATAATCATCATCATCATCATCATCATGATAATAATAATAATGCACAATTGCATAAGGTTTTCTTAAAATTTTATCTCTTTTTTGCTTAATCTAAATTGCAAGCTAATAGTATTCTTAAAATTTTAAATACACACCCCTATAAAAAATGGATGCCATGCATTTATGGAATAGCTTCAGTATCCAAGCTTAAGTTAATTAAACTAAAGAAGGTATGAAACGATAATTATTAAATCCAATCCAAGAGTGGCCCCAAATTTTTTATAGCATATATATATATATATATATATATATATATATATATATATATGAGAGAGAGAGAGAGAGGGAGGGAGAGAGAGAGAGAGAGAGAGAATAAACAGAATGAATTGAGTAAGATGTGAAGGAAAAATACCTAAAACAAGCCTTACTAATACAAAACCTGTAAAAAAGAAAGTAGACACTTACCTGACCAAAAATCAACAGTGCTCAAAGTTTTTAGAATTAAGAAAACCAAATTGGGAAACCAAATTAAGACACAGGAAATGGAACAATAATAACAACCAAGAATCTTTACCTTAAAATCTTAATTATCCAAAAGTTTACAGCATGTTTGAAACTCAGAGTCCTGCTTGTAAATGAGTCTCTACATGGATTCTTGGTTGTTCTTATATATATTTATATATATATATATATATATTTGGAGAAAAAATGTAAGATAAAGTGGAAAAAGTTTTAAGACTTCAGTGGACTAAAGAACATAATGCATCTCATGAAAACTTTTTCCACTTTGTCATACATCTTTCCTCCAAAGTTGTTCTTGATATATAAACATTTATATATCATTATCCAATCTCTATATATATATATATATAGATTGTTTGATTTATTGAATGTGATGGACAAAGAATATTTAAAAGTTTTTTATTCAGTTTTTCTAATGCACAAATGGTTCTTTATGGGAACTAAGAAAGTGTAGAAATGGTCCGTTGAGATTATTGATTATTCACCATTTTCAAGGAGTTTGTTGTTAGTATAATTTCCTGTATTTAAGGTGTCTTGTATAGAAGTAGCAGTAATTCTAAGCTATGCTGGATGTGAGTAGTATTAATTATATATATATATATATATATATATATTTAAAAATTTCAGATATAATTAAAAATATATCTGTAAAAGAACAATATAAATAAAGACAGAAGGAAAACTTATCTTTGCCAGTGTGTTTCATCCTCTGATAGACTTTATCAATTGCCTTGATAAAGTCCATTAGAGGACAAAACACATCAGCTAAGTTTTCCTTTTGTCAGTATATATATATATATATATATGTGTATGTATGTCACCACGAAATGTATCTTTATGCATTAGACATCTGACAATCATTTTTCTCTTACTTAAACCCCTTGAACCCATCTCTCCTAAAATTCTCTCTGTTAAGGTTTAATCTCCCTCCTCCTCATACTTACACTCTCTCTAAATTCTGTTTTTTTATTTCCGGAGTTGTTTTTTCTGTTTTCTTTTTTTTGAATTTGTAGGTCTGATGAATTGGATCGTATTTACGATTCCAATGGAATAAATTATGACCATGGAATATTAGTGTTTAAGCCTTTTTATTATATATATATATATATATATATATATATATATATATATATATATATATTTACATGTTGGCACAAAAATAAATATCTGCTTAAATAAGTTGATCCAGATTAATTTTTAATGTAAATTACGTTTTTTTTTTTAAATGAACAAGGAATCTCCCTTTATGCTTAATACAAAAAATAAAACATTAATATTCACAACTTTAAAATATATATATTTTTTCCATATATATACAAATCTCATTTATTTTAAATGCCAAATATAATTCTTAAAATTAAAAAACTCTAATCCTAGTATAATAACCAACATTGTGACAACCAGATAATTTAAATTATGTAATGGTAAGTTTATACTCAGCACCTGAATATTGCATTGTGCATGAAACTTAGTGAGAGATAATATGTCCATTTATTATACTTAGTAGCTCTCATATTAGAGTGAGCAGTGTTTTATTAACACCAGCATTATATGTGTAATATATTATAATTATATATATATATATATATATATATATATATATATATATATATATATATATAATTATAATATGTATATATATATATATATATATAGAGAGAGAGAGAGAGAGAGAGAGGCAGATAGAGAGACAGATAGAGAGAGAGAGAAACAGAATGATAGAGGTTTAATTTTTTCTTAAATAAGTAACAAGATGATTTATTTCTAATAATTTTTCATTAGACTCATATTATCTGGTTATTTTTAAAGTATTTTCTATAACTTAGTAATTGTTTATGTTTCTGAATTCAATTCAGTTTTGTGAGTAAAAAGAAGACTGAGTTTGCACCTTACTCAACAAGTTGGTTTAAAATAAACTGTTATAGCCAAAAGAAAAATGGCTATTCTCTCAGTTAATTTCTTGAATTAGTTCAAAACTTATGTCATCCAGATATTATAAAGATCAAATCATTTAGAGAATGAAAACTGTAATTTTGAGCAAGAAATTCCCTAAGTAACTAGCCCTAAGGCTGTTAATATTTCATAGAATCTTGTTATGTAGCAGTAACCAAAAATTGACAAAATGAACTCTTTTTTTTTAAGTGATGGTTCTTTATTTACATGAAAGAAAAGCTTCTCAGAACTACAACATTTTTACCTCAAAAGAAAACATTAAAGAATTACTGTAATTTATAAAAATCTATCAAACAATTTGCTATGAACTGAATTCTATGTTTGGCATTAATCTCACTTATCCAGCATTTAGAATACCTTACACCTATAAAATCACTACAGTACAACTGATCCATAATTGCTAATGCAAAAGGTTTTCATTGGAATGGCTTTTAATTTTATAGGAAATTTGTTATTAAATCTGGCCAAATTTTTAAAATGGCTAAATTTTGAAAATTCAAAATTGAACATATTTAAAAAAATGCCACAGCTTTGCTTATTAAAACATGTATCAGAACTTATAAAGATTTAATTCAAAAAAAATATCTTAAGTGATTATTACAATGCATATGTACACTTTCTATTTATATGTAATTTTGACATTTAAGACATTGATCTGTTAGGGGATAACCAGTGGAACAACAGTGAAAAAAAAAAAAAAATGATGCAAACATGTATGGTTATATAAATATAGACTATTGACTTCTATATAGATCCATTGATTATTATTACTAAGCTGCAAATGATGTAGGATATATAAAGATATATCTACAGCTATGTATCTATCTATCTAGAGACATAGATATAGATATTAAAGTAGAAATATACAGGGTGTCTCAAAATAATGTATACACTCTTTAAATATTAATAGTTAATAATACATTACCATGGGGTGTGAATTTATATGGATGAAAATATGTAAAACAGATGGATTGGAAGAAGAGGGACAGTTGAATACCCACCTACATCACCAGATTTGACACCCTTGGATTTCTTTTTGTGGGGGTTTCTAAAAGACAAAGTTTACAGCAGGAAACCTGAAACAATTGCTGAAATGAGAGTAGCAATTGAAGAAGAATGTGCTCAAATACCAGAGGAAATAAAACTGGACGTTTGTAGGTCTATTTCTTCAAGATATGAAAAGTGTATTGAACAGAACGGCACTCAATTTGAGCACTTGATGTGAACTCATCATTATATGAACATTCTGCCATTGCCCCAAGTAACTGTTATCTTATTAAAGTTAATTTTCTATGTTTTTTTTTTTACTCTCAAATTCTTTAAATGTGTATTCTTTCTCTTGTATTAATCTTTTTTTACAAGTCAAAATACATAAATTGAATAAGTTATAACGATTCAAAGAGTGTATACATTATTTTGGGACATCCTGTATATATGAAGATGGACTGAAAGTTACTTTACTGTAATACTTTATTAACATTAAAAAGGGAAGATGTATTCAAACATTAAGGTTTTAAATTCCATTTTTTTTATATGTTTTATTATTCTAAAATTTTTATTTATCTTCTTCCAGATGATAGAAAATTATGGCAGCTGTTGCATGTCAATTAAGTTTAGAACAAATAATTTTTTCTATTTAAAGTGGCTATCATCAGGAAAAAAAAGATAACTCACTGAAAATAAGCTTTTAAAAATAATTAAAAAAAAAAACATGCCATTCAAATTTCATTTAAATTGAAATATAACCCCAAGAAGATTTTATCTAGTTGTTATATAACTGTTTTAACTGTTAATAAAATTATATTATGGTAAAGCAACTTCTGATGGGGGCCCACTCTGTATATACCATTGATATAAAACAAAAACCAATCAGTATATCAATTATTGACATTCTTGCATCATGGGGTAGTGAAGAATATATATATATATATATATATATATATATATATATATATATATATATATATATATATATATATATATATATATATATTTCTACATATATAGCTAATGTTTTTATTAAAGGAAAAGAAAAAGAATTAGGCTCTAAGGTTTTGAAATAAAATTAAAAAGTAAAATAAATAAAATAAAATAAAAATAGTTAAAAAAAAAAAAAAATATAATAAAATAAACAACAGAAATTAGGGGTTTATTCCCCATAGTTTTTTTTTTTTTTTTTTTTTTAAACATTGTCCGGACCAAACTCTTCTTTATAGTAACAAATATGACAGATTGTAAAATTTAAGATATTCTTTTGCACTAATGGTTTTGTAATACTTGTGTATAAGTTTTGATAATTTAATGTTTAAAAACTCACTTCTTATTTCAGCAATATTAAATGATGTATTCTTTAAACTGCCAGAATATATCATTTTTTTGTTAGCTTATTAGCCAGCACTCTTGAAACATTCTTGTTTGTTTTAAAAATTAGAATCCTATAAATATTCTATAAAAGTAAGTAGGAGGAAAATAAAAGTAAATAGTAGGATAACGAATATTTAAAAAAAAATAGTAACAAAATAACTTAAAAAAAATCATTTTCTTCTATGTACCGTGTCCTACTTCTTGTCCTTTGTAACTCTTAGTAAGCTTTGTCTTTTTACTATCTCTCCTAATCTCTGTTCTGCCAACCATTTATGTCAGCTCATTAGCGAGGTTATTTGCTGCTTTCCGCCATCCCTCTATATGTCTTGTGAATATCAAATTCTCCAGGCCACCTTTCTTCATTATGTGCCCTAGAAATTTCAACTGCCTCTTTCTGATACTGTGTATATATGTCCTTTTCGTTTCCATTTTCCCTCAAACTTTGCTGTTGATCCCATGGTCAGTTCATGTTATTCTCAGCATCCTTCTGTAGAATCACATTTCTATTACCTTAAGTCTCTTCTTCATCTGTGAGGAGATGGTTCAGCTTTCACTGTCATATAGGAGGACTGATATTATATAACAGTTCAGTACCCTTTTCTTTGTTTCTAATGAAATTTTCCTATTTCTTAATACTTTGCTTAGCTTTTGGGAGACCTGTAAAGACTAGCTAAGTGCATATTGCTATTGTTTTCACTAGTATTTGTTTCCTATTGATTTCACTTGCTTTTTCTTGCAACTCATAGACTGTAATTCTATAGTTGTAAGTAAACAGCCCAGATTGGAAATAAAGATTAAGTAACTGGTAAAACTAGGGTTGTCAACTGTCTATTATTTAGCTCTTTCTGTACTTTGTTGAACATAAAAGGCAAAAACAATGGCATTTTTCAATTATGTTGTGCATGGTGGGGATTATCCCCCCACTGATCTGCCAAGATGCCCATTAGGTGGTGTTGTTTCAGTACTATAAAAGAATAGTTATAGCTCTCTCTTCCTCTTTTTTGTTCTAGAATGCAGCTTGTAGAAGACTTGTCTAGTCTTCCCTTCTTAGGGGACATAGTCACCAAGCCACGTGGTGCATCTCTTACATGCATACACTCAAATCCACACACTCATATACATTCAGTCAGTTACATACCATGCATGATACACGCTTAGGCAATCATGTATCTTTTGATACATGACTGATGAGGCAGATTTTTTCCTGCAGTAGGTTGCCATTTCTTTCTGTGGTAGACCAATTGCCATCCAAGGCTATAGAATCTGGTCTGTCTTGCTAGAAGAAGAGGATTCATACCTTTCTCATGGGTATTAGCATGTAAGTAAATGTAATGGATTCGACTGGAATTCGAACTCGGCTCTCCGATTCCTCAATCCGAGCCGCTATCCATTACTCCACTGTGCATCCATATACATTATAAATGTTTTTTCTTACTTTTTTTCAGTTGTATGTATACACATCAGTGTATTTTCTTTCTTTTGTGAATCATGTTATCCACTATATGAAAATATATAAAAATATCCATGTGTTGAAATTAATGCCTGAAAATGTTGAATTCAATTTCTTTGATGATTTTCTATCTCAACTTTGTCCCATGACAAACCTGTAGATCCACAATTCTCTACAAATGGAACATCTACAGTATCTATAAGAATTAAATTAAAGATTGCTATATATATCTTAAATCTTAAAAACAAAAAAAAATGTTTCAAGATGTTAGTTAACCCCCTGGCAATATTATACAATGTCCGGTGGAGACTGTCTGAAAAATGTTACCATAATGGGAAATGCCGAGTCCGTGAAGCAAACTCTAATAACATAGAGCCAATGCATCTATGGAGGAGACTAAGGTAGCATCGGCATCTGTCTGGTGAAGCCAGCACCAAACAGAATACCAATAATGTTTTGCCTGGATAAGCAAATGGACACCTAGACATTCATACAGGTATATTGATATCATGTGCATATATATATATATATATATATATATATATATATATATATATATATATTTTGTTTATATATGTAGGAAATTATGGTATATAAATTTTGGCTAATTGAATCACAAGCTGGAAAACATTCACTGTAGCTGTAGCATGTTTTGTCCTTCCATCTGACTCAGCCCTTTTAAAGGATGAAAAGATTTGACAAAAAAATTTTCCAATTTTGTCATTCAATTATCCTATATATCTTCAAACAAGATTTTATACTTGTTCCATATTTAATTATATATATATATATATATATATATATATAGAAATGGACAAAAGTCCGACAATTTATTTATTAAAGACATTTTTTATTTTTAACGTTCTTTTTTTTTTTTTATAGATACAAGTATTTAAGTAAATGCTCTGTTTATAATAAACAGTATTAAATAACATTTACCGGTCTGAATGTCAAAGGACGAATATTTTCTATGAAAATTCTATCAGGCCGGTAAATATTTATACTATTTATTATAAACAGACATTTATTAAAAAAAAAAAAAAAAAAAAAAAAAAAAAAGAACATTAAACATAAAATGTCTTTTAATAAATATATATATATATATATATATATATGAATAAATAGATAATTGGAAAATATTTACTGATTGTCTATTTTATTCAATTTTATTTTCACTACAGATTTATTCTGAGAACTTTAACACATAATTATGTATACGTATATATATATATATATATATATATATATATATATATATATATGTGTGTGTGTGTGTGTGTGTGTGTGTGTGTGTGTGTGTGTGTGTCTTATTAAGGAGTGATAAAATATGTACACACTTTTTGTTGTTAGTAACTGCTTTGTGCCATTTTTTATATTCTTTTTTGAATAACTATATTATGTTACAGAATACTTGCAATCTTGTAGAATCTATGACAGAATGCAAGTCAAGAAATGTTCACTCTAGACTGGACCCATGGGAGAGAAAATTTTATATCATGGAGGCCCAAAACATTCTATGACCCCAGAATAGACATCACTAAGGAAACATTCTGGTGAGCAATATCTGTATATAAAGCAAACGGAAAAAAAATAAATGTTACACTCAGTTTGGATATAAAAACCTGCTTTATGTTCATTAAAATTTTACTAGGATTTTTTTTAATTGTTAAATAAAGTGTGTATACATTCTGGAGAGATGTTATGTATGTGTCTGTATGTATGTTTCTCTCTTTATATATATATATATATATATATATATATATATATATATATATGTGTGTGTGTGTGTGTGTGTGTGTGTGTGTGTGTGTAAAATTTCAGATATAACTAAAAATATATCTGTAAAAGGACAATAGGAATAAAGACAAAAGGAAAACTTAGCCAACCCATTCCATCCTCTGCTGAACTTTATCGATGCAAATATAAGGATTTTATTTCGCTATAAGTAAGAATATTGTTAGTTTTTGGAAATTTCAAACCGAAAAGTCTAGGTAAAGTATGGAGGATGCTAAGTGATGTAATATAATAAAACAAAAGCAAGTAAGTGATGTTTTTAAATATTTTGTATTTTTATTTTTCTTATAAATCCTTAAATCCTTATATATATTTGCCTTGCTAAAGTTCATCAGTAGATGAAATTCAACAGCTAAAATAAGTTTTCCTTTTGCCTTTTTCATATATATATATATATATATATATATATATATATATATATATATATATTTGTGTATGGATAATTACACACACACACACACATATATATATATATATATATATATATATATATATATATATATATGTATAAAATTTTATTAATTCAACTAACATGGTCTGTTTGTTTAATTTTCTATTGTATTTGTTTAACTTTTTGAATATGGTATTTGCACATGCAAGTCAAAATTGTGGATAAGCTGTGAAAGTTATATATATATGTAAAATACTAAAAAATAGTAGACAAGACTAGAGTCAGGCCAATGCTTGGATATTTTTAAAAGTGCACAATTCAGAAAAAACTGAATTTGTAGAGCTGGTAATAAAGACTTTTCCTAATCTTATATATATATATATATATATATATGGGCAATTGTTTTTTTTTCCTGTACTGATCATATACAGGAGTATTTGACAAATCTATTCACATATATATATATAATCCAGTACACATATATATATATAGCCATAGCTTATTCCTTATGTAACAGTAGAGTGTGTTTTTTCTACTTTTTGTGTTTCTTGTAAACAATGAATTCACTTTTGTATTCAAACTGAAGATGTTAATAATATATTGAAATATACATATTTTTTATCTGTTTTAGCAGATAATCTCTTTGCCGACAAACATATTTCTGATAATAAAACTTATTCTGCATGGATTCATGTTTTCTTCTAATAAAGCCATACAAATATATGTAATTACATATATTCAATTAAAAACATGACTATTATATATTCATTGCTGTCTAATTTTCCATACCTAATGTAATTCTCAGATGTTTCAAATGACTTTCATTCTTTAAGGCTATTGATACAATTTTCTTTACTTTCTTTGAATATTGTTGGCACATCTGGTTTGGTTCACCTGCTATATATTTAGAGACTCTTGATGAAATAATAAGAAGAATTGGCAATATTATTCCTTCTGATCTGGCATTTCAGCTTAAATCACTTTCTCACCACTGTAATGTAGCTTCCCTTTGCTTTTTCTATAAATACTTTCATGGTAATTGTTCTGAGGAACTTTCTTCTATGGTACTTAGACTTTATGAATTTAAGCACAGTACTAGATTGGCAGCTAGGTCTCATCATTATACAGTTGAGATGGCTAGATGTAACCATAAGTTTTTTTTAGCACTTCACCCCAAGTAAGGCAGGAGTGCCACTAGCACGCAAGGGGTTACAGAGAGTGAGAGCAAGAGTAAAGTGGGGGGGTGTTTGATGAAAGGATATAGAGAAGGACAGAGATCAGGATCAAGGCATCAGAAGATGTCAACTGACATTACATTTGAATAGCTATCATGGAAGCAAGTAGGAAGGTTGGGAGTTTCACTGCCAGGAAGTGTGAGAGAAAAAGCTATTGGAGTAGAAGAGGCAGTTACATTTCGACAGTGAAAAGGTGGGACCAGTATGCTAACCTAGTAGCAGGCTTAAATTAATGCAGTTGGGGTACCAGTGAAAGCAGTTTGTCAGAGCAGTTGGCATGAAAATATTTGTAGGAAAGACAGAGGGAAGCCACATCATGTCTGTGAGAAAGTGACTGTAGACGAGATACTAGATCAGGACCTATCACATTGCATATCTGTCTCTGAATTTTGTCGAGGACCTTGAGATGAACAGCGAGAGCACCAGATCATATGTTGCAACAGTATTCAGTGCAAGGATGAATGGTAGATTTAGAGATTTAAAGGATGGACTCAGGTGCGAAAAACCTTCTGGCATGACACAGAGAACTGACTTTTCTTGCAGTAGATGAAGCGATTGTAATTGTTCCACCTCAGGTCAGTGGAAAATATGAGACCCAGGAGGTGCAGAGAGAAGCTCTTGTGGAGTTGGGCAAATATTGGGATTTAAGCTCACCACAGACATCAGGTAGAACTTGTAAATATGATCCATTGCTAAAAAATAAGTACCCAAGTTCAGTACCTTGAGCCAGCTCTGCAAAAATCATTCTTACATTTATTTCTCTTTAAACCATATTGCTTTATTAAAATTCATCAGATCATAGCAAAGTACACACACATATATGTGTATATAAGGCATGTAGGAAAATTCCCAGTGTTCTTTTTCAAAAACTAGAGAACAAATATTTTTTTAACCCTTCAGGATGTAGACGATCAGATTCCTTTCTTTTATTATCTGTGAATTGTCATGCCTTCTTAAGAAGAGCAGAAGAGTTGTTTCCCATTGCCTTCCCTATGGTCTGGAATTCCTTCCTTCTCTTAGACTGGTTGCCATCCAAGGCTAGAGAGTCCAGTCTCTTGCTACTTAACTCAAAGATAGAGGGAGATACTTTTCACAAGGGCATTAATGCAAAAGTGAAAGCTGCTGACCAATCCAGGGTTTGAACTTTGCCCACCGATTTTACTGTTACCCTATCTTCACATTCAAAGAGAGAGATTGAACACAGTTCAAGAAAAAAGAAAAAATGCAGAAATTAAATTCTAAATCTTTCTCTTGAAGTTTTAATTATAACCAACATTTGTTTATATTTTAATTCTCTCTGCCTATATATATATATGCTTCCATCACTAAAAATATTATCTAATCTGGAAATGTCTTTTTGAAGAACAAAATGCATTACATCGTTTTTTTTTTTTCCATTTTGTCATTCAGTTATCCAACCCTAAAATGAAATGTAGAATTTGTATATTATATTATCCCATAAATAAATACAAATGTAAGTACTCAAAGAAAATAACCTTAAACTGAAAGTCATTTGATTTGCTATGTTGAGAAATCACATGTGGCTTTTGGAAATTTGATTTCAGGTGGAAAAAAAAAAAAAAAAACTTGGAAAAACCTTAAAGAAAACAAAAAAAAAAAAGTGCAGACATGTTTTTATGTGAAAAATGATACAGAATTACTAATATAGACAGAAATTCTGTACATATTTAGGCAAGAGCTGAAATAACAGTCTCTATTGACAAGGTTCTGTGTAATGTATTTGCCAGAGAACTGGCATAGAAATTTCTAAAACATATTTAAGAGAAGAAAAATACATTCAGGAAATGGGTTTTACTGAGATCATAGACAGTACACAGTAAGTTTATATATCAGTAATTTCTAAAGGAATTAAACAATAAACAGTTTGCATATACCATTATATACATATATGCAGATAATAAGAATTAAGTCAGCATATCTATCTTAGTGGCTTTATCACCTTGTGCGGTGTGAAATGATTAGAAAAAATATGAAAGAGAACGGAAAAGTTCTGCCTAACTAAGAAGAAATTACTTTTGAAACAAAAATTATGATGGATTTTGTGAAGTGCAATCGGCTTAGAAATTTTTAGCAACCTTTCATGTGTATATATATATATATATATATATATATATATATATGAACATTGAAGTCAACACCCAAAGGCAACAGTCTGTTTCATGCTAAACGTAATCATCAGGCCATATGCTCTATCCCTGATACTGAGCACTTTAATCCATAAATATAGCATATCTTAAAAATATATTTTATCATATATTATATATATATATATATATATATATATATATATATATATATATATATAAAGTGTGTTCGAATAACTCGGACCAATTTTAAATGTGAACTAAGTTTCAGTGTCTAATGATTTTTTCTTTTTCTTTCAGATTTAGTGGACATTTGGGTGATATTATTTTTTACACATAATTGCCATGGCTTAAATAACATGGTCCAATAGAGAAATAAATATATTTTCACCAATAACACAGATTTATTTACTGCTGACTTTGATCCGCCTCAATGAAACACTCTTATATATAATCCAATCTTATATATATATATATATATATATATATATATATATATATATATATATATATATATAGTGCTGTTTTGATAAAAGTGACTCACCTGATTTTTTTTACTAAATGTTCTCTTCTCCGATGAAACGAAAGTTGAGCTAAATTCAAAGGATAAGCAATCTAAAATCCGAAGAAGAAGCTTTGAAAGGTCTTTGAATTTAGCAGTAAGTACTGTCAAGCATCCGTTCAGTATAATGTTCTGGGGATGCTTTTCTTTTCATGGAACTGGTTTCTTAAAACCTATTGAAAAGACCCTCAGGAGCGAGCAGTACAAGAGAATATTAGAGTCTTGTCTGCTCCCTTCTGCTGAAAGGGTGCAAATCGGCCCCACCAAGCTCATTTTATGCAGGATAATGCTCCCTGCATCAAAATTGATGAAAGAATACTTTGATGAGAAGCAGGTGAGTGTTATGACATGGGCGCCCCAATCTCCTGACCTCCACCCCATAGAAAACTTATGGAGCATTATAAAGTACAGGCTCTCGAGAAAGCAGTTGAACAACATGTGTGTGTGTGTGTGTGTGTATATGTGTGTGTGTGTGTGTGAGGGGGTCTGAAATGTTCTCTTGGCATAGCCCATTGCATGAAATCCAAATTTTAATGACCAAATAACTGAGTACAAACATTGGCAAGTCAGTTGGACTGAAAGCTTTTCAGCATCCCCTTGTATGTCTGTATGTATGTATATATAAATATATATATATATATATATATATATATATATATATATATATATATATATATATATATGTATGCACATAGATCAATACCTGTATGTTAAGGGTGAGCAATGAAAGTAGCAAAGACATACTGCGGAAATCATGATAACTATGTAGCCTTTAGAAGCAAATGTAATGAATTCTGATGAAGAAGCTGAATGTGAATGCAAAACAGATATGTCACGTGGGAAGCTGCACAGGAGGATGGATGATTGGGTGTCAGCATGTGGGCAAGGGCAGGGGGTCACAGGTGGGTGATTTGTCAACATCAAGTCAGCATAAAACTCTTGGCCTCATCCTGAAACTGATTTCTAAATGTCTTCTGGAGACTTGAACAGTAGTTTTCCAATATTAATCAAAAGAAACAAATCTAAATATATGATTACAAATTATTGCTTTGGCAATAAATGTTTACCTCATCACACAGAAAACAGATTCATGATTGGTTGGGTCTTAAGAAATTTATGAGTTATGTCCCTTTGACTCAATTATTTTTTTTTATTAGACAATCATTATTTTATTACATTGTTTAATTAGAACTTCATAGCTAATTAAAAATTTATTTCACATTTATCTTGAAGTTATTTAAAATAAATTATTTTAACTTTTTATTAACTTCTTTCTATCTTTTTATGTGCCATGTCCTTTCAGGACATAGGCGATCATGGCTCTCCACCTCCTCCTGTCCCTTGCAACTCTCAGCAAGTATCTTCCTCTGCTTCCTCCCCCAGACCATGTTCTGTCATCCGCCTGCTCAAGCCCACCAGTTATGTCACATGCTGCTTTTCCCTTGTCTCTTTTTCCCTCTATTCAACCTGTGAGTATCAGATTCTCTAGGCCCTCCTTCCTCATTATGTGTCCCAGAAACTTCAGCTGCCTCTTCCTGGTATATAAGTATAAGCTTTCTCCTTGTTTGTAACCTCTCTAAAACCTTATTGTTGCTCACACACTCGTCTACTGAAACATATTTTGGTGGATGCATTGTGGAATAATGGATAATGGCTCAGACTGAAGAACTGGAGAGCCGAGTTCAAATTCCAGTTGAATTCGTTACATTCATTTATATGCAAATACCCTTGGAAAAGGTATGAATCCATCTCTCCTCCCCCCAGCTATGGGTTAATAGTAGGATAGACAGGGTCCTTTGAATTAGGTGGCAACCAGTCCAGGAGAAGGACAACTTTAAATTCAAAACCTCAAAATATGGGTTAAATAGCCTCACTAAACTGCAATTGACCAAGTGTTGTGAATACAATTACACCCCTGAAGACATGGTTAATTGGGGATTGGGGGGGGGAGGCATCCGCCAACAGGAGAATTCCCTGAATTTGGATGAAACATATTTATACATTTGATTTGCTTTCAACAGCTTTTTAGCCTTTTGTGAGTTAAAGCTGAAACATTTTGGATTGTAAAAATAATTCTTTCCTGTGAGTAACTATTGCAATAACAATTTTTTGTGACTTTTTTCAGATACAAGTCTTACTATTTAATCCCTAGCTGAGGGAGAAAATTCATACCTTTCCTCAGGGTATATGTGCATAAGTGAATGTAATGAACCCAAATGGAATTTGAACTTGGCTCACCAATTTCTCAATCCACACCACTATCCAATATCCCACCCGCACATCCCATATTTATACATTAAATTATTTCTCTTGAAGTTTCAGGACAGATCTGGCAGAGGAAATAATACAGTAACTTGTATTATTGCAACATAATATATTCATTTCTGTCTGAGGAGGAGTTATCATTATTTACATTATTTATATATGGACTATTGTCCTTATCTTTCTTGTTATTATCACAATGTTTTGGCTATTGTGCTCTCCAGCTTTCCTCAGGTACTTGTCAATCTGGATAGCCTTCAGGGAATTTTGAACAGAATCTTTTACTTAATCTATGGGATAGGTTGTTCTCCATCCACTAATCATGTCTAGGGATATCTCATCTAGAAATGGGGCAAGAAATAAGTGGAACTTGATGAGATATTCATAGACAGTGGAATGAGAACAATCTATCCACAGAGATTAAATAAAAGGTTCAGATCTATCAACATAGATTAAATAAAAGGTTCAGATCTAAATTCCCTGAAGATTGACAAGCACCTGATTGAGGTCAGAAAGCACAGCATTGATAACAAAAAAAAAAAAGATGAAGACAATAGTCTGCACAATTTTTTAATCATTTCACCCCAAGCAAGGGGGTACTGGATGTGAAAGAGAATGAGAAGACTTTAGTGAGGAGAATGGACAATAAAAAAACAGGTTTCAGGAAGACAGAAAATAGCGATGGAAGTTGCATTTAAATTTTTGAAGATTGTAGCTGCCAGAGAAGCAAGTAACCGGAAATAATAATATATTCATGAATCAAGTTTTTAAGCTGTACTCATTTGTAAGTATTTTTAGACATATTATTCACCAATCAGTTTGACATTCTAATATTCATTTTGTTGGGATTCCTTTTAGTGGTGAATTCTAAGAAATGCCTGAAGAACATCTACATGCAAACAGAGTTTATACTAGATTTACCTATATGTTAAAAGAGACCTTACAGATTCATAGATATTTTTAAAGATATATAGATTTATGTATTTTCTCTCTGAATTTCTTATATATTATATAAAGTCTTTATATATATATATATATATATATATATATATATATATATATATATATATATATATATATATAATATAAATAAAAATATATATATATATATATATATAAATATTTAAAAACCTTTGTTTATTATAAACATTTTAGAACTTTGTTGCTATATTCATAAGTGACTTTATTTTTGGCTGTAATTTTTTATATAAGAGACTTCTAGAATTTGAAGGTATTTATTATTTTGGTGGTGGAGTATAGTTGTGTTGTCAATTAATATCTGTCTAAACTGTGAATGTGGACAGGAATGTCCTTTAAATGTTATGAAAAGGAGCTATATTCATTCAAGTGAAATGTAAGTCTCCTTGACATAGTCATAGTAGTAAAACCAACATATATATTAAAATTTTTTTCAGAGATACAATTTCCCAAAGGATATTTATATTGATATACAATGTTGGCCTTTTGTGAAATATTACTTGATGGAGAAAAGTTATTGTGAATGATTAAGTTTGTTGTATTAAACTTAATGTACTATATAATTAGATTTATTTTTTTACTGGATTAGTAGGAATATATTAGTACATGAGATTTTTGATAATTTTTTCATCCTCTTAGAATCTATTTGATTGTGGTATAGTAATTTGGTATGTTTAGGGTTATTTGAGGAAGCATTATGTTATTTTTGATTTATGTTAATACTTCTAATAGCTCATCTAATTTGTTTATCAACAAAGTAATTAGGGAAGTCATTATTAATATATATATAAAATTCTAATTATATATATATATATATATATATATATATATATATATATATATTTTTTGAAGAATAAAAAATATTAAAAAATTTTAAATTTTGAGACACACTGGGTTGTATGTTAATCCTCAACAAGTTTAGTTAGACCAGTATTCAGGAGAAAAATTCCTGGTCTGTGTGTGTATATATATATATATATATATATTAGGATTTATATATATATATATATATATATATATATATATATATATATAATTAGGCTTTTATATATATATATATATATATATTATTGTCATCCACAGACAGACTGTTTCGCTGTATCACAGCTCATCAGTGTGGCTAGTTGTCGGGTTGCCTCTAGCTAGGATCGAAATCTGACTGAACTGCCATCAGTTGGGGATTCTACCACTAAGCATCTACCACGGCAGAGATGAAGGTGAATTTAAGTGTATTTATTTTTAGATAAACACACAGTGACTGAAAGAACTCGATTCGATCTACTGTAGTGTCTTACATTATTAGCTGTAATGGTCGCTGTTTACAAACACACACTTCCTTCCCAGAGAGCTCGACCGAAATAAATTTTTCAGGAGCATATACCCAAGTATAGGATTGGTGTAGATAGAATAAAATTCCAGTAATCAAAAACACTATTCTTAAAAGAGTGCTCAATATAGAGTAGAGCAATTATTATTTATTCAAAAATTATAACATAAACAAGTTATAACATCATTACAAAATAACCATTTTGTTTCAACACTTCTGGAATCTTCTCAAGTGATGGTATTGAATGTAGAATAAAGAGTTTTTTATGATAGTATATATATATATATATATATATATATATATATATATGTAAATATTCTAAGATGAAGTATATTTGTAGAAAAGACAAAATGAATGAAAGACAAGAGGAAATCATGCTTAATTTAGCTGACATGTTTCGTCATTTTGCCTTGATAAAGTCTGTCAAATGACAAAATGTTTTGGCTAAAATATATATATATAAAAGTTTAGTTATATCCAATTCAAATTATATCCTAAATAAATTTCTATGATGTATAGGAAAGTTATCTTTTCTTGATTAGGTTCAATGGGTTAAATAGTTATAAAATTGCATGTAGATAATTCTGAGATTTTGATCATTTTGAAAGTGTTTTAAAAATTTATCAAAGAAATCTGTTAAGTTTAACCATTTTGTTTTTATTAGAACTTTATTTTGCAGATTATCTGATGCGATTAATGGGACATAACTCCATTTAATTTTTCAAATGCTACGATCTGGAGGCTATATGTGTTAATGCAGCCTAGATGCAGAATTTTAAGAACTTTAAAATTTTACTGTATTAATCTTATTGTAACTACAAAAAGTAGGGATATTATTTTTGGGATAATAATTTGGGAGATTATTGCAATATTTTCTAAATCTATGAATTGAAAAGAAAAAACTCAAATGCAAGCAGAAGTTAGGTTAATGCTGCTGCTGATAAAGCATTTCTAAAATGAAGTTTGATGGAGGCATTGACAATGTTTGAAAAATTTGCTTAAGGTATTCAAGAAAGAAAGAGATACTGGGTTATGGACATGACAGGATGTATTTGTTTGAGATAAGAGGTTTTAAAAAGAATATGATGTGCTGTGATTAAGAGACAGTTTTGGTCAAATGACATTATTTCTTTAGTTGATAAAATAAATGATAGCTATAGAATTTGGTTCCTTGTCTGCATGTTGTGACTCAGAGTTAGCTGACCAGTTGAAAGTATATACATACATACATATATATATATATATATATATATATATATATATATATATATATATATATATATATGTATGGACAGGACTGTGTAAAAAATGGATTGGTTTGAAACATTTATAGTAGTATACACACACATACATACATATATGCATATTTATTCATATTTACATACATATATAGTTAAATGTATGTGTATGCATATATATAATTATATATGTGAGAATATGATATATAAATTCTATATATCAGACAAATGGTGGGTAACTGAATGGCAAAACTAAAAATCCTATGTAATGCATTTCATCATACAAAAGGAGTTCTTAGACTAAATAATGTGTTTATTGATAGGATCACACACACACACACACACACACATATATATGTAGAGAGGAAGGAATGAAATACATACAAATAAACATCAGTTACAGTTTATTACATAATTCAAATAATATGATAAATTATCATTAATAATTTATCTTGATATATAATTATAACTGATGCTTATTTGTTATTTAATTTCCTCTCCCTACCTACCTATATACATACACATGTATATCTATAAACATTATTTAGTTTGAAGAAGTTCTTTTGAAATACAGAACCTGTCACATAGGATTTCTCCATTTTGTCATTCAGTTACACACCATAATTGCATATACATGGCAATATCTCTATATAGATATACATGTGTATGTACATATATATCTATATTTATGCATTCATCAAATGATAGTGTGTTACAAAAAACCTCTATTTTGTAATTTCTAGCAATGACATTAAGCAATTTGATGTTGCAAGAGCCAAATATGAAAAATATGAAAGAGTCACACCAACCAAAATTTTATTTAGCTTATAAAAAAATTAAGTTCAATTATTATACAGAGACTACAAGGAGAACAGATCTGGCTTATAATCTGCCTCAAATAATATATATATGTATGTATGTATTCTAAGATTGAATGACATCAATATTTGCTTGTAAAGGTCTATGCCTTTTATTTACATTCAGACTAATGTCATTATTTTTGTTGTTGTTATGATGTTTCGGGCATTTGGGCTCCCTGGCCTTCTTCAGGTGTCTTATCAGTCCAGGTAACCTTTGTAAGATAAACTGTGACACAAAACACAGCATGATCTACTATAACAACCATAAACTGTTTCTGTAGTCTCAGTATAATTTTAAACTAATTTTTTCATTGTGTAAGACTTACTGATCATATATAATACATTTCTAACCAACTTTTCTGGGAAAAACGTAATTTTTAACACCTCTAATTTTCATTAGAATTTTGTTACATTCATAATGATTTTGACAGCTGATTTTTATCAAAAAATATGTAATTTAAAAAAATCTTTTGGGAAGAAATGTGTCTTTGCAATAAAAAACGTGTTAATTTGAATTTTGGGTTGGGCACTCCTCACTTTATATTTGGCTTCTCTGATGTTCTGAAGCTTATGAATATTGCTGGGAATTATGAAAATATTGAAGCATTTTGCAATACAGTATCATTTGAAAAATTTATATATATATATATATATATATATATATATATATATATCTATAGGATTTGATCTAAGGCTGTTGGAAGAGGACATGGAAATCAGCAAGGGAGACCAGCACCAGGAAAACAACGACATTTGAACACATGTCACAGCCACAGAAAATAGGAATTTACCATTCGACCTCTATGGGCGTAAAGGGATATAAGACGACGTCCCCACTGAAATTTGAAAACATCAAAAGTGAACATACAACAATTGAAGGCTAACAGGAAAGCAGAGAATAAAGTTGAAAGCAATGAAAAGTTTTCAGAGATATTTAGGTGGGGTAATGAAAGAGTAGGAGGTGGAAGAGAGTATATTGGAGGGAGATTTAAGGTGAAGGACGATGACAGAAAGAAAGATAGCATAGATTTTTAAAAATATACTGGGGAGGCAGATGAGCTGTGAAAAGAAAGAGAGACAAAATATATGTGTATATGAAAAGAGAAAGGAGGAAAGAAAGAGAGAGAAATGAAAAGAAAAAGAATGAAAGGGATTTGTAAAGCGTGTTTAAAACTGTTTTTTTTTATCAATGCTTGTACAAATGAAATAACAGATTTGAAGTTTTTCTTCAAAGAAATCCATTAGAGGAAAGAAATTACACCTGTTTAGTTTAAAATTACACCTGTTTAGTTTAAAATTACACCTGTTCAGTTTAAAATTACACCTGTTTAGTTTAAAATTACACCTGTTTAGTTTAAAATTTTGCTAAGGAAGTGTATTTTCCCTTTATTTATGGTGTATATGTCTCAAAACTCATAGTGAGTTCCTGAAACCCTGTATTATACAAAACTCTCTCTCTATATATATATACTATGTATTTTTGCATGCACACATAACTCTGTAAAATCTTAATTTATAAACTAATAAGAAATTCTAAATCAGGCCACTCTAGAAGTGTTACTGGTACCATGTAGTCCAGCAATACCTGCTGCATGGTTGAGTCATTGGCAACTAAACCAGTTCCCCCACCAGGCTTTTCTAGTGAAGAGAGTAGCTTAAAAAGAGAGGAAGAACATTCTTGTAGGGTTCACGGCCATTTAGCACAACGGAGTTGACTGGGCTACATAGCTATTTATGAAGCCAGTGCAATAACGACATGGCATTGCTGATCAGAAGGCTTCTTAAATTGAAGTCATTGCCCAGGGGCAAAGGGTTCCCCACAAAGGAATCAAATGGACACATGTCTATGACCAAGGTGATCTTTCAAATTGGGGGACATTGGCTGTGATTTGACCTGGAGAAGGACGGACTCTGTCAGATCTTCTTGCCTAAGACATACTATGAGTAAATGAATACCCTTTTGGCTTTCAGCATAAATATGTAGAGGGAACTGTGCAATGACTCTATGACTGCAACTGGTCACGGAACTTATGATTAGGGTGATGATGATGATAACAATAAAAGATTAACATTGACTAATAATAATAAAGTAGAATAATTATAACAATATATTGTAATAAAATTCATGTGATGGCTAGAAGATTTGTTCTTATCATAGATCTTAGCAACCTCATCACATGACATTTTTCTTCATGAACTTTCTACCCTATTCCCTGAAAAAAAATCAGGATCATGAGTCCCATAACCCATTAATATTGAATTGGTTAAGCATCTTAGTTCACATCACCTCCTTTTGAGTAAACAATATATCTTCCATTTCTCTAGGTCTATCACCGATATATTAACTCTTAGGAGATGACAGGGTCGATCTATCGGTTGAAGATGACTGGGCTGACAAATCAGCCCAATAATACAAGCCTCAAGAATTGTTGGCTGGTCTTTGTACCAGCCAATCAGATTGCTTTTCACATTTTTTCACCGTGTTCAGTGATTTTACATTGATTTTTTTTGTGTTCCAAATGAGGGCATGTAAAAAGGATTCTCTCTTGGCATTGAAACTCCAAATGAGGCTCCTTCTCCAAGGGGTTAAAAGCCATTACAGAATTTGTCTATCAAGCTTCAGATAAGAACAGCAAAGCATGTACTGTGGCATGATGACCTTGAGCTTGCAGAGAAGGTCTGGACAAATATTTGGTCTAGACCAATCAGTCCTAACAAATTGTGTAATGAAAGTTGTATTGAATGGACACACTTCTAGTTCCTTTTATATTAATGCAGGGGCCCCACAGAGCTTTATTCTCAGATCTACACTGTTTCTGATCTTTGTTAACGACCTTCCTGATGTCATCAGTTCCCAACTAGGTATCTATGCAGATGACACTACTATTTATTCATGTCTTAGTAGCAAGTCCAACAGATCCAGCAAGGTAGAATTTGGTAACTGCTCTCAAAAAGGACTTCCAATCAGTGATTAACTGAAGCAAGGAATGGCTTGTAAATTTTAACACCTCCAAAACAAAACTGGTTTCATTTAATCACCAGAGAGAATCTTTTCTGCCTGCCTTCAGGAGAGCCACACTTTACACCTTCTTGGACTTATATTTTTCAGTGATTATGTTGAATCAATTGCTAGATCTACTGTGAGGAAAGTTGGTTCACTATATAATGCCAGTTTATTCTTCTTGACAGAATTCCTCTTGCAAATTTATAAATCTGCCATTCGTCCATGTATTGAATATTGTTCGTAATATCTTGTCTGGTGCTCCTACTATATATCTTGAGATTCTTGACAAAATTCAAAGAAGGTTCTGTAATGTAATTAAAACTGACCTGGCATCTTGACTCCAATTTCATCCCACCAACATGATATGGCTTCCCTCTGCCTTTTTTACAAATATTTTTATATCAATTGTTCAGATGAGCTGTTCTCTTTAGTGCCTCAACTGCATGAATTTAAGTGTGCTATTAGATTGGGCAACTATATCTTACTTCTCCACATTAAAGTCTTCTCATTCTCTTCCACCCCCTGTA
>CAHIKZ030001469.1:1970000-1977500 GCA_903632075.3 Acanthosepion pharaonis | reverse complement strand
TGTAACAACAACAAAAGATAATAATGATAATAATAGAAGTAATAAAAAGAATATCAATGAAAGAAATATGGCTGTTTGCAGTCATGGAACAGCTTTATTTTTCTCAGTAATTAAAAAAAAGTATCATTTAAGATGGATAAAATGATTTTAAAAGAATAAAAGGAAGTAAAGAAAAATCTATTCAAATTTAAAGAAAATGGTGGTGTTAAATTTAGGTTTCTGTTTTTGTTTCAATTAGGAATAATTGTGACATTTATTAATTTTTTTTTTTTTGAGATTGGGATATTTCAGGCTTTGATTAATTTCACATTTAAATATAAATTATTTTATTATCATTTAGTTTATTTTATCCATTCCATTCCATTTCTGTACATTTCCACCCTTATTAATCTTATAGATTGAAAATTTATATGATTAATGTTTTTCATTTTCTTCTTATTTATAGATTATAAATTATAAGGTAAGATCTGTGGGAAGTGTAACAGCTAATGGTTAGGAAAGAGAAATTAGCTATCTGTGTTCAAATTCTGGCTGGTTTTATTACAGTCACTTTTGCACAAATATCTGTAGAAAAGATATGAGTCTATATCTTCTCCTCCCCAGCTATGGGTTAAGTGGCAGAGAAGACTGGGCTTTCTAGCCATGGTTGGAAGCCAGTTAAAGAGAAGGATAACTCTGATATTTTTTTTTTAACATACAATGTGTGTTAGCACGTGCAATACCCTGTCTTCATCAGCCGCCGACCAGGGGTGATCTCACGGTTTCGGTGGCTATGGCGGGACCACCACCCCTAGCGCCACCAGCAGCGTTTGCCACCAGGCATGGTATGAAGATAAGCTAACTAATTGTTCCTTTTGGTAAAATCTATCTGCAATGAAAGTTTCTTGAACGCTTTTGCTGTTATTGACGCGCTCGTAAAAGTCATTATAGACGACCACGCAAATATCTCACTTGGCGCATATTAGGGTCGATGTTGCGCATTCTATTTGCTTGTTTTGATCTCACCAAATCCAACTTGACGCGTTGAACAGTTTTTGAAGGCGATGCGAAACGCTTTTTCAACCAACGGCCAGTGATGCCTATTTTTGAAAGGAAGGAAATGACCGAATGTCCCAGGAACCCACGACACCCAATCTCAATAGGCATCACGTGACACGTCCAACCATTTTCCATACACTCGCATGCAGTGACTCGTCCGGTTTTTCTTTAGTTCGTGCGCCTCCACCCTGTTCTCTTCCCAAGGGACTGTTAATTCTATTAGGAAGACAGTCTTTTTAAGTCGGACCACAACACAAATGTCGGGACGCTTGTCTGTTCAGCGATGTGTATTGGAAATTTTAAGGATATCATTAGATCCACTAAAACCTTCCAATCACTGGCACCACTCAGCAGCTTTATATTGGGGGGGTTGTTTGTTTTTTTTTTTGCAGGGCATTCCCTTCCTTATGGAATTCAATCTAGTTTCCTTGGATGCCACAAGCTGTTGATTTGCTGTCTCACATTGTGTTCTTATTAGATCCCTTATCACCTCTAATACCTTGTTGTGTCGCCATGTGTACATATGGAGCGAATGTGGACAAGCAGAAAACACATGACGCAAAGTACCTCGGTCTTTTTGACACAAAAAACAGAGATCTGTATCTGTGTATCCCCACATTTTCATATAAAAACTATATGCAGCCTTGGCAAGGTGAATTCTATACAACCATTGAATCATAAACTAAATAAAAATGGCACACCTTTTTAAAATAAAATACATCCACTATGATAATGATTGAAGTAATAAAAATGTCTGGTTCAAATACATTCCATTAATTCTTTAAAATTTGCTTTGTTTATTTTTTGTACACAAAGCTAAGCAGATATTAGCCCCCCCCCCCGACTGCCAAGAAAAATAATCTAAGTGAAGGGGATGTGTTTTCATTAAATAAGGTACAAAGATCCTTGCTTACTGTGAAGGCCTTCATGGCCAAGTAGGAAAGTACAGAGCAGTAGTTTCCCCTACAAAAGGGGATGCTGGTTAAATCCCTGCTGGAGGACACATTTTCTTTAAAGCATGAAAATGAAAGCACAGTACACACTGCTTAATGAATAAATAAAATGGAGAATCTATTACAAATAACTGTCCTTAATATAATAATGTTTGAATTAATGAGGATGTATATATATATATATATATATATATATATATATATATATATATATATAAAGAGGAAAAAATCTTTATTCTGAAATCAACACCATCACTTGACAAGACACAAGAAGTGTTGAAACAAGATGTTATAACATGTTTATGTTATAATTTTTGAATAAATACTATTTGTTCTACTCTGTACTGAGCACTCTTTTAAGAATAGTATTTTTGGTTATTGGAATTTTATTCCATCTATACCATTCTTACACTCGTGTATATATATATATATATATATATATATATATATATAACCATAAAAAAGTTATTGGTTAGATAGTTTAGAGGTATGTGTGTTTGTGTGTATGTGTGAGTGTGTGGAATCTGGCAGTTTTGAGAGACCATAGATCTGTGCCCAAAGAATTATGCTTCAGCTGTTGATGTCTGCATGCCATCAGTTATGACTGTACAGCCCCACATGGGAGTGAGAGCCTTGATTGTAATCACTGCATGTGAAGATGCCCTCTGCTGACATCATCATGTTATTTTCTTTCCATTGAGTTCACTTCTTTCCAGTGGCAAGCTTCCTTTTCTCTCCTCACTCCAGCCTTTAGTGTGAAAAGATGAATAATCGTTGATGATAACTTCACACCTCTCAATGACTTGTAGAAAAGCCAAGGTCACCCTTGTCTCCTCTTGCCAGTGGCCAGTTCTCTGTATAGGAGGACCTTCAGAATCCTTCAATCTGGGGCATATGATGTACATGTCCAAGTCAGCAGAACTGTCATTGTTAGAGAAGGGCTTAGAGGCTGGGTAACTGGGCATGGGTGAAAATTACAGTATTAGTGATTGGGTCAGATCAGTCGATGCCCAGAATGTGAATATGAAAGGTGCTAAAGAATCACTCCTGTCTGCAGTAGATACTTCAAGTCTCAGTGATGTAGAGCAGCATGCTGAGGATATGTCTTCTCTAGGGTATAGGTCTGGCGTTTTATGAAAGATCAGCAGTTGCCCATGCAACACATCTCTCTCCATGCCATCAATGTTGCCCAAGGGAAAGGTAGAGGCCAATAAAGAAATTATATATATATATATATATATATATATATATATATATGCATGCATACTGTCCACTAAAACGACTTCTTCAAATTAATGTTCTTCTTGGTGGAATTATGTATATGTACAGGAAGGGAGGAAAATATGTATATAATTATAATTATCTAATTATTTTAATTATAATTAAATAATTTAATTATAATTATTTACTTATTTTAGTTATAATTAATGTTTATGTTTATATTTCTCCCCTCCAACTACATATCTGTATATAAATACAGTCTGTAAGGACATTTACTTTAGTTTGATGTAGTCCTCTTAGCAGATGAAATACATGACATAGAATTTTTTTGCCATTCAATTACCCATACTGGACTATATATTTGACACACTTATGTTTATAATTATTTATATGTGCATGTATTTAAACAAGTTGTATTAAATTTAAGTGACAAGGTCTTTCTGTTTAATTTGTAATGGGGCTATCAGTATGTGATGAAGATACCATTGTTGAAGAGATATTATTTAGTGATAGGATGTATAGTTATCTGAGAGAGATAATGTAGTGATAGTTATTTTCTCCAATCAGAGATAGGAGTCAAAATACAACCAATATTGTACAATTAATAATGATATTTTATTGCCTTAGCAAAACTAAATAGGAAGAATATGAAAAGCGATAAATGGAGGTGTGTATATAGAGATCTCCTTATTTGAGTGTGCCAAGTTCTATTGAAGAAGTCAAGAGACTTATGGCAGAAAAAAAGATTTTTACTAGTTTCATAGATTTATCATCATAGTGCATTTGTATAGTAGGTTGTGTACAACATGACATGTGATTTGCTGATGACTAAGAAAGGAAACATAACATATCTTGTCTCTATGACATTTTGTGACTAAAAGGAGAAAGAAGACAGAGAGAGACCACATATGCTTTTCTTTATACTGCTTTTTGCCAATGTCATCTTGTGGGTGGAAGTAGAAGTTTCTTGGCAGACAATGTTGAGTTAATTCCTCTTGGCAAAATGGCAGTTTGGCAAAGATAGATCTACACAGGTGGCACTGCTAAGTTATTTGCATGGGAATAGTTATAAGTTGGTCAATCATTGAGCTAGCCTCATATATATATATATATATATATATATATATAAATATATGGATATATAGATCCGACAGTATGAATATGAAAAATATATGAAAAAACAAACAAAAAAACTAATATGCAATTATGCTGTTTTAATGTTTAATGTCAACGTCGGACGTTTCGGTCTAATAGACCATCTTCAGGACATATTCATAAAACATAATTAACATAGACCATATACAATTCAACATGAAAAAGATGATGGACATAAAAGATGAAGATGGTCTATTAGACCAAAACGTCTGACGTTGACATTAAACATTAAAACTGCATAATCACATATTAGGATTTTTGTTTGTTTTTTAAGTATATTTTTCTTCATATATATATATATATATAGGCCACTCAGAGAGAATAAGGAAGGCATCTTGGAGTTAAGGTGACCAGAGTGAAAAGGGTAAATCCAGCAGGATTTTAACAGACAAGTGGAGTAATCCTGGAAATTCTTTGTTGAATTTTTACAATTTTCAAATAAGTTGTTTCACATCTGGATGAAAATTGTACATAAAATGTCCAAATTTCCTGCCTTTGTTCAGTTCTTTGTTCCAGTGCTTTATCATGAAGTAAATTTTGTTAGCATTGCAGACAAGGGGTGTTGGCTATATCCTGGTATTTTTTTGAATGTTACATTATAAAATCAAATATTTGTATTTACTCAACCTTTCACAAGGTCAGGTTGTGACATAAAGTCGGTTTAATGTGGGGAGCCTGAGTGCATACACCCAGGCTAGGATTGAAAATTGCCCGAGCCTCTGCAACTGTCAGTTGCACTGGCCTCTGTGCGAGCACTGACTCCTCTCTCTGGTGCAATGAGAGGGCACGGCCTTGGGCAGCTAATCTCTGGAGTTGGTCACCTCTCAGTATAATTTTCCTCAGTTGCGACTCTGTCCTTTGATGTAACTGCCTCTGAGCACACTCTGCCCAAAGGCCGAGACCCAACTGAGAGGTGATAAATAAACATCTTACAAACTATGCAAGAGAGTAATTTACGCCCAATTTTTAAAATCAAATATATGCATATCATGTGTAGTATAAAAGATGAAATATGTGAGAACTTATTGGAAAAATGCAATAAAAGAATTACATAAAACAACTTTCTTGTTTGATTTTAATACAAATGAGATCTTCTTTTCTAAATATAGATTATATATTTGTTTATGTATGAATTGGGAACAAATATAGATTAGAATCTGACAGAATGATTGGATAAGGAACAAATAGGAAACGTTTATAAATTTAACATGTTTTACTTTTTTTTTTAAGTTTCATCAGAAAACGAAAAAAATGTTTATTTCATTTTCTGTTGAAGCTTAAATAAAAGTGAACCATGTTAAATTTATAAACATTTCCTATTTGTTTCATCTATATGTATGCATATAAATAGATTACAAGAATCATTCATACAAAAAACAAATATAGAGGTTAATGATTTAAATGGCGAGAATACATCATCGCAAACAATTTCAATAAGTTACACTAACCTCAAACTTGTATAAAACTGGAATTTATAAACAGGGATCATATCATTCATATACAGGTTCGGGTTTAGTGTAACTTATTGAAATTGTTTGCGAAGATGTATTCTCACCATTTAAATCATTAACCTCTATATTTGTTTTTTGTATGAATGATTCATGTAATTATAAGTTGAACAGCACCTATAATCGAAATATAAATAGATGTTGCTGATTATGAAAAATCTCAAAGTTGTTGAAATATCCAGGGAAAAATGTCACAAAAAATATTTTAGCATTTCTTTTCCCTTTTATCGAAATGGTAAACAAAAGAAATGTAGAAAAGAAGCTGACAGGATCTCATCAAGTCATCTTGTTAATAAGAAGCCTTTAATTTTGTTATTATTTTTTTAGAATACTATGGCTGGAGCATGTAAGCAATGAGGAAGTTTTAAGGAAAATGTAAATAAAAAGAACATTTATAGTCAGAATCAGAAAGAAAAAGTTGAAATGTTTTGGACACATAATGAGGAAGGAGGGCATGGAGAATTTGACACTCACAGGACATATCAAAGGCAAAAGATACAGGGGAAAGCAGCAGG
This sequence comes from Acanthosepion pharaonis, assembly GCA_903632075.3. Lineage (NCBI taxonomy): Eukaryota > Metazoa > Mollusca > Cephalopoda > Sepiida > Sepiidae > Acanthosepion > Acanthosepion pharaonis. The sequence continues at coordinate 1,971,110 of CAHIKZ030001469.1, read as the reverse complement.
CCACCTACCTGATGAGCTTCTGTGTATGGTTGGCAGCATGAAGGATGGGAGGGATGGCAATGTTGCTAAGAGCTACAGTGGATAGGAGGTTGGGGAGAGCCATGTCCTAAAGGGACATAGCATACAGAAGAAGAAGAATGTTGTTTTGTTACCTTTTCCCAACCCCTGCATTCCATAACTGCATTACAGCCATCTTTATACCAAACTAACACATTCAAATAATAATAATGAATAAAGATAATAAGAAGAATAGTAGTAGTAGTAGTAATAATAATAATAATAATAATAATAATAATATAATAATAATGATAATATGTAATGATATAATGATAGTAATAAGTGAAAAAAAGATAGAAAAAAAAGAAAGAAGAAATAATGAATGTATGTCCTTACTTTTCCGGTGTTCTTGACTTCAAGTTCATAAGCACTTGCAACAACTGCCAACATTAGATTCATAAGGTACAATGATCCGAAGAAGTTAATGACGATGAAATAAATCACAGTCCAGGGACTATGAGCTCGAATGACCTAGGCAAGTGAAACCAGGAAAAAAAGGGTAAATTAAACATACAAGGTAGAATTAAACAAAAAAAATGAAATGTTATGTAAAATACTGTGGGAGGAGGGGAGGGTAAGAAATATTTTGACACCTGAAAATAATACATCTCTCACATTTACATTTATTTCAAAATTACATAGGTGTTGTATCTCTATCTATAAAAGGCAGGATGTGTGTAATGAATGCACGGCCGCAAATTTTCGACGGATTTGCACCAAAATTTACATGCACATGCTCCAAGTTAGTGGGAAGGCCAAGACTTTGCATTTCCCAACTCCCATCAATAGTGAAAATAATTGATTTTTTCATGTTTCTACGACAGTTTTCATGTAGTTTGTGGCCATTTTCTATTGGCCAGAGTGAGAGCCTATAGCTGGCTGCCATGAATAGGCAGGAAGATTCTATTGGCCAGCATGAGAGCCAACAGCTGACTGACATGAATGTTAACTAGCATGCTAGCATGCAAAAAAAAAATTGATATCTGCATTCATCACAAGTGGGAAAAATTTAAATCTGCATGGCACTTTACTCCAATTGGCTTATTTGCTTGC
>CAHIKZ030001469.1:1895000-1962500 GCA_903632075.3 Acanthosepion pharaonis | reverse complement strand
CATATTTTGATATTTTTATTCTTCTTTCTCTGTTTATACTGTTTTATCTATCTATCTATCTATCTATCTATCTATCTATCTATCTATCTATCTATCTATGTGTTTTATCAGCCAAAGTATTCAAATATTGTACTAGTATTATAGTTAGGAAGCTAATCGCCAAAAATCTAGTGTTATATAGTAAAGCATCAAATTGAGTTACTGTGAGCAAAAATCCAAATATAACCTCAATACAATGTATAAACATATTCATCTATTAATTCATGGGTAAAATTATTGCTTTTGTGAGATCCAAAGGAGGTAAAAGTATTTAAATTTTCATTAATTGGATGATGGACTCATCTTTTTTTTTAATGTTTTTTTTTAATTGCTCTTCAAATGCCAAAATAATATATAGAGACGTAAAAGAAAAAAAGGAAAATGAAAGGGAACAAAATGATAATATTTAAAAACAGAAAGCGAAAGATTGCAACTTATAGAAATATATTTACCTTGTTATATACATCTTCCCAATAATCCTGAGTAAGTAACTGAAATGATATAAGCATACTCCAGCCAATGTTGTCAAAGTTAGTATATCCATAGTTAGGATTCTCCCCAATATCAGGTAAGCAAGTATAGTTGGAAGGACATGATCTGCAAAAAATAAAAGAAAAAAAAAAAGGGTAAATTATTTGATAATATTCTTACAAGCCATTTATATAACCTGATATATCATGGATATGATTTATTGAACAAGTACATTGTAATTTTTATTTCTGAGATGAGGCATTATGTACATTATTTACATTATTTGGACTATTGTCCTCATCTTTGCCGCCGTATTTATCACAACAGGTTTATAATACCCGGAAATTCATGCCCAGAACACATGGCACGGTGGATAAAAGCGTTGGTTAGATCCAGTGACAGGACCCAAAGAGTGTGAGTTCAATACCCGGTTAAGGCAGTGGAGAACTTTCAGAGGGAAATTAGCAGGCGATAACTGACATCCATCAAACATGGCATGTGGAACTAGAAGAGTCTACCCCAGTGAGCGAAATAAAGGGTTCAGTTCGAATTTCCAACCACCTGAAGGCAGGAGCATACATTGTGATAAATATTGCATCAAAGATGAGGACGACAATAGTCCGAATAATGTAATTTTTATTCTGATAATATAGCAACAATAAATTCTGATGTAGAGATTAGGATAAACTGGCTGCATCACCGATAGAGAATTAACACCATTACACAGAAGGGACTCCTTCCAGCTGGATACTTGATCACTCATGTATGTATGTATACCTGGCCACTTCTATTCAAAGATATCTACTAGGGTGGCTCGCCAATCCTTATTGCAGGTGCTTACTCAGGTGCATTTGTGTTTATTCAACACCCACAGAGCCCACCTGTGGTTTATACTGCAACTGTTTCTGGGAAAGAGAATGTTATCTAGCATGATCAACAATTCGAACAAGGCTGGCATGCTTAAGCCCTCAGCCACGATGACTTGTGACTTTGTGCTAGCACATCTATTGATGGCCCTCAAGGGTTCTGTCTACCCAATTTCACTTGGGTCAACCCCTGGTATGGTTTTCAGGCACTCTCCAAAGGTGCTGCATGCTGGGATTGACCCCTCCAGTCTGATAACATCAGAAAGTCTCCTTACTGACAAATCAACCATGGTGAGATTTGAACCTGGGTCTCATGGTCAGAATGCGAACGTTCTAACCACTCAACTACCATGTACCCACAATCACTCATATACAAACTGGATCAATGTCTACCATTTGGACTTTGGTGTAAACTCAATCAATGTCTACCTTTTTGACTCTAGTGGAAATCCAAATAAATATCTACTTTTTTGACGCTGGTGTAAAAGTCTAACTTTTTGATTCACATGTAAACCAAAACATTCTCTACCTAGTTGACTTTAATGTAACCTGTACTTATGTCTAACTATCTATTAATTCATTTTAATTTTTGTCCTAAAAGAATTATGTACACTATTTACATTATTTGGACTATTGTCCTTATCTTTGTCGCCATATTTATTACAACGTTTTGGCCATTGTATGCTCTGGCCTTCTTCAAGTGGTTGGAATGTTGGACTGAACCCTTTATTCCGGTCACTGGAGTAGACGGTTATAGTTCCATGTGCCATGTTTAATGGATGTCAGTTGTCAGTTATCTCCCCTCTCCAAGTTCTCCACTGCCTTAACCGGATATTGAACTCACACTTTTTGGGTCCTGTCACTGGATCTAACTAATGCCTTTATCCACTGTGCCATGTGTCCTTGAAATATAGACAGATACTAAAAGAATTATATTTGACATTAAATAGCCCAGCAAAGATTGAGATGTTAAACTAACCAATCTCACTGTTATATGCATATGTATTTTGTGGCAAGAAAGAGAAAGAGAAGAGGGAAGACTAACTTTACAGTGATAACTGTAGTATTATTTGTTTGTCAGGCAAGGGGTGGGGCTTCTGTATGGTAGACATGGCAGAGCACCAGAAGACCTGGCCAAATGTAGAATTCAGAGTATTTATTATGTTCTTGGAGGGATTGTGGAAGCATTCACTAAGTTAGTTTTTTGTAACTTCTTATTGGCTAAAAAGTGCTTAGTCTTTGGTCACATGACCTGTTTATCAGTATATCTGAACAGCTGTCAGTTAGTGACCTTGTATTATGGCCCATTGTTTCAGGTGTGTTTTTTCGTATTTGTTGTCTCTGTATGAGTGCATGTTTGAGTGAGTGATTGGATGAATGAATATTTTTATGTTATTAAAGTCCCACATTAATTTTGTCCAGTTAACTGATGTTTCTGCCACATTTAGGGACTGTGGGGGTTTTATTACTAACTGTATTTTGTTTTGTTTCTTGTAAATAGTTTTGTACATCTTTGTAAATAATCATTGGGGCATATTTTTAAATTTGCTGTTTTATTCCCCTTCCCCCACAGACTGTATTGTATATATGGGGTCAAGTTAGGACTTTCATAGAGACAATGTGGTATTATGGTGGTTGGGTTAGGTATTGTTGTCTGTTTGGGTCAGTGATTGTGGCTAGCTAAGTTTAAAGATAAGACAGATGAAGATCGTCCCTTTTCCCCATTCTCCCTTTTTTGGCCTTGTGCCACATTTTGTATTTTTTCTCTTTTTTCTTATTCTCTCAGACTCAGTAACCTCTTGTGTCTTGAATGGGATTATATGATTAGCAATATATATATATATATATATATATATATATATATATATATCATACTTATTATAAAACCCAGGTTGTGTGTGTGTGTCTGTTCGTTTATATATTGGATCGGATTTCCTACATTTTTTAACCGATTTCAACAAAACTTTACAGGACTACGTAAAATTATCTTGCGGTGCCAAAAATTTTGAGAATGAAAGGACAACTCATATCGAGTTATACTTATTATAAAACCCAGGTTGTTTGTGTGTGTGTGTGTGTGTGTGTTCGTTTATATATAGGATCGGATTTCCTACATTTTTCAACCGATTTCAACAAAACTTCACATTTTTTTAGCAGGTAGTGTTTCTTATTGTCTTGCACACTTTTTTCTTTATTTTTACATTCAGAATGCTTTAAAAATTCCATTTACAAGACAATTGTTTATAATAAAATTGAAAAATTCTATTCAATCAGTAGATTCATAACAATTGAAAACAATGTTTTTGTTTGAGTTTGGGTTTGACCAATTCGTAAAAAAAAAAAACTAATTAAGACATGCATGTCCGTCAACCTTAAACAATAATCTTTGTCAATTTTATTTTTCAGTCTTTATGATGGTCGATACTTGATCTATCTCTTACTGTTACATCCCTGGGCAACGCTGGGCTCTACTGCTAGTATATATATATATATATATGTATATATATATATTATAAATTAATTGATTTAAATTTTAAATCAATTAATTTATAATATTAATGCTCTGTAAATTTACATTGAGCACTATTTTGTAAAAATAAAAATATCTATAAGAACACCGGATTTTATATCTTACTGTTCTTTCTTTTTATTTATATATATATATATATATATATATATATATATATATATATATATAATAATGTGATGGGTAAAATGTCACCATTTTATATTTTTAATTTCATGGATGCACGTTGTTTGTTTTTGATTTTGTTGATTGCACAGTATAGTAAGGTCAGTTGGGCAAGAAAATTTAATTTCAGAGTGTTTGGGTGTCAATCTGAGATGGGTGCTGGTGATTACGCAGGTATGGCAGCTCCAAAAACTCACTCTGATCGTTTTGATAAGAAAAGATATCCTGAATTTGTTGGTGATATCCAGGCTATGATAGACAATGATCCCTCCAAGTCAATCAGGTCCATAGCCAGGGACACAGTAGGTAGTGCTTGAAGACATTTGGTATTTCTCATAAAAAATGAGAAAGGGCCAATTTTTATCCCAAGACATGAAGGACAAGAGGAAAGACTGCACTACGGAGCTTTTGAACAAACTCAAGCATCCCCTCAAACCGATCATGCGTTGGCTTTTCTCAGACAAGAAAAATTTGGTGAACTGTTGGCTTGTTGTGTCCACAAAAATGTACTAAAAGTGATGATAACCAAATATCCAGTCAACATCATAGTGGTTGAAGTGATCACTAGTGATGGTGACGATATGCCTCCATTCATCTTCCCATAGGGCCTCCTACTCAACACAGAGGTCTACATCAAATACCTTGAAGAAGTAGTGCTATCCTGGGTAAGGAAGGTGGATGCTGGAAGACCCTATGTCTAGAAACAGGACTCTGCATCATGTCACACAAGTAGGAGAATCCAGTTATGTCTGTTAGACAATTTCTGTGACCATGTCACCCCTTATATCTGGTTGGATGCATGAGATTCTGAAGACTTTTGGAGGCTGAGGTTGAAGTCAATGGTGATTTTATTGAATAAATTTACTCTTTTAGTATTTCAAGATATTTTTGTGTAATTTTGGTAAATGATATGTCAGTATTAATTTCATTTTTGGATAATTTATCCATCACACCTTGCATACAAGCAATTTTTTCTCAGGTGAAACTTTTTTCAAAAAATATGTATATATTTGCTTGTCCTTTAATTAAATAAAATTGTTTTGTAAAAAATGTAACAATAAATAAAAGAATTTCACCTGACAAACAATTGCATTTTTGAAATATGTATATGTTTTTTCTTTAGTTAAAAATGTACGTCTGTTCTTAAATCTTTGTAAAAAAATGTAGAAAATAAAAATAGAAAGTTTCACCTGACAAAATATTGCTTGTCTGAAATATATATATATATCTGTTCTTTAATTAAAATATATGGCTGTTCTTAATTCTTTTTGTAAAATAATGTAAAAAGAATTTTTCCAGACAAACAATTGCTACTGCTTATTTAATTTTTTTCTAAAAAATGAAACACAAAAATGCATATGTACATTTTTTTTTTGCCTTAAATAATTCTTCTAGCCTGAGTTCCACTGTTAGCTTTCCTCCTGCTCTTGTGTTCATGCAAGAACATCATTCAGCAGACATTTACCTTGAGTGGCTCTTGTGCCTTCTACTAGGTGAATAATAATAAAAGTATAGGAAATAAACTCTATTTCCAACACAATTACATACCCACATACATACCATATTAAAACATGCCCAAACTTTATTTTCTATCCAATAACAGAAAATATGACAAAGATGGCAAAAAGATTCCACAGTACAACAAATGCCATTTAAATCAAAGTGTCTATTGGTTAGAAATTAACATCACCCTGTGGAATATTTGACCAATCAGAGAAAACTATAACCTTATTTTTCTCAAGCCTACTTTCAGGAAAAATTTCTTACAAAACCCCACAAATTTTGACTTTCAAAGAGCAGATATGTAGTTATCGCCAAGCTGAAATGAAGACATGGTTATTTAGTTTTTTCTTTCCCCTGCAGCATCTGCTTAAAGAAGCATGTGTCAGTGACTTCAAATGAATCAGTTACAACAATAACAGCTTGAACAGTCAGTGAATCTTTGCTGATGTTCAGTTGGTGACTTCAAATGAATCAGTTACAACAATAACAGCTTGAACAGTCAGTGAATCTTTGCTGATATTCAGTTGGTGACTTCAAATGAATCAGTTACAACAATAACAGCTTGAACAGTCAGTGAATCTTTGCTGATGTTCAGTTGGTGACTTCAAATGAATCAGTTACAACAATAACAGCTTGAACAGTCAGTGAATCTTTGCTGATATTCAGTTGGTGACTTCAAATGAATCAGTTACAACAATAACAGCTTGAACAGTCAGTGAATCTTTGCTGATGTTCATTTGCTGACTTCAAATGAAGCATCTCTGACAACTAAGAAGATCAGTGGATTTTCACTAATGATAAAAGTCTTTTTTCAACCACAGCTTTCATCTGTGTAGCAACTATTTAAAAGTCATTTCTAAACCACAGTTGTTCTGTGAACCAACTATCCAAAGACTTTAACTCAACTAAAGACTATTTTTAATACGTTTTAACTTTTTTGAATTCATGTACACATGTTTGTAAATACAATTAATATATTTAACAAACATACCTATGTTTTCTTTATTTTTATTTTAGTCCCATGCACTTCCTATATATATATACATATACAAGTTTAAATATATAGAATAATATACATCCTTGAACAAATTCACTGCTGTTCTGACAAATTTCATAAATCATAAAATTATAACTGTAAAGGTTATTCAAAATATTTATATATAAGTATATAACAATAATGAAATATGGCTGATGCTATCCTTCAGGAGAGCAACTATTTGCACCTTCTTGGGCACACATTTTTCACTGACATGTAGTGGAGGTATCATGCGGAATCAATTGCTAGGTCTACTGCTAGGAAGTTTGGTCCACTGTGACATGCCAGAGAATTTTTCTCATCAAAATCCATCTTGCATATTTATAATCTAACATTCATCTGTGCATTGAATATTGCTGTTGTATATATCTTGAGATGCTTGACAAAAATCCAAAAACTGTCTGTAATGTAATCAATCCTGACCTGGCATCTTGACTTCAGTCACTTTCTCACAGCTATGATATGGCTTTCCTGTGTCTTTTTTATAAATATTTTCAGGGTAATTGTTTTTTTTTAATCATTTCACTCCAAGCAAGGCAATAAAACCACTAAAATGCAAGGGGTTACTGAGTCTGGGAGAATATGAGAAAAATTATGAAGATAGAAGATAACAATTAACATTTCATTTAAACTTTTGAAGATCAAAGTTGACAGGGGAGTAAAAAGTCAGATGAGAGTTCCACAAGTGAAAAGTGTAATAGAAGAAACTGTTAGCCAAGAACTTACAGTTATATTTAGTCATTTCAACTGTAAAATGATGAGACTATGCTACCAATCTAGTACTGCACTTAAATTCATGAAGTCTAGGTACCATAGAGGAAAGTTCATCAGATATTATAATAGAAAATTAATAATGTACATAAATCTTAATCTTTTTACTACTATCTCTTTCAGTATCTATCTATCTATCTATCTATCTATCTATCTATCTCATCCTGTTCATCTCTCTCTCTCTCTCTCTCTCTCTCTCTCTCTCTCTCTCTATCTATCTATCTATCTATCTATCTTCAACATTGGATGCTGAAGGTATTTCCAGTGACATTTCATATATTCTCATGAGTAATATATTGTTTACAATCACCATTTTCATTGAGCAATGAAAAAATTGAGAATTCAAAAATTCAGTTTTGTATAAAGAATTACAGAATTGGTTTCTTTGTGGAACTGAATCCCAGAAGGATTTTTTCTCGGTCACTACAATGTTGACTTTTAAAGTCCCGGGTTAACCGTTATCTTTCCTACATAACCTCATGAACTGCACTTCTTGCTTTTTCATATGTTCATACAACACCACACAGTAACTCTCTGAGTGGCTCTTGGGCCTTGTATTAGGAGAACATTAATAAAAAAAAATATATTTCTGATTTTGGTCTTTCAAACACAGCAACATATCTATTGTCCCATGGAAAGGATAACAAAGAGGAAGATAAAAAATTTTGAGATATCAAGGGGAGATAACTTCTTCAGTATCTTCCTATTTTGCCTTTCATAAATACTATATATTTACTAAATAACCTTCTCTACCAACCAAATGCAAGTGAGGTGATGCTGAAATCTTATCTCCTGGGAAGCTTTTTTAGTGTGTGGTGAAATCAGCAGTTGCCCATGCAGAACATCTCCTTGCACCATGCCACTGATGTTGGCCAAGGAGGGACTGGTACTGCTGGCATTACTTGCTCAGATGAGTTGTTAGAACAAGGTCGGATTCAACACTGGACTGCTTGTTAGACTCTGGCTCTAGACTCTCAAAGCCTTTCCTATAAATGAGTATGGCTGCAAAACAGTAGCAGTTTGAAATCAGAGTTTTCCTTCTATTTGGTGGACTGCTCTCACAGGCTAACAATTTCCATCTATCTTCTATTGCATATCTACACCTGGCGTTTTGAATCTATCTATCTATCTATCTATCTATCTATCTATCTATCTATCTATCTATATATATATATATATATATATATATATGTCCTTATGGTTCAAAAGAAAATGCCTGATTACTTTGCTCCTTAGTCTCCAAAATGCATTTTGAGTTGATCCATTAAAAAATAATGTTTCCTTATTGTTTGTGGTGGATGTGCTGGTGGTGTAATAGATTGTGGCTTGGAATGAGAAATTGGAGAGCTGAGTTCAAATTCCAGCCAAGTTTGTTACATTCACTTATGTACAAATACCCTTGGGAAAGGTAAGAATCCATCTCTTTCACCTCCCCAGCTATGGGTTAATTAGCAGGAGAGACCAGGTTCTAAGCCTTGGTTGACAACCATTCAAGAGATGGTGATGTGATAATATCATCCATATTCCAGCAAGCCCGGGTCACTCATAGGGATGCACTGGCACATAAAAATGCACAGTGACTGAGGTTCTTCAGTTGTGTGAGTTACGTGTTTTGCTACAGGTGGAGAAAAAATGTTTTTTCTTATTGTTTAAAAGAAAAAATCCTAATACATTGTGTCTCAACCTCTGAAATGCATTTTGAGTTCATCTGTTAAAAAATGTTTTTGACTTTTAAAGTCCCGGGTTAACCGTTATCTTTCCTACATAACCTCATGAACTGCACTTCTTGCTTTTTCATATGTTCATACAACACCACACGGTAACTCTCTGAGTGGCTCTTGGGCCTTGTATTAGGAGAACATTAATAAAAAAACATTGTTAAATAAAATAGTATTTTGTTCAATACTTCCTGAATATTAAACTAAATACTCCCATCAAGTGAATTAAACAAACAACAAAGAACTCCCCACCTGCTGATCCCTGACCTCTTTAGATTGATGGACGTAACACGAAACTTATACAATTTTGAAAATAGTTATTATCATTCCAATAGTTTATACTAATGAACTCATTCTGAATGTTATTTTTGTTGCATAACATGTCTCATTCTCCAGCTATCTTCAGGTGTCTGCCTAGTAAGGAACAAAAAAAAGGGTTCTCTTTTCTTCAGAAAATGATGGTGATCAGAAAAAAAAAAAAATAGTAGCCAATCTATTGATCAGCTCAGTTCATTACTAGCAGCACAAACAACTCCATTCTTAGCAACTTGTATAGCACAGGTGATTCCATTTTTTTTTTATTATGCAGAAATGCTGTCCAATTATTTTTCTGCAGAGCAAAGAAATCAAATCCCTGAGTGAAATCCATACTGGCTTGATTTTCACACCTGTCTGTCAGGTTAATAAAAGTTGCTTCCTTTAGTTTTCTCATTCCTCATCAGTTGTAGACCAGGAGAAAACTGAAGAATTGATCCACTAACATGTTATGGTAAAAGAAAAAAAAATGGAAAACTCTTGGAAGTTACTTTATCTCCAAACATTTATGATAAATTAATAATTTTCTTTTGTTGCATCATTCCTTTTGTATTTGTTTCCTTTCTATTCATCTATCTTTTACTTTTCTTAGTTTTCTATGTTGCTATCATAAGTTCTCTTTCTCTCCCCATCCATCCATTCATTTCTCTTTCTTTCTATTTGTTAGGGCACCTTACCCATAATAACATAATGGACTATTCCATACGTAATAAATACTGCGCCTCAAGAGGAAGCAGAGAGTTCAGTCTGAAGTCGGATGACCAGCTGATCAGTTGAACTCTCTGCCTTCGGGCGGGGAGGAACCTGAACGAGGCTATGCCGAAGGGCGGTCTCTTTCGGGGGGGTAAACCAACCCTGAACCCGTTTATATGGGTTCAAAGGGCATATTTTTGGCCAAGCCCACAGGCTCAGTGATCCCATGTTAAACCGGCCTTGTACCACATAATACCCTCATGGGGGGGGTGACTAAATACTGTTCAGTCTGAAGTCTGGAGTGAGGTCCCTCAGAAGTCCATCAGGAGTCTGTCAGTCAGAGCGAGCGAGTCAGTCGAGTCAAGAGTCATCAGAGGCAGTCCGAAACAGAGTCGCGTTCAGACAATTACTACAAGACATTGGAATAGTGATACTGGTCGAGACTACATTGTTCTAAACTACTAAACCTGATTGTTTGTACTAACATTTTCTACTTCTCTGTATATATTCCTGTTTGTAATATATCTGTGTTATTCCATATCTGTGTTTAAGTTCTTCTTTATTGGTTCTACCTTGGACCATCACCGTGGTACAAGGATCATAAAACTATTCCACCTTTCTCAATTGGTTCTCTTTCTATTTCTCCCTCTATCCTTCTTTTTAACTTTTTCACTATTTCATCCTTCTAGATAGTCTCTCCACTTTCTTTCTTTCTTTCTTTCTTTTTATTTTTCAACATTTTTCTCTATTTCAACTGTCTCCTTTCTCTCTCCATCAGTCCATTCATCTTTCTATCTTTCTCTCTTCTGTAAGTAACCTCCCTCAATCTAAAAATATGTTTCATCTTGGAATAAACCCCAGTGGGTTGATAAACTGTGGAAATTAAGTCAACCAGTCAATCTCTCAATTTCACTTCCCTAGATAATCTTAATTTCTCTTCACTCTCTCTCCATTCATCCATCCAACTAACTTTCTCTCTATGCTATCTAGATACTTTCTCTTTCTTCTTACTATTCCATCCATCTATCTATCTTTCTCACTATTCCATGTATCTGGATAGCTTCTTTCTTTCTTTCTTTCTTTCTTTCTATGTAGATAGGTTGTCACTCTTTCTCCCCATTTGTTCATTTTTCTTCCACTATTCAACCTACCTCAACTGTTTCTCTCTAGCCATTCTTTTTCTACATCTCTCTCTATTCCAACTACATAGATAATCTCCCCCTATCTCTCTACATTCATCCATCAATTTTTCTACCTTTCTCTCTATTCCTGTTATCTAGATATTCTTTCTCTCTTTCTCTTTATCCATCTGTCCGATTGTGCATCCATCTTTCTTTCTCTCTTATCAATGTATCTAGATATGTTGTCTTTTGTTCTCCTCCCTTTGCCCATATTTCTTCCACTGTTCCATCTATCTCAATAGATTTTCTCTCATTCTCCCCATTCCTTTTTATCTTAATCTCTATGTCTCTCTCACCTTCACTTCATTCATCCATCTTTCTTTTTACCTTTCTCTGGATTCCTGTTATTGAGATAGTCTCTCTTTCCCTCTTTCTCTTTCCACCCATCAATCCAGTTGTCTGTCTTTCTCTCTATTCCATGTATCTAGATAGCTTCTCTTTCTTTTTGCACCTATTCATCCATCTGATTCTTTCTCTCTAATCAATGGATCTAGATAGGTTGTCTCTCTTTCTCCCCATTTGTACAATTTTCTTTCTATCATGCAACATTTTCATTCATTCTTTTCATCCTCAAAACCTGTTATTCATATAGTTATCACCTACGTATTGGCTGAAATAATATCTTTCCTGGTGTTTAAACCAATGTGAAAGCCGGGATTTTCGGTGTGGAATTTTTAGTCAGCTTTAATTCATCACTAGGAAAGCCATCTCCACTTAGGATACAAGTGCAGCACATTTTTTTCCATCCTTACCTCTAGCAAACAGAACATTTTATAAATCTGTATGTAGAAGTTTGATAGAATAGGTCCAAGAGGTGAGCCCATCACTATACTGTCTAGTGATCAGAATATTTTAGAAATCTGCAATTTATATATGATATTAATATCTATCTTGCATTTTGTCTTTTCTTTCTTAATACCAAAATCAGGAAACTGCTGTGCTGTATTCATTCATTTGTATAGAGACAAAGCATACAGGTTAACAAGGCACTTAATCTAGAAATGTAAGAAAAATCACATGCATACACAAACTGAAAAGGGCAAAGCAATGACATTTTGACTATTTCTCTTCTGGAATATCCTGATCTGATCCAAATACACAAAGGAAATTAGAATAATGAGAAAAGAACTCTAACTTACCCTGCCCCTGTCGCATTTCCACAGAGAACATAGTCTCCATTACTTTTTGCTAACCAGTTATCTGAAAAAGAAAAGCAAACAGAAAATCATAATCATATAACTTGAGCTTATTTTGTGTATGATTATGTGATAACATATACATATAGTGAAGGCTTAATGGTTAGAGCACTGAGTTGGAAGCTAAAAGATATATTGTTTAAGATTTATATTAAATTAGAATAAAGTTTCTGTTTATATCTCTGAGATGAGGTATTATGATTATTTACATTATTTGAACTGTTATCCTCATCTTCATTGCCACAAGGTTTCAGCCATTGTATGGTGGAGTAATGGATAGTGGTTCAAATTGAGGAATTGGAGAGCTGAGTTTGAATTCCATTTGAATCCATTACATTCACTTACGTGCTAATACCCTTGGGAAAGGTATGAATCCTTTTATTCTCCCACCAGCTATGGGTAAATAGAAGGACAGACTGGGTTTTATAGCCTTGGATGGCAACTGGTCTACTGCAGAAAGAAATGGCAACCTACTGCAGGAAATGTATCAAAAGATACATGATCACCTAAGCATGTATCACTTATGGCACATATCTGACTGACTGATGTTCCAGCCTTCTGCAGGTGATTGGAATTTCAAACTGAACTCTTTATTTTGCCCACCGGGGTAGATTTTTCTAGTTCTACATGCCATTAAGTGAGTTCTACATGTGAGAAGTGTGAGAAAAGTAACTATTAGCATAAAACTTATGGCTACATCTACCCAGCTGAACTGATGAGATCTTGATACCAGTCTAGTACTGTGCTTAAATTCAAAAGGCCTAGGTACTATAGCAAAGAATTTATTCAACCAATAACCATGAAAGTATTTATAAAAAAGACACAGGAAGGCAACCTTATGGGTCTCTCAGATGATTAATGGAGAGAAGATTAGTTTTGGAGGCATTAAAATTAACAAGCTATATTTTGATCCATTTAATGATGGACTTGAGGTCATTTTGGATATCAGCTGCCATTTTGATCTGATCAGTCTTACTGCTGAGGCAGGAGTAAATGTTTTTGTCATCAGTGTAGATACCAAGTTGAGAGGTGATGTCATTGGGAAGGTCATTAATGAAAAGAGGGGACAACAACTTGGAGAGTTGAGTTACTAAAGGGAATTAACTGATACTGAGGTATTCAAAAAGGCATAGCATGTAGAATTAAAACAACCTACCCCAGTGAACTAAATAAATGTTTGGTTTGAAATTCCAACGTATATCACCTGAAGAAAGCTGGAGAATATAATGGTCGAAATGTTGTGAATAGGTCAATAAAGATGAGGACAACAGTCTGAACAATGTAAATAGTGTAAGAAGAATAAAGTTGATAAACAAAAAACGGAAATGATTTATTACTCAACCTATGATTGAGTGAGCAGCCAAAAGTTAATAAATTAATAGTAGAGGCAAGTGATTCACTTTCGCAGAATTTAATCAGATCTGAAAAAAACCCCACAAAATTCATCATGTTGAGCATCTAATACTGCTGGCAAGTCATGGAAGAAAACTTTGTCGTGAATAGGGCAATAAAGATGAGGACAACAGTTTGAACGATGTAAATAGTGTAAGAAGAATAAAGTTGATAAACAAAGAACGGAAATGATTTATTATTCAACGTATGATAGAGTGAGTAGCCAAAAGTTAATAAATTAATAGTAGAGACAAGTGATTCACTTTCGCAGAATTTAATCAGATCTGAAAAAAAAACCCCACAAAATTCATCATGTTGAACATCTAATACTGTTAACAAATCATAGGGAGAAAACTCCATGTTCTGCATCGGACCTGAGTATTTTTGATACCTTGTTTTATATGCATGTCTTTTTGTTGGAAATCAAAAAGAAGCCTACTTTGAAGGAATCCAGAGATCAGTATCTTCTATACATTTTTTTTTTTTTACATCAATAGGGAAATTTTTGTGATTGTCTTGATTTTTGCAGAAACTGCAAGCACTGGTGTGAGGTCAAAGCTGTGGAGAACCATGATCGCTTACATTCTGATAAACTGATGTGAAGTCACTAGAGATATCACAATGATTGCATAACCTTTCACAATTTGACATGAGTATATCATGCAAGTTCATATATACAGATACGACTTTTACATTTTTTAAGAGATGTTAGATCGAACCCTCAACAGACATTGCTGCTTCTAAAAGGATTGTGCAATCGACACATGATAGTTGCTGCAAGTCATCTGCATAACAAAATGCATGTCCTTAGCAGCATGCTGGGTTATCATAGCCTGTTTGATACCATCATTTTTTAAAATAAATATATTACTTTGTGATTGTTTGTGTGAATTTAATAATTTAAATGTTGACGAATCATTGAAGCTATTGACAAGTTTTGCAATGTCAATGTGCAGTTTCTTTTTGCTTTTCCTTCTCTCTCTGTTTCTCTCTCTATAAGTATGCAATTTATACATAAGGGCTGTATAGTGCAATATGTAATTTCTAAAAATATAACAGAACACACATAAATGAAAATTTATGTCTCTATATGACATAGTCATATATATATATATATATATATATTTTATATTACAAATTACAAAATTCATAAAAATTCTCTCTTGAAATATTTGAACTTTAGCATTGTGACCTGCATGCTTCAACACTACATAACCGTTAATAAATAGCTCATTCTTAAAAACATCTTTCGGTCGTAAAAACATATTTCGTCTTCCAGTTTTGATTCTAAAGGAAAAAAATATAGCCTGAAGATGAATGTGTGAAGTATTTGAAAGTACTAGCTGAATTAAAAAATGCACCATATCCATTTTATACATAAAGTTCTCATCATTCAGTGGATTATTAGTAGTATAATGCTTATAATTATGTCTACTAGCGAAGGGATTTCGCCAATAATTGCATTAATATTGCTAATTGATTCAAGGTATCATTAACTCTTTGTAATATAAAATATATGCTGTCTATTTTATTATGTTCATATATATATATATATATACAAAAGCAAATGAACAGACAAATATGTGGACATTATTTACATTATTCGGACTATTGTCCCCATCTTTGTTGCCATATTTATTACAGCGTTTCGGCTGTTGTACGCTCCTGCCTTCTTCAGGTGGTTGGAATGTCGAACTGAACCCTTTATTTTGCTCACTGGAGTAGACTGTTCTAGTTCCACATGCCATGTTTAATGGATGTCAGTTATCAGTTATCTCCTGTTAGTTTTCCCTCTGAAAGTTCTCCACTGCCTTAACCGGGTATTGAACTCACACTCTTTGGGTTCTGTCACTGGATCTAACCAATGCCTTTGTCCACTGTGTTCTTGTAAAAAATTTTGCGACAAAGATGGGGACAATAGTCAGAATAATGTAAATAATGTACATAATACCTCATCTCAGAAATATAGACAAATATGTAGAAATTGTTACAAAATGAGGAGTAGATATTGAAGTTACTTTTATTGAGCCATTGTACATCTTGTGGGGAGACAGCATCCTCTAGACTGTCCTCAGATTGACACAGAAACACTGTGAAATCTTTGTTTTTGAGCTTCCAGCATGAATGCCAAGCAGTACAGTATGCCATTTCTAAATTCTTGGAAGTATGAATTGTGTCATGGTGCTCTTTTTCTCACAGACAGTGCCCAACTGACCCTGCTATACTGTGCAGTCAACAAAATCAAAAACAAACAACATTCATGTGTAAAATTTAAAATAGCAACAATTTACCTATTGCAACCTGTATATTGTGGATGTGCGAGTGGTTCAATTGATAGTGGGTCAGAATGAGAAATCAGAGAGCCAAGTTCAAATTCCAGCAGAGTTCATTGCATTCACTTATATGCAATACTGTTGGGAAATGTATGAATCTGTCTCTTTGTTTCTCTTTGCTTCTCAAGATCATCAACCATCAAAATATATTTGACTATTGAGAATCTGAGTGCTATCATTGCATGGACTATTCATTGACTTCTAGATTGTAGAGGTCTGTGGGTGGTGTAATGGTTAGCAGCTTGAAAAGGGAACTCATCAAAAAGTGTTCAAATTCAGGCTGAATTTGTTCCATTCACTTTTGTGGAAATACCTTTAAGAAGGTATGAATCCATTTCTTCTGCCCCCAACTATGGTTTAAATAATAGAGTAGACTGAACTCGCTAGCCGTAGTTTTTAACCAGAACAACTTTGAATTCAAATTTATGTGTTACTATGGATGCCTAGGTAGAAAGGGATGAAGTGATTTTATCCTGACCTCAAGTGTCTCTTTTTGATAGACCAGTGGATGTTTCCTTTTGAAGTTCAGGCTTCTAAGCAACATATACTTTAACTGAAGGGAAATGAGAAGTAAAAGGATTTTCAGAGATCAACAAAACTGGAAATAGAGTATATCCGAGTGGTGGGGGCTATATTAACAGTCATGTTTGGGATTGGAGAGAGTTCCGGTCTGCCTTTGGTGGAAGATGGATGTGTTTGTTAAGCTGTTCTGAAGCCTCCATATTATATTGCCATCCACCATATCAGGATAAGTAAGGGGAAGATTGTAGTGGTCAGGGAAGCATCACGTCAGGAAGTTGTTCCAAGTATCACCTTACCTACCCACTGGGATGAGCAGGTGAATCCCTGAAAAAAGCATCTAAATATAATATGGGAAAACAGGGCAGGTGCCCTTATTTCTTGACGTGACATTTATCTTTCACCATGTTACGTTATGAGCATGCAACAGGCCCTTCCCCATCTTTTGGTGTACACCTATGAGATCAATGATCAGAATGCAATGTGGTGTAATCATTGGCTGGTTAGTGCAAAGGGCACATACTATACAACCATTGAAAATATTATGGTGTTTACAATTAACTGCAGTACAGGGTTGTGGAATCTATGATCTCGATTGGGGTTGAATAAAAAAAAACTAGTGGTGTAATAATGTTTCATCAACATTGACAAGTCAATCCAAAAAAATATCATTAGATAATTGACAATGTAGCAAAACTGACAAAGATGTCCACTTGTTATTGTTTCTGGTTGACATTTGAATATATTGGCTGACAGCTTTTGTATACCGAACTGTGCATGAATTATATATTCAACAAATATTCTAGATATTACAAGAGTCTCAGCAATTCTCTTGGCCAAAATTTGTTGATCAGCCAATATTAAGTTATGAACATTATTAAGAAATTCATGGGATGACATTGTTGAAATCCTCCTAAGCTGTGCATGTTTCAAATTCTATATTTGACGGGTACTTGTCAACCAATGTTTACATCATATCCCATAGATTTCTTTTGGAGTTTTATTCTGCAGCAATAGAAAATTCATTAGTAATGATGCTGACTTTTTGAACTAATTAAAACAAAAATGTTAGAAGGAAACAATACAAGAAAGAGTGATAACAATTAGTGGACTTGAGAAGAATATTTCGCTGAAAATCTGTTTTAAGAGAAAGCTTTCGTAAATGTCAACTAACAGTAGTTGTTTTGTCCATCAATGCTGAAAGTTTTCTGTATGCAAATGGCTAATATCACCATTACCATTTATATCTCTCTGTCTATTTGTATTTATCTATAAAGGTCTTATACTCTGCCTCAAGCTAGATCTCTTCATGATCCCCTCTACGCCAATAACTTTTGGCCACATGTGAATGCTAAGAAAACAAAACTAAAACTAAAATGTTGCTTTTGGGACAGGAGCTCCAAGCATCACCTACAGCTCACAAAACAAATCCCCACCAAGAATAATAATATAGAATACAATATAAAACGAGCCAATCGCAAACACTGTCACTAACGCAAAAGGCAAGATAATAATCCTGAGTCATGATTCACCCTGTCTGCTTTGAAGAACACCACTCACAACACTATTAGCAGTCAGGCTGTCACCATTACTACCAGTGACCTTGCTCAACCAACCAGACACAAGTATCAACTCTAGGCCCTACTGACTCTCCTCATCCTCCATGTTGCTTCCCTTGCCCACAAAGAGATATTATGCCTTGATCCTCTAAATTGCTAATACAAAGAATTTTATCTGAAACAATTCTTGTCTTCTTTTCTTTCTACCTCACTGGCAGCAATTTGTCATTTTGTTTGTTCTCTTGTGCAAACATATGTGTTTATAACAAAGTTTAAGAAGGAAACTCCCATCAATACAAGAAAAAGTGATAACAATTAGTGAGCTTCAGAAGCCTATTTTCCTGAAAAACTGTTTTAAGAGAAAGATTTTATAAATTTCAACTGACAATAATGTTAACAGTTCAGTCAATGAATGTTGAATGTTTCCTTATAAGGAAACAATTGAGCTCACCCCAACCATTGTGACCCAGTATTCAACACTTGAAAATTGTATACCATCTATTTAATTAATGATCTGAAACAAATTTCCAAATAATCACATTGATCATTAACTTGGAACTTTGTAATATAAAATACACTCTTTTCAGTTCTTTAACAAAATAATGCTTAGGTTTTAGGTAATGGGTTGGTCCAACAACTTTTCAGTCTCCTCATTTAAACTTAAATTTCTAAAGGAATATTGTCAAATCTAAAAAACATTATGGTTCGGAAAGTCAGAATAATGCAATCTACTAGCAAGGATTTATTATTTTTCTTCTCATTTAAAAAAACAAACAAACCAAATAACATATATGTAACTCATCAAGGGATCATCAACGTTTTTTTTCCCTAATTTCAAGCTCGTCCTGTATGAAGTAAATCTCTTGTTCAGCTGACTGATTCATTTGTCTGTAAATCAAGACCTTAACAATGTAAACAGCAATTAACAACATTTACTTAATTATATTAGCACCTATGGTTATGAATAAATTTCCATAGAAATGTAACAAAATTGAACCAATTATCTTTGATCTGTTTTGTCATTTTTTTCTTAAAATTCTATACTTTTGTGACTAATTTAGTGGCAAATGCAATGCTGATGTGTGAGTATTTCCTGTTGTGTCTTTTTTTTTTGTAAAATCACTCTGACTTTTGCTCTTTATTAATACAATAATCAATGTTGCAAATGGACAAATTGTGTCCAGCCATGGGCTTTCTGACTTTCTTGTTTTGTCTTCTTGTTGTTTCTGGAGCAAGGCAATGCAATGAACAGACGGGAAAATTATTGATCAGTGATTATTTGACATTGTTAACGAACACTTCTGTTGTTGCCCTTAAGTGTTATGTTATAATTATTATTGCATGTGTTATTAGATTTTTGTCTTTGTCTTACATACCATAAATAAAAATCTAATTCTGGTTTGTCTTTTCTTATAATGAATTATATTGAGATTACTGCATAGCAACTTGGATGTGTATGTAGTGTAGTGGTTATCAATAAGGAAATTGGGGATGGTGTGTCAAGTTCAAACACCAACTGAAACTGTTGGAAAGGTTTGAGCAGGGCTGGTGCAAGTGTCTCGTAGGCTCCTCCCAGATCTATGATATAAGCCCCCACCCCAATCTATGATATGGGACCTCTCACTCTATTATATTTCAATTTTTATGAGGTAATATTCATATAAAATATACATTTTATTGTAACCTAATTATGTACATTAATAGGCCTTATGCAATATAGAGAAGTAATCCATCTAGAAAACTTGAAAATAAACCCAGTATATCTAAAATACAAATTAGAAAACATAATAGATCATGCCATCTTAAAAAAATCAACAATTTTTTGCAGAAATTTTTAACATCAACCTCAGATATTTTTGTTAAAAAGTTGAAGAATTTCAACACATTCAAAATTATGGATAAAAAATAGGGAATTTTACATAGTGTTTCTTCAAAACTTAGCATAAACAAATGAAACAAATTAATGGATTTGGATGAGAATAAAAGACCCCAGAATGACATCAAAACCTGCAAAAAATTTTCAGTTTAATAGTTGGTTGTGCTTTGTTTAATTTTTAATGTATATAAATGTAGGTAGAAAAAAACAAATGTTGATAAGATACCAAGTGTCACAAAACACTATTTGGGACTCCCAGTTAGGTTTGGACAGCTAGTCAGGGGTGGGGGTAGTAAATACTGGCCCTAGGTTTGAACCTGTATATGGGCTAACATCAAGAAAGACTGAGCTCCATTTAGTCAGATGGAGGATGATCTATGCATTAAACACCCAGATTCTTCAAGACAACTGTCATCTTGACAGCCTTGTGAGAAGATGCCACTGTCTTGCAAAAACAGAACACCTAGTTCTATTTTGTATTGAATGAACAATACTATAAGTAAAAATGGACAGCTTCATTCCAAAAGTCACTTCTTTGTGAAACAAACTCCTGAGAGGATGCTTCCCTAACAACTACAACCTCAACCACTTTAACTCTACAGTCAACCATTATCTATCCTGAATATACTCATAATTTACAATTCTTACATCCATAAAACAACCCCATTCAATAACTATTTACCTTGAGTGGATCTTGGGATTTGTATTAGGTTATCAATAGTAGAAGGAAGTCCAAAGAGCCACTCAAGGTAAATTAGTTATTGAATGGGGTTGTTTTATGGATGCTAGAATTATAGATTATAATGAAATGTAGGATAGATAACAGTTGACTGTAGACTTGAGAAGGTTAAGACTGTAGTTGTCAAGGACACATACTCCCAAGACGAATGCTGTTTGAATGGAACTTCTTTCTTACCATTCTCAGTAAAGAGGGCTTAGAGAATTTGAAACTCCTAAGACATAATGGAGGCAAGAGAGAAACAGTAATTAACCAACTTAACAGATTTAGGAGTAGGAAGGACAATGAAAAAGCAAACATTGCTGAGAGGTACAAAGGATAGGAAGTTGTGGAGACTCTACACACAAGCCACCAATCTGCCACTAGATAGCATGCTACTAGCGTTTACTGCTGGTGGCCCACAGTCGGACTGGCTTTGTGTTTGTCTCGGCAATGTTGCCACTGGCAGACCGCTAGAGGCCCACTGGTGGCCTGCTGGTGGCTGCCACCAGAGAACCACTGTGGTTTGCATGTAGGAGAGCTATGATTGTCCACCTCCTGAATGGGCAAAGCACATAAAAGAAGAAGTATATTTTGCCTTATCATTTTTACTGAAAAGTTTTCAGCTTTTTCTTTATTTGAAAACTGCTGTAGAACTGTCAGAACTTTCAAACAAATTTTGTGCACAGCCATTTTGAAAATTTAGTCAGCATTTTCCAAGAAACGACAGACAAATTACCTTAAAATACAAAGAAAAAAAGATTCACACAAATTAATCATTTACTAATGTCCATTTTTTTTTTTTAGTTCAAACTGTGTTAAAATAATTTGGTAGAAGAATGTTTTTTTTTTCCAATTTTGCAAAAATGTCTACCTTCTTTATATGTGGCAAAAATTGTAAATTTTCAAAAATAGCTGTGCATTTTTCAGTCCTTCTGGGTATCATAGGAAATCATTGAATTTGTTTCTGCTGGTGAAAGGCAACATCATTGAATAATTGTTGAACTGCCATAAGCGATTACTTTGTTGCTCTCTTCTTCTGTTTCATTGACTTTATTTTGCTGTATTGTCCTTTTTTACCTCTTCTAGAATTTACATTTTTCTTCATAAATGTTTAAAATTATTCTGTGATTCTTTCTTTTGCTTTATACCATGAATTTTCATGATATTATTTTGTGGTTCTACAGAAGGATGCTGAGAATACCATGGTCTGAAGCAACAGAAACATGGTTCTACAGAATTATTCTATCAATTATGTGATCAATGACAAAAATTTAGAGAAAATGGAAACTAAAAAGACACTTATACTTAGAATCAGAAAGTGACAACTGAAATTTCTAGGGTACATAATGAGGACAGAGGACTGGAGAATGTGATACTCACTGGACATATTGAAGGAAAGAGGGATAAAAAACAGCATACAACCTACCTAGTAAGCTTGTTCAAATCAATGACAGGACAGAGTTTAGGAGAGATTACAAAAAGACAAAATTTACTAAGAGCTACAAAGGACAGGAAATTATGGAGAGCCATGATCGCCAATGTACTGAAAGGACATGGCACAAAGAAGAAGAATAAGAAAATGTATTATTGTCAGATGAGATAAAATTAAAATTTTGGGGGTATAATAACAAGAAATTTGCTTGAGATATCAAGACAGGGTTTGAGTCTAAAGAATATCATTCTATGACAAAAAGATTTTTTAATAAATAATTAAGTTTTTTGTTTACATATTAGTTTATATATGTTTGTGAGTGAATGAGAGAGTTGACTATTTCAGGGCAGTTTCTTGCTGCCTGAATTGGTAAGGGGCAAAAATGCTTGCTTAGAGGCAAAAATTGACATTGAAAGGTTTTGGAAACTCTTTTTATAAGTAATCCCTTGACTTCACGCTAACTGATAATTCATTAATTCCCAGCTGAATGAAAAGTACTCAACCCTGCCACATTGTTCCCCTCTTTTTTCTTCTTTGTGATGGCTGATGCCAATCCCTGAATCAAGACTTACAACATGACAGTTTACAGCAGAAGCAATACTTGCTGCATTAATCAGCAGGCAGGTTAGGTTTAAGGCTCCAAGTTCACTATGGAAAATTGTCTTATGGAACAATGGCCTAGTGGATTAAAGTCTTGGTTTGTGAATTTGGTGATACAATGGTTGAAAATTAAATCCCTGGGTTGGACAGTTTGTACTTGGACTTGGAAACAGGTGAGCTATAACTGAGCAGTAATATAAATAAAAACTAGACAATATCCCTAGATATGGGCAGTGAAGTGAGAACAGTCTAACTGCATAGATTAAATAAAGTGTTTATTTAAGAAATTTCTTGTAGGTTACCCACTTGAGGAAGGCCAGAGGACACAACAGCTGAAACATTGTGATAGCAACAACAAAGATGAGGACAATAGTCCACATATAAATAGTTCAAATAATGATAACTCCTCATTACAGAATTTCGGATAGTGAAAATACAATATTTATTCTCCTTCTTTTTAATTTTCATATTTCTTTTTTCCATTTTTGGAAAAGTTTTTTTGCAAAATTAATCTCTGTCGCTTTTTTTTTTAGTAGCCATTTTTATTGTATTTGACACTTCACTAGATTTTGAAATTTAATGTAAGCAGCAGACAGACTGTAGAAGAAAGTGATGCCCCATTCACAACAGATAATCTTTTAATGCTTTGTACTGTCAAATATGCCAAGATGGACAATTTAAGACGGTAAAAGATAAACATTAATTGTTTGCTGATCAATGATAAATGACAGAAAGATTAAAGATTTATATTTTGATAAAAAAGGAATAATAATGGATAGAATTTGTTTCAAACTGAAAAGTTTTCGTTTACCTACAAATAATTGTCACAATATTTTATGCGATTGGTTATATGGCTGCAAGTCCAAGGTTCTACTACTAACTTCTTAATATGACTGGCAAATTTTATAGGTGCTTAAAAGGGTATTTGGTACTCACTAATTTTGTTTAGTAATGGACTGAATCAGTAGCTTTGTTATATTAAATGACACATAGAAGAATTGAAAACTGATGGTTGTTTAATTCTAGATTTTATTTCACTGTCTTTAAAATGATTAAACAAATTTTAGGCATTATAGTCAGATATAGTTAATTTCCTTTGACCCATTGAGCTATGGTTTTGAAATAAAATACTAAATCAAAATGGACATATCTGATTAAAACATCCATTACATTCACTAATGGTTCCTATAGTCTTCTGCTATAAAATGGCAACTTACTGTGAGAAAAAATCTGTCATCAGTCATGTAAAAAGATACAGTATTGTCTAAGTGTCTATCATGCCTACCGACTGATATTCGAAAAAAGTATGAATCTGCCTCCCCAGCTATGTCAGTCATGTAAATCAACTGGTCTAAAAGAAAGAAATGGCAACCTCACTTAATCACGTATCACACATGGCACATAACTGAACTGACAGTGTCAAGTTTGAATTCTAGTCAAATCCATTACATTCGCTTACGTGCTAAGGTGGGAAAAGGTATGAATCCTCTTCTTTTCCCCCCAGCAGGGCAGACCGGGTTCTTTAGCCTTGGATGGCAACTGGTCTACCACAGAAAGAAATGGCATCATACTGCCTGAAAAAATCTGCCTTGTCAGTTAAAACATCTAAAGCAAAAGGTATGGCTACATAGTACTGATAAGGTCTGCAAAAAGGAAAATACTTTCAAAACATCTTAATAAATGAGGCTGATGATTCACTCCAAAAAAAATGCCAACTTACCACTATCTTCAATGTGTTCAGTATAGAACTCATCATAGGTTTTTCCAAAGGCTGGACTACCGTGGATTTGTAAGACACATTTGTGGCGCAAAGCTCCTCCGAAAAGCTGAACTCCAGCTTGGGAGAAGATCCACAAACAGAAGAGGATGAGGATGAGTACAGAAATCAGCATACGAAGCGCACGTAAAAGGGCATTGACCATGGTTTTCAAACCTAAAAAGGAAAAAAGAAAATGAAGAGAAAAATCATTTTAAGTGATCTGTGAATTAGGACATAAAAATCGAGATTAATTTTAAAAATGTATCCTTCACATACGATGCAAAATATAAATGTTAAACTCAGTGAAAATGCTATCATGATTCTATGGTACGGGATTTTAATTTTTTTAGATACTTCATGACCATTACTAAGAATTATTTGGGCTATAGAACTCATTCTTTGGATTACAAGATGAAATGTTTGAACTGTTTTTTTTATGAATATATAGCTGAAAGGTCATAGATTCATAATGGAGATTGCTTTCTTGTGGTATTTGAGACTAATTAACACCTGCAGGAAAGCAGGTAAAAGAATCCTATATATACATTTGGTCAAAACAGTTGGGAGAGAATGGGAGAGGAAGGGGGAGAGGCCAGTAGGGAGTGGGGAGTAAAATTCATATGAACAGTAATAGAAATGCAGACACCCAGAAATAAACTTGAAATCCACATAGCTGAGATGCATTTGACATTGTAATGATCACACAATCACATGTAAATATAAGAAAAAGTGATTAACTTTTCTTTTCCTATAATTAGCACTTTTTGTTCTAGTATTGTTTTGGATTTTGAAATAGTCTCTTACTTGACATAGAGTTGTTATATTTTCAGTATATTTACCTGGCCTTCCCACCAAGGCTGGATGTGACAAATGTGGGAGTGCCATACATATACTTATGCATATGGGCCAAGGACAGAAAATGATTTTGCCCTTCCCCTGTGACCACTGTCATGCTGGCATCGGTATTACACCGATCCAACTTCTTTAGTGTGATGAGGAATGTGTTGCCACAGGATTGGAATCCACAGGGCTGACCAACTTCTCCCATCTAAAATGAGGAAAATCATGGCTCCACTTACAGTGCAGGGATGTTAACCATGTCTCAGTAAATCCTCATTTGAATGTCTCAGTAAATCCTCATAGAAGTTGTTTTCTGAAGTTTTTTTTTTTTTTAAAGATACTGCTCAATTTATTTGCAACTGATGATTTCATTTGCAGCAACATGTGTTGTCTGTGAGATTGTATTCATAATCAAGAGTACTCTATAATCATTCCCTTATTGAACAATGAAATCAGCATTTACATTAGCTTGGCTAATACACCTTTCTGCCAAATGAATTCTTTAGCAGTTTTCTCTAGTTTTCTCTTTTTACATAGACCTCATCCAAGAGAAAATAATATGAGGTATTTTCTCTCTAGATAAAATCTGCACTATCAAACTTTTATACATCCCATTGAGATATGACGTTTTCAGGTATTAATTTCAATGTGGAGTTAGTTTCCCCCTTATATTTTTTTGACATTTTTATGGGCTCTTATAAATGCCATCTTTAGATATTTATTGTATTCAACCCACTAATCATGCTTAGTGGATCACCCTTTTAGAGCTGATCTCAGTAGAAATGGTTTGGGAAACTAGCATGTCTTAATACTAAATCTACTTGAGTAGATATTTGGTGAATAAGCCAATTTAAGCTGAAGGCTTGATTGTTGGAGAATCATGTGAAAATCTCTCTAACAATAGCTTACTGATCTATGCTCTATGGCAGGTGCACTGGTTTGTCTTTCTGTAGACGTTTTCATCTCTAGACTGTTATGTAATATAAGACCTCCTATATGGCAGTGAATGCTGGACAATCTTCTCACAGACTTGAAGCAACAGAAATGTGGTTCTACAAAAGGATGCAGAGAATACCATAGCTGAATATCTTAGCAACAATAGAGATTTAGAGATAATGGAAACAAAAACGACACATATACTTTACTTCAGAGTGAGTTGAAATTTCCCAGGGAACATAATGAGGACAAAGGGCTTGGAGAATTTAATACTTACAGGATAGATTGAAGGCAAGAGGAACAGAGTAAAACAACAAATAAACTACCTAGTGATATTGATTAAATGATTAGTGAAGCTAGGTTTGGGAGAGATAACAAAAATTTTTAGATTGTTAATGCTATAATTGTACCGCGAGAAATAAATTAATGTGCAGTTAACACTCATCAGTACCCATAAATCTATCTACTGAATCACTCAGCCAATATGTTTCATTCTATTTACTCATGTTTGTTATTATGTGAGATTTTTGCAATGTAGTAGAGAGGTTCTGTAAGTGTTGTGTCGGAAACCTACCACCCCTCTTGAAGATGAACTTGTCTGCGAACAAAGACGTTAAATAGTGGTATGTCAGAAGACAGAGAGACAGAGAAGTTCTTGGCTGAGCCAGTTATAGACTACTCAGGCGATTTCTGTACCTACTTACCAACCTAATAAACCCCTTTTTTATTGTTATGTGTTATTTGGCGTTTGTCTTACTAACCCCAAATCAACATCATAACAATAAGCTTTACAATGGCTGATAAATTTGAGCCATGTATTTGGTTGGTGCATAATTATCAGACTTTTTTTAGGCGAGTTATTTGTTAATAAAAATTGCTGTTTTGTTTACTTTTTTAACAAAAATATTATTTTATTTTCAGTTTATAAAAATGTGTGTTGATAATCATGCGCTATGGAATAATCATTTAAAAATGTTATTGTTGAATTGTTATATTTCTTTTTTCATAATAAGTATTATTGAAAAAATGCCTGATAATTATGCACCAATCCAATACCTTTATCATATTTAGTGTGAAGCTCAGAAATTCTGCTAAAGAGACAATCAAAATGATTCATCATGCTTTTGGAAAATATTCTTTAGGTTAAACACAGGTTTCTGAAGACATGATGGGCATTCAGGGTAACTAATCACTTGCAAAATGCCAAAAAATATGGAAAAATAATTGTGAACTCATCCATGAATATAGTCATTAAAATTTAGTATATTTGGAATCAATTATTGAGTCTATCTGGATATCCTTATTCAGAAACTTTCTCATAACCACCTTGAATAAATTATTTTTCCAGTAATTCTTGTGATATCCTATTGCAGTTAATTTCAAAAGGCTTTTATTTTGCTGAATTATAAATATGGTTCCCTGGTTCATAATACAATGATATCTTATAATATGAACATTCAGTTTTGTTTTGTGGATTATTTGATTTTCATCTAATCACTTTTTCTTTTTTTTTTTTTCAATTTTAGTTAATGTCCAATGGGAATAAATGACAAATCTAAGGAAATTTATTAATTCCCTTGTATCTTCATGAAAAGTTACAAAATTTTTGAAGACAGCTATTAAGAAAAATAATATGACAAATTGGAAAAAAAGTTTTTGTGATGCATTTCATCCATTAGAATTTCATTGAACTGGAATGAAATGCATCACAAAAAATTTTTTTCCAATTTGTCCTATTATTTTTCTAAATACTGTTTGTTCATATATAAAATTATACAAAATTATATATTGTTATATCAAAGATAATTATGTTACTTGGTCATTTCATACAAGCTGATGCAAAGTGGATTGATTAGAATTGTGGTTTTCATCACTTCCAATGTATCAGTTATTGCTTATTGGTTATTATTAATTGGTAATACTAAAAAGAATGTGTCTTGTATGCTCATTATTCAAGTACCATACATACTTGTGTATAAGCCGACTTCACGTATAATCTGACACCTGAATCATTTGGTAAAAACCTGATATTTTCATATAGTTTGTGTGTAATGTGACTCCAGATTCTAAACAATACTTGTTGGCCTACTGTAGTCAAATATATATCCAGTGATGTGCTGAGATTTGGCGATGTTTGGCGATGCCCAGGGCCAACTCCTTGATTGTATACCCCTAAGACTCAAGTAGCAGGTGTGCTATAGGGTCTAGTACTGAGAAATGTGAGAAAGGAATACATTTAAGATATGTAAAAACAGATGAAACATGAAATAAACACTTTATTTAAATTAAATATAAACTAAATTTTTATTTCACTCTTTGAATGGATGCCCTCCTGATATGGATACCAAGGGCTGTCACTCCCTCTGCCCGCCATTATACATGCTACAGCAATCCTGGACATATATATATTATAGCAAATAAATAATCTTCTATTTTTGCATATAGCTACCCTCAAATGATGAGAAAAGCCACTTAGTATAAAATATCTGATACAAAGATTTAGATATCATACTTTTGTTTTTGGTCATGCACGATTTTTAATCTTTTCCAAAAAAAAATTACCTGTGTATCGTGAGACCCCCTAGTTTTTTTGATCATAAAAACTTGCACTATAATTGAGCATATGCAGTATTTTTTTTATACTTGCAGTCCACTCTAGACTCACTAAACAAGATATGTGTCCCTCCAAAAAAAGTTTGCTCATCCTTGTGTTAGTCTGATGAAGTCCTTTTCAAGATTGAAACGCTTTACATGAATTTTCCATTTTGTCATTCAATTATATATGATATATAGAAATTTTTATATCTTATAGTAGTTGTAGATGTAATAGTCCATGGAATTTTTGCATTGTTTATGTTGCGGTTAACAATACTAAAAATAGAGCAATCTTTTATGTATTACAGTTATTTCTTTTTCAACTGATATTTGTGTGCTGGTTATGACTATATATAAAAATCACTAAACAATCAAAGTAATTTGAACATTTAATAATATTGATATTTTTTTCAATTAATTAGATGTTATTTTCATCTCTGATCTATTCCCAGATATTCATAAAGATTTTGTATAATAAAAATGTATCCTTGAATATATTTTTAAGTATACTTACCAGGGATGATTGATAAAGTCCTCAATGCACGCAGCACCCGAAAGGTCCGCAGGCCCGTGATGTCGCTGATAACTTTGTCATTTATTGTCTGTAGGAGCAGGGTGATATATCTGTATAAGATATAAAAAAGAAAATCAAATTCCTTAGAGTGTCTAATAATAACATAATCCAGGTTTTGTGTTCTTTTAATTTTCATTTTCTTTGTCATTACTAACAATGGATATTTCAGCTGCAGTACCTTGTTTTAGAAAGTACTTATGGAAAAAATCTTGTCTAAATTTATCTACTTTGTTTATCAGGTAGTTATCTCTTTTTATGATTGTTCACTCGACACAAGGCCTAAGAGCAGCTAATGGTAGAGCATTACTGAATGAGATTTTTATAAGAGAGGAGGAAGAATTAAGAGATGCATATTATGAGGATATAGATAGATATCATTTGACGCAAGACTTGAAGAGGTTAAGACTGTAGGGGTTGGGTAGGCATCCTTTAAGGAGTCTGTTCCACAAACGGATAATTCTGGAGAAGCTGTCTGAGCAAAACTTGTTCCTTACCAAAAGAATACAAAGGGAAACAGGAATAATTAGTGTCATGTCCATGGCACAGTGGGTCCTAGCTGTGAATGTTGTCCTCAGGTCCACCTTGACACAGTCAGTTCAGTTATGTGCCATGCGTGATACATGATTAAGTGATCATGTATCTTTTGATACATGACCTACAAGGCAGATTTTTTCAGGCAGTATGATGCCATTTCTTTCTGTGGTAGACCAGTTGCCATCCAAGGCTATAGAACCCAGTCTGTCCTGCTGGGGGGAAAAGAAGAGGATTCATACCTTTTCCAACAGTATTAGCACATAAGCGAATGTAATGGATTTGACTAGAATTCAAACTTGGCTCTCTGATTCCTCAATCCGAGCTGCTATCCATTACTCCACTGTACCTCCCCTGACTCAAGGGTTTTTAAAACAGTCGGCCTATACCAAAAAAATAAATCAAATGAGAATGTCAATAAAACCAATTTCTCAACAAACTGTAGATCTGAAAAGAATACATCAATGAAACCAGACTCTCAACAAAAACCGTCTTTACAAAAATACGTCAAAGAAACCTAATCTATAAACTGATTTCTTACAAAGAATACATATTCTATTCATACAAACCTATCCTAAAAATTTTGTCAGAATTAAATAACCTATTGAGGTTGATATGCCGTAAAACAAAATAGACCAAGCCTAGCTGTGATGGTCTGAAATGGTGGAACTGAGGAATGTAGCTGGATTGAACATTTGCCATACTATAAACAATTGAATACTGAGAGACTAACAATGTTTCATGTGGAGAGCTATTGTAAGGTAAAGTGGAAAGAAAGAACTAATTATCAATTGTAAGAGGAACAATCCAAGATGCAAGCTAAGAATTGGAAATGCAAAAATCATGCAACTGCCGAAATTTAATTATCTGGGAAATGGTTTAACATACAACAGAAAACGCAACACCAAAATCTGAAGGTGGATTGGAAAGATGCTTTCCAAAAATTAAATAAGGCATCAAGAAACAGGAAAATTTTGTGAGAAACAAAGAAAAGAGGATTGAATTGCTATGCAATATCGATCATCTTATAGAGCAGTGAATGCTGGACAATCACCTCACAGATGAAGACAAGATATAAGTCAACAGAAGTGTGGTCTTGCAGAAGAATGCTCAAAATAACGAGGATGGAGCATGTGAAAAATGAGGACATTTTAAGGAAAATGGCAGTTAAAAGGATACTTATATTTACAGAAAGAGATAGCCAATATTTCTAGGACACATAATGAGAAAGAGGGCTTGAAGAATTTGACACTCACAAGACATGTTGAATGCAAGAGGATCAGAAAGAAACACTGTATAACCTACCTAATAAGCTTGGATGGCAGAACAGGGAGTGGGAGGGGATGGTAAAAAGACAAGAGCTATGAAGGATAGGAAGTTGTGAAGAGCCAAAGTTACCCATGTTCTGGAGGGACACAGTACATAAAAGATCAATTGATTATAAAAAGACAAGAGTATGATCTACAGCAGTAGAGCAAAGTTATTCTTAGCCCTCACCTTTGTCTAGAAATGTATATGGTTATATGGTTGGGAGTCACGCAAATTGTTATGGTCTGGTTCCTTGTACCATGGTGATAGTCCAAGGTAGAACCAATAAAGAATGCGAACACAGGTATGGAATAAAACAGATATATTACAAACAGGAATATATACAGAGAAGTAGAAGTGTTAGTATGAACAATCAGGTTTAGTAGAGAGAACAATGTAGTCTCGACCAGTATCTCTATTCCAATGTCTTGCAGTAACGCGACTCTGTTTCAGACTGCCTCTGACTCGACTCTTGACTCGACTTGAACTACTGACTCGACTTGAACTACTGACTATATTTAGTCACCCCACCACGTGGGCATCATGTGGCACAAGGCCAGTTTAACGTGGGCTCGGACAAAAATATGCCCATTGAACCCGTATAAACGGGTTCAGGGTCGGTTTACCTCCCCGAAATTGAATCCGCACTTCGGCGTAGCCTCCTTCGGGTTCCTCCCCGCTTGAAGGCAGAGAGTTCAACCAATCTGTCATTCAAGACTTGAGTGACTGACTGACTCCTTGCCTACTCCTGAGGTGCAGTATTTATTAAGTATGGAATAGTCCATTATTATTATTATGGGTAAGATCCCATAACACAAACGATTAATGATTAGACATGAAACTGCATTGTTTGCTTATAATTCTTACATTTTCTCAATCTCATACGAGGACAATTCAAAAAGTGCCAGGACTGGTGTTATAAAAAGAAAACTATAACACATCTCAATTCGGCATTTAATCTCCTTCAAAGTAGTCCACTTCTGAAGCCACACACTTTATCCAGTGTCATTTCCAATGATGGAATCACTCCTTTTTTGGAATAGCAAGTATCTACCTCATGAAATTTTCTTGGATTTCTTTTATGTCTTAAAATCTTGTTCCTTTTAAGTGGAATTTGATTTTTGAAGAGGAATAAGTTACAAGGAGTGAGATCTGGAGAATAGGGTTGTTGTTGGACATGGCAAATGTTGTCCTTTGCTAAAAACTGCTGCCCAAGCCATGATCCCTAATGCAATTCCTGTGATGTGGTGACACAACCACACTCTACACACTTTCTTTTCAAGCAATGCTATAAACAATGGAAGTGATTGACAATGCTACACTTGATGTATATATGCAGCAGAGTTCAATCTGTGCCAAGTGGCTACACACTGCATACTTTAGCTCGGTTACCATAGCAACGGTTTCAGTATTTTTTGATCAGATCTCCTACTTCTCTTCTAATATTGGAAGATTTTTTCACATGAGAAATAAATGCTGGTTTCTGCTTCATAACATTTAATTTAATTTAATAATGTGCTGTATATACATGTACCACGTATTTGATAGCTGATATGTTGCATTGTGCTTAGGTCAAAATAAATATTGCTTTAGACAAATATTGTCCATATTAATTGTCAATATTTATTGAAGGAAATGTTTTGATAAGTTAATTATATTTGTATTGATTGCAAAGAGATAAAGAAAATTACTCATTTGAGCTAAAGCTGAAAATGGTGTTTTTTGTGTTTTGATTAAAATGTGCTTGTATAACTGTTATGGGACCTTACCCATAATAACATAATGGACTATTCCATATGTAATAAATACTGCGCCTCAAGAGGAAGCAGGGAGTTCAGTCCGAAGTTAGGCGACCGGCTGATTGGCTGATCAGTTGAACTCTCTGCTTTTGGGCGGGGAGGAACCCGAACGAGGCTACGTCAAATTGCGGAGTCTCTTTCGGGGAGGCAAACCGACCCTGAACCCGTTTATACGGGTATAAAGGGTATATTTTTGTCCAAGCCCATGGGCTCGGAGATCCCATGTTAAACCAGCCTTGTGCCACATGATGCCCTTGTGGAGGGGTGACTAAATACTGTTCAGTCTGAAGTCTGGATTGAAGTCCATTAGGAGTCTGTCAGTCAGTCAGAGGCAGTCCGAAACAGAGTCTCATTCAGACAATTACTACTAAACCTGATTGTTCGTACTAACACTTTCTACTTCTCTGTATATATTCCTGTTTGTAATATATCTGTGTTATTTCTTATATGTGTTCGAGTTCTTCTTTATTGGTTCTCCCTTGGACTATCACCGTTGTACAAGGAACCGGACCATAACAATAACAATTGAGATAAATAATGATAAATCTTATAAATTCTCCTCAATAAACATTTCTTGGTATACTTAAAAATTTTCAAGCTATGGAGACTAAATTATCTTCATGGTAATAAATTATTTGGTGTGTGTCGTGTATGGATTAGCAGCTTGGAAAGGAAAATCAGCAATCAGAGTTTGAATTTGTTAAGTTCCTTTTTGTACAAATACCCTTAAGAAAGGTATGAAACTATATCTCCTCCCCCAGCTATGGGTTAAACAGCAGGGTTGACTAGGTTTTCCTGCCTTGACACTTGCATATGTGACATACAAAAGGCTCTTGGAGAGTGTTGAAAATAACTTTCTCATCATGCACTTTCATGTGCTACTTCAGTGCGGCTGCAGACCTGCAAATTTTGCCACAAAACTAACATAAGCATCTTGCAGGCATCTCAGAAAGCAAATCCACATAGCATTAGACAGCTGATTTTCATGCAATCTTAGATGCTTAGTAAGCCTGACATGAGATAGAACAACCTTCCCTCAGATGTTACATGCAAGTTCAAACTGAATATCTTCTGAGATCAAGTCAACATTACCTTTCTTGAGTGCCCTTTTGACCTCAAAAGGATTATAACCATCAAAAAATAGCTTTCTCCAACCAGACCTATTCTCTGCCTTTTTCACCCAGTCTTTAACATTAATTTATAGATTTTCCAGGTTGTATTTAATAAAATCCTTGAAATGTTTCTTGGATTTGCGTCTGGGGTGGTTACCAAGAGTGAGTTCTCCATTAAACAGGTGCTTAGGAAATCTCTCAGCTTCCATTCAGTTGAGCTGCCCTGCCTAGTGCAGTTAACTGCAAATGAACAGATTCTTTATTCTAGGTATTTTGGTCGATACATACATGCACATATATATAATGGACTCTTCCATCGAGTTTGATGTATGAGGTTCAGATGACAACAAACTAATAATCTGCATGCCTATAATAGGCGTGACTTTTGAGACCAGCTTGAGAATTGCACAAAAGACCACAAACAGTACAACTGTTAGCTATCTTATTTTTCTCTCATATTTCACGCAGTCAACTGATGCTTACTTCTTGGTGCATTATTCCTGCATGGCAGTAAGAACAATACTCTGATCTCTTCATAGCTACCACAATGATATATATATATATATATATATATATATATATATATATATATATGTGTGTGTGTGTGTGGTCTGATCAAAAAGTATTGGGACTCTTGCTATGGTAATAGAGCAAAGTATGCAGAGTGATGTCACTTGGCACAGATTCATGTTAAACTCTATTGCACATAGTTACTAACTTAAACATTGTTGCTCACTTTCATTGTTTATAGCAGTGCTTGGAAGGAAAGTGTCTAGAGAGTGGTTGTCTCCTCACACCACAGAACTTCCATCTGTGACTATTTTTGAGTCAGTTTTTCCCCCATTTCCAATAACAACCTTGTTCCCCAGATTTTAGTCCTTATGTGTTTTTTCCTCTTCAAAAGTCAAATCCCACTTGAAAGTAAAAAGATTTGAAGACATTGAGGAAATCCAAGAGAATGCAATCAGGCAGCTGCTCGCTATCCCAAAAATGGAGTTCCAGGAATGCTTCCATCAATGGAAATGATGCTGGATAAAGTGTGTGGTGTCAGAAGGAGACTACTTCAAAGGAGATTAAATGCTGAATTGATATATGTTGTAGTTTTCTTTATAATCAGACTTTGTATGCATGTAAATATGTGTATGTTGGAGAAAATAGAAAAAAAACCTTCTATATTGTACATTTCCTTCTGTGAAAGAATTCTTCAAGCTAATAAGGGTTTTACTGATGGAATATTATATATATATATATATATGTAGGGGAAATTTATAGATTTACTTGTTACTTATCATTCTGTCAGATTTAATCAATATTTTTAACTTATATATAAGTATTTTGTATATATATCATTATTTATTTATATACAGATTAGAGAAACAGAACAAAATCAATGTGAAAGATTAATAAATAAAAAAAATATATTATTAAACTCCAGAAAGCTGAAAATTCGATTAAAAAATGTAAAAGGACAGAACCATATTCTTAGCTTAGAAAGAAAACAAAAGGGAAAGTAATTTTTTTCTCTAAAATAATCAGTTTGAACAAAGACAAACAAAAAGTGTCTTTAATAGTTGAAAGCAAAACTGTCAATTCAAATAAAAGTTTCTTTTTCTAAACTCATCACGAGTTCATAAAATACATTTTTCTTCTTGTAGGAAATTTTCACTCTGCGTTTATTTATGCGGATTTGTCTGTGCAGACTTAAGTATGTATTTTTACAGATAGAAATATTTATTTCAATTTTTTGATGAGGACGTAAAATTGTTACTTTTTGTATTTCAAGTGTTTATACACTTGAAATACAAAAAGTAACAATTTTACTGTCTTCCAATTTAATAGAAATAAAAGCAAATCAAAATAATAACAGATGAGCTATTTTGCATTTAGTTCTAGAAAAAGAGGCCTAAAGCCAGAAAAGACAAAAAGTCATTGCCTAGTGTACCACATTTCTCTCTAAATTTTTTAAAGATTTATTACTATTCCAATGTGTGGCTTCTTCTTCCATGCCATCTTTTTTATGCTATGTCTATTGAATATGTAGGCAATCATGGCTTTTGATAGGTTCCTTTTCTTTATTATCCATAAATTACTGTGACTTTTTGGAAGAGTAAATGAAGTGGTTTCTCATTGCCTTCTTTACACTATTGTTATCAGAGTAATCCTTTTTGTCAACTGGCTACAACCCAAGGTGACATAGGTCAGTCTATCTTGGTATTTAACCTATGCACAGGTGAAGAAGAATAGATGGATTCATGCCTTTTCTAAGGCTGTTAGTGTGAAAGTGAACATAACTGACTTAGCCAGAACTTGAACTCAGCTAACTAGTTCCATTTTCTGCACTGGTAACTAGAGTATGAATTTAAGTGCAGTACTAGATTGGTGATAAGATCTTGTCATTTTGCAGTCAAAATGGCTAAATGTAACAATAACTTTTATGCTAACAGTTTCTTTTTTCACACTTCTTGCTTGTGGGACTCTCTTTCAGCTTCTTGCTTTCCAGTCAATTTTGATCTTCAAAAGTGTAAATGTAACGTTGATCCTTACCGTTTTGTCTTCTTAATTTCTGTTCTTTTATTGTTCTCGCTGATTAATGTTTTTCTTATATTCTTTCACTCAGTAACCGTTTGTCATTTTTTGCCTTGCTTGAGGTGAAATGATTAAAAAAAAAAGAGAAAAATATGTGCATCACATTTTCTGTCAACTACCAGTCCAAAATGAGATCATCCATCAATTCATATATATATTCCACTGCTAAAGATGAGGGAAAAATGTTCAGTTCCTTGTACCAGTCTAGGAAATACCTGACTTCTTCTGCCATGCTCTGTCTTTACAAGAACCAGATCAGAGCAAAAAATGAAGTATTACTACCAAATCTAAGCCAGAGCTGCACAATCTTCACTTTCTAGCCTTGACAGAATTCAAAAACATTTTCACAAGGTGAGGAAGTATTTTCCACCTACAACACCTTTTCCACAGAATGTTGCTAGCCTTGTGCTATTCTATTGCTATTTTCATAGCAGATATTCAGGCAAATTACATTGCTTAGTTCCACCAGTTCAGACCTTCCCAACTAGGCCCATTCTGTCATGTAGACTGCATTAACTCATCCTCATTCCCTTCATATTCCATTTGTGAGGAGGACGTTCCACTCATACATTCCCCAGAACTGTTGCATCATGGAACAGACTCCTGAAAGTATGGTTCCCCAGTCACTGTAACCTTAACTTCTTATTGAGCAACCCTCTACCTTGAGTAACTCTTGGGCCTTGTATTGTGTGAACAATAGTATA
This sequence comes from Acanthosepion pharaonis, assembly GCA_903632075.3. Classification (NCBI taxonomy): domain Eukaryota; kingdom Metazoa; phylum Mollusca; class Cephalopoda; order Sepiida; family Sepiidae; genus Acanthosepion; species Acanthosepion pharaonis. The sequence continues at coordinate 1,924,843 of CAHIKZ030001469.1, read as the reverse complement.
AAAAATGTATTATTCTCAGTTAGACTGACTTTGTTCTTCCTGAGGTCAAGCAATAAAAGAAAGCAATGGAATTAGCTGCTGTGAATCATTAAGACTTGACTTGATACCCATCATGACATTGAGGGGGATAAATACACTCATTGCAGTCAAATGTCTCAAATATGGTAACAGTTTTTATTATTATTATTATTATTATTAAGTGACACATTTGGCCAGTACTCTTGATGAGTGTCCCCCTCTTGTATTGAAGTCTAAATATGTTCATATGCTGGGTTACACTTGACTATGCTGTCAAATTTTAGATGATCGCAGTAGCTGGAGTCATGCTGTTCAAAGACGAGTCATGAAGGACAGGAAAAAGCGAAACCAACTGTTGGAGATCAGATGACAATGCTGGAAGCAGGGAGAGCAATCTCAGGCCTTCATTTCACATTCCTGCTTCATCTGTCATACCTGTAGAAGAGACTGTCATGCAAACATTGGTCTGTTAAAGCCACCCCAGATACTGCTCACAAAAGGACTAAATGTTTGACTAAACAAGGCACTACTATTATCTCATGAGATAAATGGATGCCTGCTACTATTGAGTGAGAGAGCAACTCACCAACAAAAGGTGATACTAGTGTAGAAATATACAAAGCCTCATCTACTCACCATGGCACTCAGTCTGATAAGGATATACCAGGTATGTGTATCCCAACCAGATATGCACCATATGATGACAGGTTTTGATAAAAGCAGTGTGTAACCTTGCAGGTGGGCTCAGTTAAAAATACCTTCAGAGGGTTTCTAATTAAGGGTGTTCCCATACTAGACATATGGTGTTGTGATCTTATCAATATACAGTTTAGCCATAAATTCTATGCTAACAGTTCCTATTCTCAAACTTCTCACTTGTGGAACTATGCTTTCCAGCCAACTTTAATCTGCAAAAATTTAAATACAATGTCAATCACTATCCACTGTTCTCCTGATGACTCTTTCCATTTCCCGCTCATTTGTAATGTTTCTGTTCCTAATTCTTCCACACCCTGTAACCCCTTGTGTCTTAATGGCTTTACCACCTTGCATGGGGTGAAATCTAGATGTGACTCCCAAGGTGATTCTTCAAATCAAAAAAAGACAACAATCTTAATATCTATTACTACCATGCATGAACAAAGATGCTTAGATTGTCAGACTCTAGGGGACATACTAATTAATTAATTAAGTTAATTCCTGGCAAGTAACATGTGAATCTGTAGAACTACATGGGATATTTCGTGTTTTCAGGCTTAAAACAGTTTTACTGCCAGGTACAATCCTGGGCCATAGAAAGAATGAAATGCTAAATCAGATCTCTGAAATGGTAATAAGCAGGGTAGATTCTAACCTTGGGTGGCAGCTGGTTTAGGTGAAGGAATACTCTGAATTCAAAACTGTTAATAAAGCAACAGGAAACCACTCCACTATATTTCAAATTTTCCATCTTAGTCTGCCATGTTCCTTTTCATGAAAATGTACTCGAGAAAGACGTTTTTCCTTTCTTCAGTTATAGGTTAAATAATAAGGTAGACTTGTGTCTCTCATTTTGGGTGGGCAGCTAGTCTAGGATTACTCTTCAAAACTTGGGAGAAGTCATGGTAATTCACAGATAATAATGAAAAGTAAAGGCTGTGGAGAACCATGATTGCCTACATTCTGAAGAGATATGGCATTTAAAAAAAGAATCTATATCTACCAAGGGTAGTTCCATCCTAGTCTTTTATAAAAATGCACCCAAGAAATGTATTTCTCCTTTCTTCAGGTATTAGTTAAATAACAGGGTAGACTTTGCTCTCTAGTCTTAGGTGGGCAGCTAGTTTAGGACTACTCTGAACTCAAAGCTGGAAAGAAGTCATGGCAATTTGTAGATAATCAAGAAAAAGAATCTGTGGACAGCCATGATTGCTTATGCCTGTAAGAGACAAGGCATTAAAAAAATAATTACACTATAAAATCTCTTTCATTCAGAAGAATTTATGTATAATTCTAATTTCAATTTTTTTAAATGAAGAAAGACATTTGGGAAGAAATTTACCTTTTTCTCCCTAAAAGATTATAATAGAAATTAAAGGTTACACTAATATGTTGATATAAACTTTTACAGAAGGTAGTGTAGTCATATAAAGGCTTTAAGTTTTAAAAACAGACATAATAAGTTTTCATTTCTTTGATTTTACTTCATCTACTTTCTTTTAAATCATGGTTTGACAGAATTATTTGTTCTCGCCTCTGCAGCTGCTGAGTAATTGCCAAAAATCAGTCTTAGTTTTGCTATTCTTTTTCTATTGCCCAAACCAATTCTATCACCTCCAGACTTTTTCATCAAAAATAAGAGAAGAATATTTCCTTTTTAAGTCTTTTATTATTTCTCCTAATTTACAGTTTGTTGGTCATGATACTAGTAGCTTATTAAGTATTTTTAATGAATTAAATTAAAATGAATAGACCATTACCTATTGCTACTACTTATTGTTGTTGTTGCAGTGATGCTGATGACGATGATGATAATAATCACCATCATCGTTAATTTCATTATTATTATCTTTTTATAATTCTGCTTATCCCTACCTTAGTTAGCATGTATGTAAGTTATACCCTGCTAGTACCTCATAAATAATGGACTATTCCATTTTGATTATGTGGGAAGACATAAAAGACATATCAGAGAAGGTATTTGGACTCAGTGAGAAAATGAAAGCAAGAAATAACGAAAAGGCTTGCTAATATCTCATAAATAAAGAAAGGGCCTACTAATGCCTCGTAAATAATGGACTGTTCCATTTTGATTGTGTGGAAACATGGAAAAGACATATCAGAGATGCTGTTTGATTTCAGAGGGTAAATGAAAGAAAGAAAGAGAACAAAATTAAAATGGGAAAGACATGAACTTTTCATGAATACTAGTAGTCATTATTATTATTATTATTATTATTATTATTTCTGTTCAGTACAAACTCTTAACATGTCATAACCTGAGATCAATGGTATAGCAAAATACTAAATATATGCATTTTTTGCACAAATTCTGATGTTAGGTAAGAACCTCATTTTGCATTGCAACCCATTATACCTGGTGTAATAAATTGAACAAATCTAGGTTCATTTATTTAGCATTGACAATTTATATATATATATTTCTTATGATCTGCACATATTGAAATTGCATGTATCTATTTGTATGAATATAAAATTATTACTTTTAGAGAATCAGATTTAAAGGAAATTCCAACACAAATGAAGTAAATATTTGAAAAAAATATTACAACATATTTTATTTATTTCACAACCCACTGAAGGGTCGAGACCCAGAGTTTGAAAAAAATCTGCTCTAGTAGATTAGCAGTTCTACACAGCGCATTTTTTTTTAATTTCTTGTTAACAGGGACAACCAGAAATTATTTATTTAAAAATTATAACATAAATATGTTATAAAATCACTACAAAAATAGTCATTTTGTTTCAACCCCTCTGGTGTCTTATCAAGTGATGATGTTGAATGTAAAATAAATAGTTTTAAAAGTTTCAAATTAATTAACGATCCTTTGCAAGGGGAAAACGTTGTTACAAAAGCTAGAATGACCAATCAAAATACAAGTATGGGAAAATTCAAAAAGCTTGACAACGAAGTCATGTTATAATAGCTATTCAGATCTTTAAAATATGGGTAATATTAAAAAAGAATTTATTCTAACCAATAATTATTAAATTATATGATAAAATTTGATATTAAAATTAAAAGTAAAAATTACCAATTTTAAGTTTAAAATTATAAAATTACTGAGGAAAAAAAAAAAAAAATATATATATATATATATATATATATATATATATATATATATATATCTGATGGCACTGCCACACCCAGGAGAAGGCCTTTTTTTGGGTTTATAGTCTTTAATCACTGTCTGGTCTATTTGCTTTTATGAGTCTGTCAATATGAATGGTAAAGCCCTAAATAAAAGTGACCACATGTGGCGAGACAGAGAAGTACTAGGAATAGGAAAAAACATCAGTTATGTCCTGACCCCAAAAAGAAAAGGTATTGAGCAAAATTTCATGGGGAAAATTAGCTTAGGAGGAGGTGTTGTAATAGAATGTCCCACACTCCCTATCGCATATGTGGATTGACTATATCAGTAGATATATATAGTAAGCACAGAATATACCTGGCGGACTTGCTTTGAGAATTACTAGTTTGCTAACCGATTCCCTGTCTTTCAGTAGTGTATTCTCTTTTATAATAAACCTCTCTTTCTTTCATCTATGCCCGCATTGCTGTTCCTTTCACTTGAGTACCACCTTTGTCTGTTTGTAACCTCTTCAAGGATGCAATAACATGGCTTTCTGTGACTGATCTAGGGAGATGTTCATAACATTTTAAGCATGTGCCACAGTGTAATACTTATATACCTTTCAGTGAATACACTGTTCAATCTTTTTATTTTGATCTTTGGATTCCTTCAGTGTCAGATTTAGGCAACCAGACACTGAATGGTCAATAATCTCAATATGTTGTTCATATAATAAATATACTGGGTCTGTACCATTTTTTGTTATGTTTGCCTGGTAATTCCTGATGAATAGACTTTGGTTTGGCCCTGACATTATACATATTTCTGTTTCTGCTTTTAGCTCTACTGTTCAGCCATTGTTGTACTTTCTATTTATCTACATCTGTATCATTAGTTCTGAGTGCATATTGGCCATGTAAGGGTTTTTTTTTCCCCCAGTTGTTTTTCTTAAATTATTTAATCATTGTGTCTTAGTATCTTTTTTTAAAATAATATTAGTAGCATTTGTTAGATATATATTTTTTATCTATTTGCTTCATAATGATGTTCAGTTCCTTTAACAATTTACAGTTTTCTTCATAATGTAGTCAATTTCTAGATTGAGGAGTTATCATTATTTATACTATTTGCATTTGGACTATTGTCCTTATCTTTGTTTTTGTTATCACAGCATTTCAGACGTTATGGCCTCCAGTCTTCATCAGGTGTATATCAATCAGGGTAACCTACAGGGAATTCCATCCAAACTGAACCCTTTTTTAACCTATTGGCATAGATTGTTTTTGTTCCACTTCCCTTGTCTAAGGATATCTTGTCTTGTTCTTATTTTTTTGTACTTATCAGTTACTGCTTGCTCTTTTTCCACTGAGTTTAAATATACACTGCTTAGCTCAGGGATTGAACTCACAATTACTATATCACCAAATTTCCAAACCAATGCTTTAATCCACTAGGCAATAGTGTAAATAGTATAAACAAATGATGTGTAGTTCTTACTTTTCCAATGATTGTTAACTAGTTGTAGTGTTCACTATGATGTGACCTCTCAGTAGATAGTTTTTAAAGCAATAGCTGTTGTTTCATAGGTAAATCAATTCAAGTTGGATTAGGTCCTTACCACCATTAATTCTGGCAATATAAAGATCAATGGAATGCTGAGTGTTACAGCAAGTTATTAATTTTGTTAATTTGGAATCCATTTTTCTTTATTTTCATTATATTCCAGTTGATAAAGTCAAAGCTAGATGTAGAGACTGCTATTGTTGGCAAATTTCTAGCCATAATCTGATTATAAGCATTGAGTATAGAATTACTCTTATTCTTCTGTTGAACTTCTTTTTTGACACATGTGACTTCCCTATGTCTTTTCTATTACTGTTGTCATGGCAGTTGTTCTGCTGAGGTTTCCTCTTTGGTACATCAACTTCATGAATTTAAGCATAAATTGGCAAAATAGGTCTCATCATTTTACTGTTTAACTATATAGATACAACCATGTAGTTTATTTTTTACACTTCTCACCTGTGGAACTCTCTTACATTTTCTTGCTTCTATGCTACCTCCGATCTTCAAAAATTTAAATACAATGCTAATCACCACTTTCTGTCTTCCTGAAACTTGTTCTTTGTTATGGGAACTTACCTATAACGATAATGGACTTTTCCTGACATTATAAATACTGCGCCTCTCAAGAGGTATAATGAATGAATGGTGTAACGAGTCGAGACAATATTAGTTCAGTCTAAACCAGACGGACAGTCATTACTAACACCTTCAACTTCTTGTACTATATTTCTTTTGTAATTTATCTTTGTTATTCTACTCTTGTGTTCCTGTTGTTTTTCCTTGGTTCTAACTTTGGACCATAACTGTGTTGCGAGGATATTAGACCATAACATTCTTTTATTGTCTTTTCTCCTCACTAAAGTTTTTATATTTTTTTAAGCATTTCACCCCAAGCAAGGCAGGAGTGCCACTAGCACACAAGGGGTTACTGAGAGTGGGAGCAAGAGTAAAGAAGCATGACAGAGGAAAGGATGAAGTCTTCTCATTCTCTTTCTCTGCCTGTAACTCCTTTCATCTTAGTGTCATTATCACCTTGCTTGGGCTGAAATAATTAAAACAAACTGATTTTTGTTTGTATATAAGATTTATTGGTACTTAAGTAACCATCATTCCAAATTTGATAATAATCAAAACACTGTATCTAAAAAATTCAGACAATTCTTTTCAAAATTTAAAAAAAAGATTTTAATTTGTAAAAAATCTTCTTGTAACAAAAGAACAGTAAATAAAATAAAAATCACTGAAGAATGGAAAACTTTTAGATGCCAACCAAAATTCATTGTTGGACCAATATGAACTCAACATCTTTGAGATGAAGTGAATGAGAAAGACTACAATGAATAATAATGAGGATGTTGATGATGACAAAAGTAATAGTAGCAGCAGCAGTTACAGGAAACATTAAGATATGTGCAGCGGAAGTTGATTTCTTAACAGGGACGAAGCAGACAAGATTATTGACAAGTGGCAACAACAAAAAATCAAGAATAGATAAGAAAACATGATTTTAGCTATATAAGTGGACTGTTTTGTAAAGGGAGAGAACTCAGGAAGAAACACATCACAGACAGGAGATGCTGAAAGGCACAGGGCAATATGATGGATAAGTTCCTTCCTTTCTGAAGATTATTAAAAAGAAAGTAGTAGTTTAAATCTATTCAATAGATTTTTAAGAAAACAAAGATCAGCCTCAGACATTCTCAGAAAGAAGACACATTTAAGGATGGCTGAAAATAGCTCAATGAGATTTACTGAGTCTGCATACTTGATAAGATTGCAAAATGAAAATAAAAAAGTTATCTATCTTATCTATCTATCTATCTATCTATCTATCTATCTATCTATCTATCTATCTATGTTAACCTCTATCTATGTGGATAAAGAAATATTCTCTTTGTATATATATATATATATATATATATATATATATATATATATACACATATATATGGAGAAATATAGTTTTAAGATGTGCTATATTTATGGGATAAAGTTCTCAATATCAGAGATAGAGCGTATGTAAATTTTTAAAAAATATCCTCATTCTAAGATCAATTTATAATTAAAAAAGAACTGAATGTTAAAAGTGCATCTGTTATTTCAAAATTATCTTTTAATAGCTTTGGTTCTCATCTTAACAGATTGTTGTCTTTTCATAGAAAAAATTAATTTTGGTTATAATTACAGACTGCTAATAAAAATGCTATGCTGAATTTCAACCAATCATAGCTCTTGCAAGAATATAAAATGTTGAGAGCTGTTCAACTGTACTTAATGCTTTTAAAAGATTCCAAAGGCCGAAAGAGCAGCAAAAAATCTGCTCCTCTATTGGATAAGGATACTAATAGACTTTATCTTTGTATAAAGTCAGAAAATATCTCTTTTTACCTATTTTGGTCTGAACATTTTTAGACAAGACGGTCTATGCATGTAGTGCTTTGAGGCTTGTCTTTAATTATCTTCTGTGGGATAAAGTTAAAATAATTGATTGGGAACAGCACTGGAGAATAAGACAGTTGAAGGAATTGGCAAAATACAATAGTGAACAAAAGAAACAAGCCACCTAGCTAAAAAGAAAGCATTTTTTTTTGATAATGATCTTTCTGTGGTCAGTCAGGACAATTAGTAGAATTTGATACATTTATGTTGACACAGTATGACAGAAAATACAGATTTGAATGCATAGTCATATTTTTCATATGAAATGAGTGAAACAAACAATGCATAATCTTTGGGGTTTTCAACTTGAATTTTAATGGTTAAAAATAGCTTTGGGCAAGGGAAGTGTGTAGGTCTTAGTCTTTTTTGAATCTTGTGGACGGGTGCTACAGAATCACAAAGAACTGTACCAAATAACATAAACCACATCACTTGAGAACTTTCAACAGCAGCAGCAACTAGAAATGTAATTCCTTATATTAATAAAATGCATTGATTTTTGTTTGTTTTAAAATCCATGTTTTTGTTACTTATTTTTATCTGGATTCACATGAATCTGGCAAATATTGTTTGTGGGACAAATATTCCAGGAGCTGTAAATATTTATTGAAAAATGTTTACACCTCAAAGCCAAAGAGGTGTTTCCAACAACGAAAGGGGAAAAATAGAAAAGATTATTTCAGACAAAGACAAAAGGTCAACAATGATAGCAATTTTCAAAGGAAAATTGTTATCACTTTTATTATAGCAAGAAAAACTTTGCTAAAAACAAGGAAAACAGTACTAAACTGTTATGTGATACCTGACCACTTCTATGGCACTGAATGATGGACAAAGATCAAGAAAAGACCTGAAGCAACAGAAATGTGATTCTACAGAAGGATGCTGAAGATACCATGGACTGATTATGTGAGCAACAATAAAAAGTTTTATAGAAACAGGAAACAAAAAGGAAACTTATACTTAACATCAGGAAGACAGAGTTGAAATTTCTATGGGACATACTTAGGAAAGATGGCTTGGAGAATTTGATAGTCACATGACATACTGAAGGAAAGAGAGACAGAGAAAAAAATGGTGCATAGCCTACCTAGAAAGCTTGTGAAAATGGATGGCAGAACAGGGTTTAGGAAAGATAACAAAAAGACAAAAAATTAATAAGAGCTACAAAGGACAGGAAATTATAGAGAGCCATGATGGGCAAAGATGAAATTTTAGAGAAAATAGAAACAAAAAGGAAACTTATACTAAACAGTTTGTTGACAGTTCTAGTGCACATAATGAGGAAAGAGGACTTGGAAAATCTAATACTCACAGGACAGATTGAAGTCAAGAGAAAGAGAGAGAGTGGAAGACAACACATAACATAATTAGTGAGTTTGAGTAAATGGATGGCAGAATATGATTTAAGAGAAATAGTAAAAAGACAAATTTTACTAAGAGTTATGAAGGACAGGAAGTTGTGGAGAGCCATGATAGCCTATTCCTGAGGGACGTGGCGCATAAAGAAGAAGAAGGTACTTACAGAAAGGAAAAAAATGAATTGAGTACTGCTGATCTGAGTTTTAATTCTTAGTCGTTTAACAGGTAGTACAAACCTTTCTTTATCATTGCCTTAGTAAGGGACACTTCATTATTTTGCTGCTCCTGCTATGACAAACTACTTTTCATTATCTCAAGTAGTCAACTCTAATTCCTCTTCTTTTTCTTCTCTTTCTTGGCATTATTGCTTGCCTCTTTCACATCAAATTCAAACTCTTGATGACTTGTCACTGTCACTATAAATACTTTTACCTGTCTTGGGGCTACAACTTAATGACTAGCTTGTAGCTCCTAGCTCCAAAATGTCTTGTCGTAAGGATTTCTGTTTCCTACTGAGAAAGCTCCTCAAGTTCTAGTTGTCAATCTCAGACTATATGGAAAAATGCCACTGACAGTGCTAATGGTAATATTAGCTTTTACCTTATTAAAAAAACATTTGGTGTTCATTGACTGAGTGGCCAGTGCTACTTTCAATTGGAATTTATAAAATCTTTCTCTTAAAAGATTGTTTCAGAAAAATAGGTTCCTCAAGTTCAGTAATTGTTATCATTCTTTGTAGTATTGATAGGGGTTGACAAGATTTGTTATTTCTGTTTGTGCTATGTTCAAAATAAGAGGAATTTTCAATGGTCAGGAAATAAGGCAAACTACTGACAAAACAGAGCTCTCTCTCTCTCTCTCTCTCTCTCTCTCTCTATATATATATATATATATATATATATATATAATTGCAATAAATTGCTTAAATCTCCTGAAGAGTGATCTGAACAATTATGGAAAAGTTTGTCTATGAATTTAAGATGCTGAATATAGCATCATTCAGTTAATTGACAAATTTTATTTGTATTAATCCTATATATATATATATATATATGTGTGTGTGTGTGTGTGTGTGTGTGTATTAAATATATATATGTGTGTGTGTGTATTAATCCTATATATATATATATATATATATATATATATATATATATATATATATATGATTAAATAAAATTCAGCTGATCTAAGGAAGTCTATCTAATGATGTTGAAACATGTAAGCAAATCAATAAAACAGTTTTTGACTTTGTCAAATTTATCAAACTGTCTGGATTCTATATCTTATTAATACATATATATATATATATATATGCATTCCAGCCAACTTAAATCTCCAAAAATTTAAATGTAATGTCAATCACTATCTACTGTCCACCTAATTACTCTCTTCTCTTTCTGCTCATCCTTAATGTTTCTGTTTCTAATTCATCCACACCCTGCAACCCCTTGTGTTTTACTGACATTACTGCCTTGCTTGGGATGATCCAGATTATTTATTTATATATATATATATATATATATATTTAATCAGGATCATCCCATGTATATATATATATATATATATATTGTATATATATGTTAATGTTATCGAATGTTGGCTTTTTCTTTTTTATTATTAGTGTTTCCATTATCTTTTTTTACATGTGGATGAGGCTATTGTATTTCCTACAAGTATGTTGTGGATGGAGTTTGGTAGGCTTCTGTGTATGTTTAAATGTATCCTAATTGTGCTATAGTCAGAGAGGTGTAATGTGAGTCTTCTTGATAGGCATGTAGTGGTATGTCCAATATAATTATTTATGAATTTGGTTTGATTAGGAATCTATGCAATATCACTTATGTCTGTATATGAGTAGTCATTGTTATGAAATTTATATAAATCCCCAGGAAATTGTATGGCTTGACACAAGATCAATTTTGTATCAGCTTTCCATAGAATCTCCACAAACCTTTATTAATCATACTTTAATGACTTTTCTATAAAGAGGCATACAAGGGAAGAGTCTGTGAAAATTAAAGTATTTATATATCATAGCAACATGATGGTCTATTGTTCCTATATTTTTCTTGGCAAAGAAACTGAACTTTAATGCATCATTCATTGGAAAATTTACAAGGTTATTTGCAAAGCTTGGCTCAGTCTAGCACAAGGCCATGGTCAAATTTACTAAGCTATACAATGGATCTGCAATGGCTATCCATTGCTCTATAGTCTTTGTCTTCTCTGTACCATGTTCATTTAGGATGTGGGCGATCATGGCCCTACATGACTTCCTATCCTTATAGCTCTGTTTGTCTTTATATAATCTCTCTTTCTCTCTATTCTGCCATTCATTTATACCAGCTTGTTAGGTAAGTTACTCACTGCTTCCCTCTGTCCCACTAGCCTGTGGGTGTCAAATTTTTTCTTCATTATGTTTCCTAGAAATTTCAACTGTCTCTTTCTGATTCTATTTTGTTTCCATATTTCTTAAAATTTTCTTCCTGCTTTATTCATGTTATTCTCAGCATCCTTCTGTAGAACCATATTTTTGTTGCTTGAAGTCTCCTCTTCATCTGTGAAGAAATTATTTACACTATTTACATTGTTCAGACTGTTGTCCTCATCTTTGTTACCATATTTATGACGTTTCGGACGTTGTACGCTCTGGCCTTCTTCAGGTGCTAGTTCCACATGTCAGTGTCATGCCTCTTCTAGATGCCTCATTTATCTCCCTTTAACTCAGTTCTCCAAGATTTTGTTCACCACTGCAGTAACCAGGTATTGAACTCATAACTCTTTGGGTCACTGTATCCAACCAACATTTTTATCCACTGGGCCATGTGTCCTTGTGAGTTCAATAACTAGCTACTGCAGTGGTGAACAAAAAGTTGGAGAATTGAGTTAAAGGGCGATAGCTGAGACATCCAGAATAGGTATGGCACGTGGAACTAGAACAATCTACCCTGGTGGATGAAATAAAGAGTTGAGTTTGAAATTCCAGTCACCTAAAGATGGCCGGAGTATACAATATCCAAAATGTTGTGAATATGTCAATAAAAATGAGGACAACAGTCTGAACAATGTAAATAGCATAAATAATTACAATATCTCATTTCAGAAATATAGAAAAACTTGAAGAAATTGTTCAACACTCTTTTCTTTGTTTCTAATTAAATTTTCTTGTTCAATTTCTGTGTTTATCTTTTTCCCTCTGATAACCAATTGTTGTTCTGTATAGGTTTTTGAAAGGTTATCTGTCATGATAAAATTAGTCTTGAAAGAATTTTAGGCTTTTTTGCTTGTGTGTCTCTTGTCTCCTTCAATGATTGATTGATTCATTTTCTACACCTTATCAACCCTTTGCAGGTTATTTAAAGCTGGATAATCTTTTTAGATTATAGAATTTGGGTGAGGAGATAACAATGATTTAGTTATATAAGTGTTATAGAGTAGTTTCACAGTGGAGGCTTGTATTTCACTAAGTCGGTCCTAAAAAGGTTCGACGTACAAAACATTAGGAACTTGGTATAATAGTTAATGACGCAGCAATCTAGTTGTGGTGGTTGATACTTTAATGTCCGACATCAACTGACTCACCAACTCTCTGAGCTCCTTGGCGACTGCTACTACTTATTATATGTGGGAGAGTCTATTAACAATAGAACAGGTATGTTCCGGTATAACAATAAGTCTTATGAATTAACTTATAATTGATGAGGTAGGGGGGAAGGATTCATACCTTTCCCAAAGGTAATTGTGTGTAAGTGAATATAACGAACCCAACTTGAATTGGAACTTAACTCTCCTTGATTAACAATTCTGAGGCATTATGAATTACACCACCTGCACATCCAAGCTTACATCAGCTAGGTATTCCTAAGTGGTTACCCATCTTGGTACTGGTCAAGGTTGACATTGTCTACCTGTGATGTGGCCTTAAGCCTTTCATCAATGATTCTTGCGATGATGTGGTTTAATGCATCCCAGTGACCCAAAGAGCTATACAGGTGGGAATATTACTCCTGGCAAGTACAATCATACCAGGTAGGTTGCAGGGTGGGGATCAGAATAAATGGGAATCACATGGGATGCAGGGTGGAGGTTGTTCTGGTTTGATGTGGAACTATCTCAATTTCAATATTGGAAATGCCGAAATTTCTAAGATCACCAAATTTTCTAAAGTGATTTTTTTAAAATCGATATCACTTCATATAATGCATTAAAGCCACTAAGATACAAGGGGTTACAGGGTTTGGAAGAATTAGGAACAGAATCATTAATAATGAGTGGGAAGAGGAAAAAGTATTCAGGAAAACAGGAGATAGCAATTGACATGGCATTTAAATTTTTGCACTTTAAAGTTAGTTGGAAAGCATGGAGCCAGAAGGAAGTTGCACAAGTAAGAAATGTGAGAAAAGAAACTGTTAGTCTGTCTATATTTCTGAGATGTGGTATTATGTACAGTATTTACATTAGTCGGACTATTGACCTCATCTTTGTCTCAATATTTATCACAATATTTCGGCCTTTCACTGTCTATATTTCTGAGATGAGGTATTATGTACAGTATTTACATTAGTCGGACTATTGATCTCATCTTTGTCATCCATATTTATCACAATATTTCGGCCTTTCACTATCTGTCTATATTTCTGAGATGAGGTATTATGTACAGTATTTACATTAGTCGAACTATTGACCTCATCTTTGTCTCCATATTTATCACAATATTTCAGCCTTTCACTATCTGTCTATATTTCTGAGATGAGGTATTATGTACAGTATTTACATTAGTCGGATTATTGACCTCATCTTTGTCACCATATTTGTCACAACGTTTTGGTCGTTGTATGCTCCGGCCTTCTTCAGGTGGTTGGAATTTTGAACTGAACCCTTTATTTCGATCACTGGGGTAGACTGTTCTAGTTCCATGTGCCATGTTTGATGGATGTCAGTTATCAGTTATCTCCTGCTAATTTTAAAGAAACTGTTAGCATAGAATTTACTGTTAAATTTAAAGCTCAACTATAAATTGATGAGATCTTGGCGCCAGTCTAATACTGCACTTAAATTCAAAATAAGTATAATATTGGCAAACATAGTTAGATTTGCCACCAAAAGACTTGTTATGGTTTATTAGTAATGCATTTCTTTAGAAACCATCACATGGACATAACAGCATTGGATGACCTTTGAAGACATACATTGACATACAAGATACTTGATGCAAGTTACTAACTGCCATGGATGACTGAGAAGGTTGATGTCATGTAGTCAAGAAAACCCGAGCAAACTTGAGGATGATGATGTGTCTCTTGTCTAATTGAACAGGGACACTGGGAAATTTTGCAAACAGAATTAATGTTTGAAGTGATCAGCCTTGTGCCTCATACCAGTGACAAACTTTCTGAAATTCTCAGTAGCCAGAAAAATACAGAAGAGAAAATTGTAAGCATAAAATATTTTGATCACTGGAAAAGTTCTGGAACTCTTTGTGAAAAAGAGAAATAACTGTAATTTCAAAACATTCATATGTTTGTGCATTTTTGCTGGCTAGCTGCCAACTTACTGGTGATATGCCTACGGCTTCACACACTGCCAAAATGGAACATAATTTATATCTACCATGTACTTATGATAAGGAATGTGCTGAGAGCATAACAATTATTGGTGTAGAAAGAAAAATTGGCAAGCCAAGTACAAATTTCAGCCTTGTCTACTACATTCACTTTCACACTAATGCTCTAAGGAAAGACATGAATCCATATTTTCTTTTCTCCAGCTATGGGTTAAATGAAGTGAAGCTAGGCTCTCTAGATTTCTGTACCAGCCAGTTTAGGAGATGGACAATTCTGAATTCAAATCTATGTAGAAAGCAACAGGAAAGAATTCCACTGGCTTTTCCAAGAAGTTATGGAAATTCGCAGATAACATAGAAAAGAAATCTGTGGAGAGCCATGATTGCCTAAATCCTGAATATACATAACATTTAACAAAAAATAATCTCTCTCCTATTTTATATCTGTCTGTTTATTATCTCTCCTATCTATGTCTACTGTTCCTACTTTCACAGCTATAGATTTAATCCCAAGGTAGACTGGGCTCTCTAGCCTTGGATAGCAGCCAGTCAAGAGAAGGAGAACACTGAATTCAAAATCATGAAGAAGGCAATGGGAAACCACTTCACTGTCATCCTCAAGAAGTCATAGCAATTCACAGATAATAAAGAAAAAGAAATCTGTTGTGTAACATGATTGCTTGCATTCTGAAGAAAAGTGACATTTAGAAAAAAAGAAAAGGAAAGAAATAACAATAAACTCCCAAATTTGGAATATAATTAACCCAATCAGGACAATTTTAAGCTTCTTTTTTTCGATGATAAAATATTAAGGGATAAGGTATAGAATTTAGAGGAGATCGCCAGAGAAGAGAAATGTTTTTACAAGACAAATTGGCATGCATGAAACTCTTAGGAATTGAAGATTATGGTATTTTTCATGGAGTGCCCAAATTTGGAAATGGAATAGCTATGAAGAAATACAATTTTTTTTCCAGGTTTTCTGAGATAAGAAATTATTATCATATATTGATTTGTTCAGATTGGCATTTTCATCTTGGTTAATATAATCATAACATTCTGTCCAAAGAACTTCCAAGCTTTCTTCAAGTAACCTTTTGCTAACAGACATATCACATTGGTTTTCATATGACCACCACCACCACCATTGACTGTTCATTGTTTTCAAAAAAGATATGAGGAGATATGCCTAGGTACAGCAGTTTGAATCATGTGACTGCTATGTCTACAGGCAGATGCTCACTGGTAAATGGCTAGCCTCGAATCTTTGATTGTTGCTACTCCAATAAGAAGCATTTGGCTCCATGCAGGGGTGGTCTGCAGACAGATGTTTCCAGTTGTTTATATTGATCTGCATCATTTTCAGCTCCCTCTTGATGCAGTCTGGAGTCAATGACTGCCTTGTCATCACTTCCCACACTATAGTTCACCATACAGAATGATTTTCGGTAATCCAAACTAGAGACATGACCAGTCTATTGTAGTCTTCCTTTTGTTAGCAGGGCTTCTACACTTGATATGTTTGCTTTGGTAAGGACTTTGGTGTTTGGGACATTGCCTTTTCAAGAGATATGCATGATTTGTCAAGTGCTTGATATCCCTGCGGTATAGTAAAGCAGATTAAGGGCATACATTAATGTTGAGATGCCAAACATTCAATAGGCGTTGCACTTGGTCCCTGAAGTTAAGCAGTATTGAACCTGATAAATACCTAGATGGGTGTGTGCCTAAGAATACCAGGT
Organism: Acanthosepion pharaonis; assembly: GCA_903632075.3. Taxonomy (NCBI): domain Eukaryota; kingdom Metazoa; phylum Mollusca; class Cephalopoda; order Sepiida; family Sepiidae; genus Acanthosepion; species Acanthosepion pharaonis. The sequence continues at coordinate 1,908,356 of CAHIKZ030001469.1, read as the reverse complement.
GCTGTATGCTTGGATGTGCAAGTGGTGTAATGGATGACTGATGGAAATTTTAAAATCGGAATTCCAAACTTTGGGTTCGTTATATTCACTTACCTGCAAATATGTTTGGGAAAGGTATAAATCCACCTCTTCTCCCCCAACTATGGGTTAATTATTAGTACTTGTATCAGTAAATCATCATTATTTCAAAAAGATTCTCCCAAACTAAAAATATTTTCTTCTGGTTTAAGCTGTAAAAATTGAGTAACCTTTTTATATATTTTGAACCAAAACCTTTATTCCATCCACAGGAGTAGATTTCAGCAATTGATTTTCCTCCAGGAAACAAAGTGTTAGTTAAATGCATCTAGTTATCTATTGGTTATGAGTTCAATCTGTCAGAAATTTTCCAATGTTCATTTTGGGAGAAAAATACAAATTAAGACATGGACCATATTTCTTTTACTTTTCTTCTGAAATGAACTTCAGACAATTTTTGATTGGATTTCCTCCTTGTCTGAGAAGGATTATTTGTGTTTGGAAAAGTTAATCATTAAAATAAATAGACACAAAATGTCTATTGTATTTAATAATATTTAAATTAAATTACATATATACTATATGTAAGAAGGTGAGGACACTAGTCCAATTAAATCAATGTGTAATAATATTTTGCATATTTAAAACGTATGGATGACTTTATGCTTGATTCATAATTTGTAAATATTCCCTATGAAATTTAGTTTTTCTGATAAGGTATTTTATCAAAAAAATGTCATACATTGACAGTGATGAGCTTTTAAATCCTGAGAGAAAAAAGTTATATTTTTTCACTGAAATACTAGAAAAAATATCTCACCTGAGGGCAAAAAATGAAAAAGACATATCAGTCCCAAATCATTAATGACCATGTTATAGAACTGTCCTGTATATCTATGTTTACTTTTCAGGCAAAGAAAATATTTTTAAATTTCAATTATCAGTATGTTCTTAAAAACAGAGGCATAATGATAATAATTTGATCTTAAATTTGGGAAAAAACTAAATCAAATAATAACTTTACTTTCTCTTGGTGCCAAAGATTCAATTAAAACTTTTCAATCGATTTTTACAATTTTAAGGATGTAAAAATATAATTAAAAATATTGCATAAAATTAAAAAAAGAAAGTATCTCATTTTCATAACTGTAAAAGAAAAATTAATTTCTTTGAACATTTCAGACAATTTTGATATTCAATTTATTTCAGGAAGAGCCTTCTAAATTTTGTCAATGGAAATTTTTGTCACACTTTATAAATTATGCTTAAGACTATCATCTGGAACTGGAAATAATATCATTTGCCATTAAATCATTTTTTGTTTCTCTATTTCTTCTTTGCCATTTTCTTTTCATCCAATTTTATGTTAATATGTTAACATATTTTGTTAGAAGATGAAACTTGAGTAATGACTTCAGCTGTTCTTTGTTAAGTGTTGAAGTTGTGAAGCATTTTTTTTGCTCTGTCTGTGTAGTTTGGTCATTGAAAATTTTATTTTATTGCATAGGTAGGTGTTTGCTTTTTTCATCTTTCTTTTTTCTTTCCTTGTTTGGGATTTTTTTTTTATCTAAGGTGTTAGGCCATCTGGTAAGTTGTCTGTTGGTCATGCCAACATTGTTGGTTTTTCTTTTCGTAGTATATATATATATATATATATATATATATATATATATATATATATAAATATACACGCACACACACACACACACATATATATATATATATATAGAGAGAGAGAGAGAGAGGTAGAGAAAGATAGACAGACAGATTAGTATCTTTATTTTATCTTTATAGTATTTTTATTTTGACCAGGTTTAAGTATGTGCATGATAGGCGTTTGTAGATATTGTAATAAAAATAGTCATCAGCCATCTTTTTGCAGATATTTGCACTCAAACCAATGCACTGTCTGTGTCTGGGTCTTAGGCAGTGAAAAATACAGAAGATGTTCATGAAAAATACAGGAGATGTTCATGTACCCCTTTTTTTTTCAAGTAGAGCTGTTTGAGAGAAGTCATGTTGTAGGCTTTCCAGAGGGCATTTTGGAATATCGAAAGGATACAAGTGTATTTGAAATTCAATATAAAACAGATTCAAAAATAATTCCCAACTTTAATCACCAATTCTAACAGCCTTCACTTTTCATTCTTGACATAGTCTAAAAGTGTCTTAGCATCCTTGTATTTTTCACTCTGCAGCCCCATTCTCATGAATAAGACATTGAAAGCCCCTTGCTGCTCTATTGCTATTTCCAATGAAAGTAATCAGATGAACTACACTCCTTAGTTCCACCAGTTGTAAACTTCATGGCTAAGACCCACCAGGCCATGCACATTATAACAAACCATCCTCATTCTTTTCATATTCCCCTGGTGAGATGTAAGTTCCACTCCAGCAGTATCTTCCCACCAACCACTTCCTTGTGAAACCAAAGAGGCTGTTTCCCTGATCACTACAGTTTTAACTTGTTCAAGTCTAGGCTTAAATGTTATTTTCCCCACATATCCACATGAGCTGTATCTCTTATTCAGTAACCCTCTACCTTACGTGCCACCATCCAGGCCTTGTAAGAGGAATACTACTGTAAAAAAAAAAAACCCCAAAAAACCCCAAAAACAGATAAGCCATAAACAATCATCGAAAATGTCCAATATGATAATACAAGTTTAATAAGTAAAATATAATACTTGGTTTAGTTCCAAATACATTGTTGTAACCTAGGGAAGGTTACTGAATAGGATAATCAAACGAAGGTTGGTAATGAATGATAATACTTAGAACAAGAACAACACATATAAGATTTGCCAGTGGCATGTAGAAGAAGTGACTCAAGTGAATTCCACAATGAATCTTCAAATGCAGACCAACATACAGCATTTACTACTGTATTTATGAGAATGGGGACATATCCATTATCATCCGTAGGTATGCTACAACATACATTTAGTCAGATAAGTGCCATATGTGATACATGCTTGGGAAATCATATATCTTTCAATACATGACTGATGTGGCAGATTTTTCCTGCAGTAGGTTGCCATTTTTTTCTGCAGTAGACTGGTTGTCAACCAAGGCTAAAGAAACCAGTCTGTACTGCTATACCACCCAGAGCTGGGGGAGAAGAGATGGATTCATACATTTCCCAAGGGTATTTGTGTGTAAGTGAATCTAATGAACTCGACTGGATTTCGAACTTGGCTCTCTGAGTTCTCATTTTGAGCTGATATCCATTACACCACAATACATATCCAAATGCATTAAATGGAAAATAAAATTGCAGCACCTTGAAGGACAATACCAATTTTGATCTGGGTATACTATGTCTACTGATCTGAGATGGAACAAATACATTGAGTCAATTGCTTTGTCCACCACAAGGAAAGTTGGCTCCCTGTGTCGCACCAGGAAAATTTTCTCCCTGGAATCGATCCTTCAAATTTACAAATCAACCCTTGCATGGAGTATTGCTGCAATATATGGTCTGGAGTCCCTTCTGTTTGCCTCGGGGTTCTTGATAAGATACAGAGATGAATATGCAATATAATTGGCCCTGATCTGGCATCTCATCTGCAGTCGCTCTCTCACAGACGTGCCATCACCTCTCTCTGTCTTTTTTTACAAATACTTTCATGGTAATTGCTCCGATGAGCTGCTTTTGCTGGTTCCCAGACTTCGCAAATTCAAGCGTCCTACAAGGCTGGCATCCCGCTCTCACTCTTTCACTGTTGAAACTGTTAAATGTAGCCACCTCTTCTACTCAAATAGCTTCATGTCTCACACCTCTTGCTTGTGGAACTCCCTTCCCTATTCCTGTTTCCGTAATAGCTATAATCTCCAACTATTCAAATGTAATGTCAATCAACATCTCTAGTTTTCTTGATCTATCCACTATCCTTCTCCTCATCCTTTCCTCTATCATTTCTATCTTCTCTCGCTCCAAATCCTCTGTAACCCCTTGCATGCTAGTGGCTTCCTGTCTTGCTAGGGGTGAAATACTTAAAAATACAAAAAACAAACTATGTACATGAAAGTGGGTAATAGATATTTTGATAAAAATTTCCAAGTCTTTGGCTATCTTGTGATATAATAACTCTCTTACTAATGCACTGTCAGGGTAGGTTACTGAATAGAATAATCAAATGAAAGTTGGTAATGAACAATAATACTTAGGACACGAATAACACATATAAGATTTGCCAGTGGCGTGTAGAAGAAGTAGTCAACTGTTAGAAGTGTGTTGAATGAAATTCCACAATGAATCTCCGACTGCAGACCAACATACAGTATTTACTATTGTATTTATATGAATGGGGACATACCCATTATCATCCGTAGGTATGCTACAACAAACATAATAAAAGATTTCAGTGTAAACAAGTGTTATGCCATGGAGATGCACATGTACCTCTTTTGTTCAAATAGAACCATTTGAAAGGTATTGTGTGCCATTGAGAGGTTGGATGGTCCTTTCATAGAAATGTTGTGTATATTGGATGCGATGCATTGGTGGTGCTTTGATATTGGCAACAGTGGTCAAATCAATATACCTATATTCATAAAACAGGTTCTGGATAGCAATGAACCAAGATAAACACATTATAAGGACAATGCAGATATTGACCTGGGTACATTATAGATGCTAGAGATTAGTAAATATTGTGATGAAATGTTTGTCTTTGGCCATCTTGTGGTATAATAACACTTATACCATATAGTAAAACATGCTGTGTTCAATGAGAGTCGAACTTGATGTAGTGGTACAGGTTTAATGTGATGAAAGAGTTCAGTGCACCAATCAAGTGACTATTGTTCCATCTTTTATCATTTATTTTCACTCTGTTTCCTGTCCAATTCCATTTCTGTTCCTCAATTAATTTGGCGATATCTCTTATCTTTAGTCTGTTCTCTAATTCACAACTCTTTTCTATCACTTAAAATTATACCTGGATACGTGCCTGTCTATAAGTAGTATGCGTATATGTAAATTGATTGACTGATTCATATTTTTACAGCTTATCAACCCTTTTAAAGCTGAAAAATATTTTTCGATTGTAAGAATTTTAAAAAAATTTTTTGACATAATAATGGCTTTTGTGATACAAGTCTTACTAATTAATCCATAGCTGGGAGGAGAAAAAGGGATTCATACCATTTCTAAGTGTATTTGCATGTAAATGAATATAACAAACCCAACAGGAATTAAAACTCAACTATCTGATTAATAATTCTGAGCCATTATTCATTACACCACCCACACATTCAAACATACTGCACCTGGTATTCCCAAATGGTTACCCATCTACGTACTGACCAGGCTTAATGTTGCTTAACTTTGGTGATATGGCCATAAGCCTCTCTCTCTGTGTCTCTGTGTGTGTGTGCGTCTGTGTGTGTGTGTCTGTGTGTGTGTGTATATATATATACACGTTTCATTAAATGCTCCTAAATACACACACAATATATATATATATATATATATATATATATATATATATATATATATATATCATCATATCATTCATAAGCCATTAGTTCAGTGGTTCCCAAACTTTTTTTTTCTCTGGGCTGCATTTTCAGAATGGAAATTTGCTTGCGCCTCACCAAATTTTATGTGATAAAAAGTACATTTAAAAAAAAAAAAAAAAAAAATGACTAATAGTGTGTTAAATATAATATACAACACAAATAACTTACAATATGATTAAAATATACAAATTTAATGAAAGATATGAGCTTGTTTTTGATGAGTAATCTTGGGAAAGGAAGTTATGGTGAAAAGGTACAAGCAGTCCTATGACAAAGTAGTTCCAGAGAGAGGGTTAAAGGGAGATAACCATGAATTCAAAGTCAGAACATTGCCATTGATAACTCTCTCCTCCAATTTGCAGACCCTAGTTACTGTATTCTTAATACTTGATATAATGCTAAAATATCACAATGATAAAATCGGTTAATAATTATTTATACTGGGACTTATGCATGCAATTAAAAGTAATCCATAATAATATTTTAAATTTTAAGATCATATTTATTTTTAGCATATGAATTTTTTGAAACTGTTTCTAAATCTTTGATTGTCTTTCAATCATTCCGCCTCATCTGCTATCCTCTTCCACCACACCTATGAGGCACGCTACACCATTTTGGAACCACTGCATTAGGGTTATAGATTCATCATATATACTACAGCCATAGCAACAGTGGTGTATCTTGGGCAAGATAGTCTGATAGAACTTATCATTATTCAAAGTGGTTTTGAATTGAGTTTTCCTTCTCTTATATTGGTGGTCACCTCAAGGCAAGAAAGTTTATTCAGCCCTTCTATTGAATCAATAGCTTTGGGGAGAAGAAATGGATTCTTGCCTTTCATAAGGGAAAGCAAAGCTGTTAAGCTTTGGACAGAATTTGAACTCAGCTATCTGATTTCTCTTTCTAAGTCCCTAGCCATTACACTAATCTCACATCCATATTAATAGCTATAAGTGATAAATATTGACGGTTTATTTTGAAACTATTTTAAGACATTCATTTACACAAGCACACACACACTTGCACATATCAATATATATAAATACACACATAAGCTTACCTGATGATAGAACATGGAAGCATGTCCCTTAACACAATATGTGTCATAAGGTCACTACATGTACTGCAGCCATAGTAGTACTAGGTGTGTCTAGGGCAAGATAGATTGATAGAACTTATACCTATTCAGGATTTAAAATTCATTTATTATTCATTACACTACCCACACATCCAAGCTTATGGCAACAGGTGTTTTCAAGTAATCACCCATGTAGGTACTGACCAGGTGGATTAACTCTGTGATCATATGAGAATTTATTTCTCAATGTGATATGGCTGTAAGCTAATGTTCTCATTAAATTGTAGAATGTTAAAATTATATTCCGGACTATTTTGAATAGACTAGATTTTTGCGCTCATCAGAGTGATTGAAAGTTTTGATGTCTTTCTTTGATAAATCTTACCTGCGACATTATGGATATATTCAAGGAGTTTTTATGGAATCATGATTGATTTTTTTTTTTTTTCAATCATTTCACCTCAAGCAAAGCAATAAAGACATTAAGACGTAAAGAGTTACCGGGTGTGGAAAAGTTAGAAACAGAAACATTACTAAAGAGCAAGAACAAAAGAAGAGTAATTAGAAGGACAGTAGATAGTGATTGATATTGCATTTACATTTTTGCAGATTAAAGTTGGCTAGAAAGCATGGAGCGGGAAGGGAATCCCACAAGTGAGAAGTGCATTATTGGAATATATTATGAGCAGTTTTTTGATGTATGGTGGCCACTAATAATTAAATATAACTCAAGACTTCAATGTCAAGATAAAAAAGTATTTAATTAACAGCGCAAGTAAATACTTAACAAGAACAAAGAAGTAAAAGTCAACCAAAGATAATTAACCATTTCAGTGAATACCTTGTTAGTAGCGTGTCTTGGCTTAATGTCTGGTAAATTCTAAATCAAAACTCAAATCATTGATGCACAATAATTCACACTAATTCAACTGGATAACTCCTCCCAATAATCCAGCAGTCAGTAGCCTGACACCACTATTTATAGACCTGGTGGAAAACATATATTCATAAGTCCAGAGTGTCACACTTGAATCTCAGTGTCAGTAGTTACTCATTCTCTTCCTATATGACAAGTATATACTGTTAAAATGATCATTTTAAAGCAATAAAAAAGTTTTGTAGTTCAACAGTTTATTTAAATAGCTACAACAGAGAACATTTTCTTGTAATAATTTATGCAATTCAAACAGATTGTGCTGTAGAGAGCTGTAACATAATGTAAGACATAAGGGGTTACTGAGTGTAAATGAATATGAGAAAAAATACACTATTAAGGAGAGAGAACAATAAAACTACAAGAATTAAGACAGAAAATAATGAATGACATTGCATTCAAATTTTTGAAAATTGAAATTGACTGGAATTCAAGAAGCTGGAAGAGAGTTCAACAAGTGAGAAATGCAGTAGAAGAACCTGTAAGCATAGAACTTATGATTTTGTCTACCATTTAGTAGATCAGTCAGTTATGTGCCATGCATGATACACGCTTTGGCAATCATCTATCTTTTGATACATGACTGACAAGGCAGTTTTTTTCCTGCAGTAGATTGCCATTTCTTTCTGTGGTAGACCAGTTGCCATCAAGGCTATAGAACCCAGTCTCTCCTGCTATTTACCTATAGCTGTGGGGGAGAAGAAGAGGATTCATACCTTTCTCAAAGGTATTAGCATGTAAGTATAGTGATTTTCTAAGCCCGGCTTAGATGTGGCACAAGGCTGAAAGTATGGGGCACCCAGTGAGGATCGAACTCACTACTCAGTCGTAACTGTTCTAATGAGACAAGCTTGCTAACTATTACACCGCATCAAGGTACCCTTGCAATTTTCCAAGCATAGCTTAGATGTGGCACAAGGCTGAAACTATGGGGCACCCAGTGAGGATCGAACTCACTACTCAGTCGTAAAGTGATCTAGCAAGACAAGCTTTCTAACCATTACACCATGTCAAGGTGCCCCCAAGCATAGCTTAGATGTGGCACAAGGCCGAAAGTATGCGGCACCCAGTGAGGATCGAACTCACTACTCAGTCGTAATTGTGCTAGCATGACAAGTTTGCTAACCATTACACCACCTTGAGGTGCCAATTAGCATGTAAGTATATGTAATGGATTCGATTGGAATTCGAACTTGGCTCTCTGATACCTTAATCCTGGCCGCTATCCATTACTCCACCATGCCTTCTTTTTTAGATCAAGCATTAGAAATACAAAGAAAGTACAGGGTAGACATTTCAGAATGCTAAGAAGGACAACAGTAATATCGATGGCAACTTCAATATTCAAATTAGATGCAAGTTTTGATGTATCTGATAAATCTTTACCTTACGACATTATAGAGAGACTCAGGCATTATAAAATAATGCTCTGGGTATTTAAATATTCTATCTACCACTTAGTAGATTAAACATAAGCTTTAGAATGAAAGTACAGTATACACATTCAGGAACAACAGGAAGTATAACAATAATAATAATGCTGATTATGTCAGTCATATCCTTTCCAATGATATTAATCATTTTGGTTTATTTGTTGATCAAACTGTGAAAGCAAAATTTACTGATTTAGCAAACAATCAGAAGAGTAAGAGTTATTGACACATGAAAAAATAGAGGATAAAAATATTGTTAAATCTTTTTGCTGACAGCTGCTGTCAACATGACACAGTGTTATAAATGTGCAAAGAGAAAGCAATGACAATTCCTGTGCAAAGCTTCCAATAATCGGATTCCTTAGATAAGAATTAATGCCTGCAAAATATAAAGACCATCCTCAGAAATAAATAAAACTTATTTGAGCACAAAGCGAAAAAAAATAACAATATATACAACAGCTAAATAAACATTTTAAAAGTATATAGTCACATAATATAATTTACTTAAACATCATTCTAATGGATACTTGTATTTGAGTAGATGCTCTGCTTATGTCAGCCTGAATATTTAAGAAATCTTATTAGAAATTAGAATGGATGAGGCACAGTGAAGTAATGGATAGTGGCTTGGATTATGGAATCAGAGAACTGAGTTCAAATTCCAGTCAAATGCATTATATTCACTTACATGCTAATACCCTTGGGAAAGGTATGAATCCTCTTCTTCTCCCTCCAGCTATGGGTAAATAGCAGGACTGACCAGGTTCTATAGACTTGGATGGCAACTGGTCTACCACAGAAAGAAATGGTAACCTACTGCGGGAAAAAATCTGCCTTGTCAGTCATGTATCAAAAGATACATGATCACCTAAGCATGTATCATGCACGGCACATAACTGACTGACTATTAGAAAAATATGCATTCTTTGGCAGGATGCAAATCAGTGTTTCTCTAGAGAAAATGGTCATTAGATCTGATGTGCTTTGACTGATCTAATGATGAATTCTCCTAGGAGAATGCAGGTTCAAATCCTGCCAGAGAATGCATATTTTTCTAATAAAATTTCTTGAATATTCATGCCAGTAGATGAAAATAAATATACTGTTTAATAAATAAACAGAGCATCTTCTCAAATATGGGTATCCACTAGAAATAATATTTAAATAATAAAAATATGTTGGATTAATATATATATATATATATATATATATATATTTAAGCAATTCACCCCAAGCAAGGCAGTAGTGCCAATAGCACACAGGGGGTTACAGAGGATTGAGAACAAGAGTAAGAGTAAAGAGTGTGTTAGAGGAAAGGATAAAGAGAAGGACGAGGAACACGATCAATGTATCAGAAGACGTCGATTGACATTACACTTGAATATTTGAAGATTATAGTTATCAGGGAAAGAAGCAAGAGGAAGGGAGTTCCACAGATGGGAAGTGTGAGAGAAGAATCTGTCTGAGTAGAAGAGACGGTTACATTTGACTGTTTAAACAGTGAAAGGGTGGGACTGAGATGCCAGCCTAGTAGCTCACTTAAATTCATGCAGTCTGTGAACCAGTGAAAGTAGCTTGTCGGAACAGTTGCCATAAAAATACTTGTAGAAGAGACAGAGGGTAGCCATGGCACATCTGTGAGAAAGCGACTGTAGACGAGATGCCAGATCAAGACCTATTGCATTGCATATTCATCTCTGATTTTTACTGAGGATATATATATATATATATATATATATATATATATATATATATATATATAATTGTAATAAGTATTTGAATAGACATTTTGCATCTAATTGCTTGGATTTTGAGAGTTAAAAACAGGAAAATTACATCAAAAGAAGTAAATTTTATTGCAATCAACCTAACAAGACATGCATTTAGTTTGTTGTTCTGATTGATAAATTTGTGGAAAATGTTTTTATTAATAGAATTAAATTGCTAAAAAATAAAGAAAAAGGAATTTTTTTAATGCTGATAAAATCTTGTTTGGAACTGATGTAGGTGATTAAAAAGTAAACCCACATTTTTATTTAGAATAAATGCCAAAGTAGTAAGTTAATTGGGACCCCCCGCCTTTCCAACCTCCTTAATTACTCCTGCAATCTTATGTAGTAAAAAAAAAACAGATTTTGAACTTGTTCAAATATTTATGTCCAAGAGAAAGTACTGTACACAACTATTTGAACATTTAGAAACATGTGTACACTTTTTTAAAGAAGGTAATTTCATTGTATTATTTACAGTCAAACTAATATCCTCATCTTTGGTGCTATTATCACATTTTCACCTTCTTGCCATCTGGCTTTCTTTAGGTATATGTTGGTCCAGGTAGGGAATGTGGAACTAAACTCTTTATTTAATCGACAGTATTGATTGTACTTGTTTCACACTCCTTTATCACTCTGCATATGACTTCATTTACTGTACAAATGTTTCCTGTCACTGAAGGTAACTCTGATCCCTAAACAATAGTGTGTTTGAATTTCATAGATGTGTTGTCATATCCTGCTATGGCAACAGAAAACAACTTTGAGTGAAATTAACAATAAGGCTACTGCAATTGAGAGGCCTTGAGTGGAAAGAGAAGTAATATTAATAATGCAGAGTGCTGAAGATTAACTGATTCATTTTCTGCAGCTTATTGCAAGTTGTTTAAAGCCAGACAATACTTTTAGAATGCAAACATTTTTTTGAGATAATAATGATTTAGTGATCCTGTAATATCTCATATCTTTAGTCTGCTCTCTAATTCATTTAGGCCCTTTTCTATCATTTAGAATTATCATTAGATATCTTAGTCTATCTATATGTGGTACGTATATATGTAAATTGATTGCTTGATTGATTCATTTTCTACAGTTTATTGACTGACTGCATGTAATTTAAAAATATTTTTAGATTGTAAGAATTTTTTTCAAGACAATAATGATTTAGTGAAACAAGTTTTACTTATTAACCCATAGCTAGGGGAGAATAGGCGGATTTGTGCCTTTCCCAAGGATATTTGCATGAACCCAACTGGAATTGAAACTCAGCTCTCTGATAAACAATTCTAAGCCATTATTCATTATTCCACCTGCACATCCAAGCTTACAGCTACGTACTCAATAGGCTCAACATTGCTTAACTTTAGTGTTTCAACATGATGTTGCTATAAGCCCTTTTGGGGTTATTGCTGTAAGCATAATAAGGTGAAAATAACTGGACACCAAAAAAAGTTAAAAATATAATTGTTGTAGCATACCTACAGACGATAATGGGCATGCCCCCATTCCCATAAATACAGTAATGAATACTATACATAGTCTAGAATTGTAGATTCATTGTGGAATTCACTTGACTCACTTCAAGCAGTGACTACTTCTTCTATGCACCACTGGCGAATCTTATATGTGTTGTTCTTGTTCTAAGTATTATTGTTTATTACCAACCTTCATTTGATTATTCTATTCAGTAACCTTCTCTACGTTACAACAATAATTATGAAAACATAAGTATTAGTTTAATGTTTAGTATGACTGCCATTTACATTTAAAAGCTCTGAGTCTTTGAGACATAGTTTTAATATATATAAGTAAAGTTTGTTTTCCAGTACTGTGCTAGACAATTTGAATTTGTTGCCATAACACTTCTTTGGGTGTAATTGTATCCTTCAGTAACTCATTATAGGATTAGTTGGAATTTTCATAATCGTTATTGTAAAGTTAATGTTCAGAATAAATGGGATATTGTGGTGAAAAGAACAATTAAGATTGGTTTGATTAAAGAATTGTTCTAACTTAGGGAAGGTTACTGAATAGAATAATCAAATGAAGGTTGGTAATGAATGATAATACTTAGGACAAGAACAATACATATAAGATTTGCCAGTGGTGTGTAGAAGTAGTAAACTACTAGAAGTGAGTCAAGTGAATTTCACAATGAATCTCCAACTGTAGACCAACATACAGTATTTACTACTGTATTTATATGAATGGGGGCATACCCATTATTGTCCTTGGTATGCTACAACAAGAATGCAACCAGCTAAGTTAAAGTTCAATGGAATTTAAGTCAGAACTTTCAAGTAGTCAGTTCATGGTGTGTAACATTTTTTGCAACTTTGCTTCTGACCAATATTTTCTTGATAATAAAAGCCAATGTCATCAAACCTCTTGGTGCATTATTTTATTTTATTTCATTTCACCCCAAGCAAGGTGATAATGCTACTAGGATGCAAGATGTTACTTTCAAGAGAATTGGAAGACTTTAGCAAGGAGAAGTGAGGAGAAAGAACAACAAAGGAACAGGATTCATAAAGACAGATGATGGCGATTGACATTGCATTTAAATTTTGGAAGCTTGTAGTTAACAGG
>CAHIKZ030001469.1:1870000-1890000 GCA_903632075.3 Acanthosepion pharaonis | reverse complement strand
AGCAATAACTGAGCAGTACTAAAAATAAGAACTAGACAAGATATCGCAAGATATGGGAAGTAGAATAAGAACAGTCTAACCCTGTAGATTAAATAAAGGGTTCAGTTTGAAATTTCCTATAGGTAATCTTGACTATGGGCACATGGCTGAGTGGTTACAACGTTTGCATTCTGACCAAGAGACCTGAGTTTGAATCTCACCATGGTCGATTTGTTAGGAAGGAGATTTCCTGATGTTATCAGACTGGAGGAGTTGATTTCAGTATGTGGCACCTTTGGAAAATACCAGAAACCCATACCACTGTTTGACCCAAACCTTGTGAGTGAAATTGGGTAGATGGAACCCTTGGGTGCTGTCAATAGCTGTGCTAGTATGAAATCACAAGTCATTGTGGCCGAGGGAGTCTTGTTCAAATTGTTGATCACGCTAGATAACATGCTCTTTCCCAGAAACTGTAACTAAGATCTGCTCAGCATAGTTGTAGTATAAACCACAGGCGGGCTCTGTGGGTGTTGAACAAACATAAATGCGCCTGAGAAAGCGTTGACAATAGGTGATTGGCTAGTACCCTCGAATACGAGTGACCAACTATAGATCTGGATTTATATATACCTGATGAAGGTCAGAGGCTATAATAGTTGAATCATTGTGATAACAACAAGAAAAATGAGAAAAATAGTCTGAATGTAAATATTGTAAATGAGGAAAATGCCAGCTTGTTCAAATGCATATGAAAAGTACTAAACACTCAGACATATGAAAGAAGCTCCAAAAGTAATTATCTCTTATTTATTTCCATGGAAACTATAGTAGATTATTTCCATGGAGACTATAATAGATACAGGACTGATTGATTTGTTTTTTATGGTTTATCAATCTTTTGCAGCTTATTTAAATCCAGAAGATATTTTTAGATTATGAGAATCTTTTGGAAACAATAATGATTTTTACTGATAGAAATCCTACTAATTAACCCATAGCTGGTGGAGAAGATATGGATTCATACCTTTCCCAATGGTATTTGCACATAAGTGAATATAAAGAGCCCAACTGGAATTGGAACTTAGCACTCTGATTTCCAATTCCGAGCCATTATTCCTTATACAGCCTTCACATACAAGCTTATGGCACCTGGTATTCAAAAGCAGTCACCCCTCTACACACTGCCCAGGCTGGATGTTGCTTAACTTTGGTGATCATATGGTGTTGTAAGCCAACAGATACAGGACGCACAGTAATACTCTTGATAAATGTACTAGTTTTCAGTTACAAATCACTGTTTTTTTCCATATAGCCACCAACATTGGTTATGTCCACACTGGTTATATCTATAAATGTCTGTTACCTATATATAGCACTCTTACTTTTAGTGGAAAATATTTTTGCATAAAAATAATTTAGATATATTCTTTACTGAAATATGGGTAGGATATTTTAAACAAACAATCAATTGCTCAATTTTTTTTCTAAATTTTTTGGATGAAAGAAAGAAACAAGAAATGTTTAACCTTTGTGCCTGCAAAAAAACCCCAAAAAGAACAGTGTGTCAAAAGGATGGTTATTCCCTTGACACTGCTATTACTTGTCATGGTCCAGGTCCTTGTACCATGGTGATGGTCCAAGATAGAACCAAATAAGAAGAGCTTGAACACTGAGATGGAATAACACAGATATATTACAAACAGGAATATATACAGAGAAGTAGAAAGTGTTAGTAAGAACAATCAGGTTTAGTAGGGAGAACAATGTAGTCTCGACCAGTATCACTATTCCAATGTCTTGTAGTAATTGTCTGAATGTGACTCTGTTTCAGACTGCCTCTGACTCAACTGACTGACTCACTCGCTTGCTCTGACTGACTGACAGATTTCTGATTGACTTCTGACGGACCTCACTCTGGACTTCAGACTGAACGATATTCAGTCACCCTCCCATGAGGGCGTCATGTGGCACAAGGCCTTTTTAACGTGGGATCTCCGAACACATGGGCTCGGCCAAAAATATGCCCATTGAACCCGTATAAATGGGTTCAGGGTCAGTTTACCTCCCCGAAAGAGAATCCACCCTTCAGCGTAGCCTCCTTTGGGTTCCTCAACGCCCGAAGGCAGAGAGTTCAACCGATCAGTCAGACATCCGACTTCAGACTGAATGATATTCAATCACCCTCCCACGAGGGCATCATGTGGCACAAGGCTTTTTTAACGTGGGATTTCCGAGCCTGTGGGCCCGGCCAAAAATATACCCATTGAACCCATATGACAATCCGCCCTTCGGCGTAGTCTCCTTTAGGTTCCTCCCTGCCTGAAGGCAGAGAGTTCAACCGATCAGCCGATCAGCTAGACATCTGACTTCAGACTGAAGTCCCTGCTTCCTCTTGATCTCGCAGTATTTATTATGTATGGAATAGTCCATTATGTTGTTATGGGTAAGGTCCCATAACATTACTGTATACACTTTTGACACACTCCATGATGTTTATTGTTTTTAAAATGTAATGATTAGAATTTTAATAAAAGCCAAACATATGAAAATAGATTTATACATTTTCTTTATTCTTGAGAATTGACAACAAAGATATTAAACACTGTTCATATATTAGGTTGAATAAAAAACTCATTTTCATAGTTATTTATAAAATGGTAAATAATAAATATTGAGTTCTTGTTGGTTTACAAATTTTGGTAATTTTGTAATTTTTTATAAATTTTTGCATAATAAAAATTTCTTTTCAAATTTATTTCTTTGTAGCATGGTAGATAATAAATCCTCATAAAAGTTAAAGAATAAATATCACATTGTACTTGGTTCACATAATTTTATAATCTTGTAAATAAACATTGTTGAGGGAATCAAAAATTGTAGATCAATAAGTAACATCTAGATATTAGCTGAAATTTAAGCCTAAAGTTTCAGTATATGATTTTACTGCATAATCTCTATCTATAAAAGGCAGGATGTGTGTGTGTGTGTGTAACGAATGCACGGCTGCAATATTTGACGGATTTGCACCAAAATTTACATGCACATGCTCCAAGTTAGCAGAAAGGCCAAGACCAACTTTGCATTTCCCAACTTCCATCGACAGTGGAAATAATTGATCTTTTCATGCTTCTACAGCAGTTTTCATGTAGTTTGTGGTCATTTTCTACTGGCCAGAGTGAGAGCCTATAGCTGGCTGCCACGAATAGGCAGGAAGATTCTATTGGCAAGCGTGAGAGCCAACAGCTGACTGACATGAATGTTAACTAGCATGCTAGCATGCAAAAAAATCGATAGCTGAATTCGTCACAAGTGGGAAAAATTTAAATCTGCATGGCACTTTACTCCAATTGGCTCATTCGCTTGCTTAAACTCAACGTTGATTCTGATTCGGCATTTGGGTGTGAAAAAGTATTTGTTGTTAACATTCTTTTTTCATTCAGTTTTTCCAGTTATGAGTCCTTCTTTTAAAGCTGATCGTTTTGTGTTCATTTTGTTTAGTTCTTTTATTGTAACAGATTTAATGTTTAGTATAGAGCTTAGAAAAAATTTTCAGTGTGAGATAAGCAAGAAGTAAGGCATGTAGCAACATGAGCACGGCAAAGGGCACTCCTTTAAAGGTAAGGAATGGCAAAAATATTTTAAGTCAAGTGATAGTGATTGGTGTATGAGTCGTACGATTTTTGAATCAAGCACGGGCAACACCGGATCATGTTGCTAGTTTCAGTCATAAAATTAAGTACATTGAAGGAAATTATACAGAAAAATGTGTATTTGTTGTGTCAGATAAATGCTTTTCTTCTTCATTATATTATGGACATATTGCTCCCTATACAAGATGTATATTAATTTTTAATGTATTATTTCACTCAGATAAAAATAACAACAATAATTGTAGAGAAATAATGTCCAGTAATGTGATGACAATGTTCTCAGCAGTATATAGTCTTTAAGTAACTCATCTTTTGCAGAAGTTTTCTCTTTTAAAGTGTCTCCATTTCAAAGTCTTTCTAGAAATGATATTGATTCTTTTGGAAGTTTATTCTTGCCTTGTTTCTCTCAAAGCAAGTCTTGAAGTTCCGTAAAGATGCAAAAGAGTGTTGAAAAGGAGAAAGCAAACTCCAAGTCATGCAAACCTGTGGTTCTTTTCATTCCGTTTAAATATCAACTTCTTATAAATAGAAAATTCCAACTGTTTTGTAAAAGTTCTTCCACTTTTTCTCCCAATATAAGGTTAATTTGAATTTTCAATAACATACAGAAGCTCTTGCAAGTTGAAAGATGCTTTCCTGCTTGAATTTTTTTCCTTTATGTTGAGAAGAAAATAATTTATTGATTGCAGATATTTCACACATAGATCATCCATTGTATTACTGCGGTTGTTTTGAAAATGTTAAAACTTTTGCCTGACTGTGGTCTTTTATGAACATAATTCTTTCTTTCACTCTCTCTCTTTCTCAGTCTCTCTATCTCTCTTAGGATATATATATATATATATATATATATATATATATATAATTATTTTTATAAAAAAAATTTATAACATAAATATGTTATAAAATCACTACAAAATAGCCATTTTGTTTCAACACACTCATTTATCAAGTGATGATGTTGAATATAAAATAAATGTTTTTTTTTTTTTATATTCAACATCATCACTTGATAAGACACTTAAGGGTGTTGAAACAAAATGGCTATTTTTGTAGTGATTTTATAACATATTTATGTTATAAATTTTTTTTTTATAAAAAATAATTATATCTGCTCTACTTTGTATTGAGCACTCTTTTAAGAATAGTAATTGT
The DNA here is from genome assembly GCA_903632075.3 of Acanthosepion pharaonis. Lineage (NCBI taxonomy): Eukaryota > Metazoa > Mollusca > Cephalopoda > Sepiida > Sepiidae > Acanthosepion > Acanthosepion pharaonis. The sequence goes on along the minus strand of CAHIKZ030001469.1, from coordinate 1,885,213 downwards.
TGGTTATTGGAATTCATTCTGTATACATCAATTATATACTTGGTATATACATATATATATATATATATATATATATATATATATATATATATATATATACACAGTTGTATGGATATGAGTTTGTGACCTTGTGTTTCACAGTTTTGTGATGATCAGACAAACTGGTTTACTTTTTAAAATTGGATCTATTTATTCTTGTTTGTGTTTGATTACACACGCAGAAGAAAATTCCCCCTCTCACCAACACAATAAGTACTGTGCATATAAAATAAAATATAGATAATATATATATATATATATATATATATATATATATATATATACATGGACTCGTCCCAAACACCTATGGTTCTGCCATATGCAAACACCTATTAAATAGCAGAGATTGTGCAGCTAAATTTAGTGCTGACTGGTTCACTGTGTTGTCTCGGTCACACACTTTATTTCATCTTAAGGTTCTGGAGGCACTTTACATCGGGTCCCACAAGCCTTCGTTGTGTAAAAAATGTGAGTGTTGTTGGGGCTCACTGTCATTTGTCTCTAGTTCCTTTTGCTCATTTTTTCCCTCTCACCCCCACAACTTCCTTTTTATTGTACATTTTCTGTGTTTTAATTTAAATTAAATCTCCTGTTGAAGCCTGAAGAGCGGGAGCGAAACCGGTTGCTTCGCCCGTTTTTAATATGTCTAGTAATATTAAGTTTTACACTTTTATTTCTGTCATTAAATTCTGTACCTACAAAAATATCTTTATATATATATATATATATATATATATATATATATATATATATATATATATATATATAATAATAAATAAATCCTAATGAGCTAGGTACTACCTACCTCGAGTTTCACCATGGGATCCATCAGGGTGAACTGATCATCTTGATGGATCCCATGTTGTGAAAAACCGAGGTAGGTAAATACCTAGGTCATTAGGATTTATTTATTTTATCTTTGCTCTACTTAATGTATTAAGCACTCTTTGTTTTAACTTATTACACGCAGTTTTTTTTTTTTTCTTTCTACCAGAGATTTAAGGGACTGGACAATTTCTTTTGCCCTGTTTGTAGGTTTCCGGTGCTTTCTTTTTTTTTTCCATTTTTCCACAGATGCCAATTTATTGGAAAATTGCTATCCAGTTTTTTTTACCCACCTGGTTTAAATAGATTTACATGACATATATATATATATATATATATATATATATATATATTTTAAAGACATTTTTATGTTTATACATTCTTTTATAGATACAAATATTTAAGTAAATGCTCTGTTTATAATAAACAGTATTAAACAACATTTACCAGCCTGAATGTCCGAGAAATTTTTTCTACAACAGGATTCGAACCTGTATCCTATACTGAAACTGTCATTTAGCTTGACGTGCCTTTACCGATTTGGCCACAGAGGAGCATTCGGTTAGCAAAGTTGAATTTACTGTATTTGAACTTCAATCTTCCATGAAACTCTCACGTACATTCATATCTTCTCATGGCGTATCAAATATAAATAAATGACGTCACATATTATGAAATGGACAAAGTCTGACAATTATTTTAAGACATTTTTATGTTTATACATTCTTTTTATATATGACGAATATTTTCTATGAAAATTTCTTGGACATTCAGGCCAGTAAATGTTGTTTAATACTGTTTATTATAAACAGAGCATTTACTTAAATATTTGTATCTATAAAAAGAATGTATAAACATAAAAATGTCTTAAAATAATTGTCGGACTTTGTCCATTTCATAATGTGTGATGTCATATATATATATATATATATATATATATATATATTAACCTTGCTGGAAGGCATATTTACTTTATGAAATCTCTCAAATACACAGGCTGGTAGATATACTGTATTTTCTTGAGAATAATATGACACTGTTTTTAAAGTTAAAAACAGGGAAGTATGTCATGTAGTATTTCAAAAGTTGTACTATATTACTCATTAAAATCTCATTATCATATATATATATATATATATATATATATATATATATATATATATATTTGTGTATTTAGGCAGCAATCCTTCTTTCATGCACATTTCATTGAATATGACAGACAAGATGCTTTTATTTAGTTTTTTTATACAATTTCTTATGCGATCTAATAATTTTTTTCTTTTCAGATGATAAATTATATAAAAACTGTCTGAATGTTCTTTTTATCCAAGTGCTTTCAGCTATACATTTAGCCATTTTCAAGGATTAAATATTTTAACTGTTAAATAAGAAATAGGTTGTTGCATGTATGCTTTATAAAATGTTTTCATTTTTCAAAACACGGTCAAGATATTGTGCCCATGTTCATAGTTAATATTATTAAGTGTTGTTTTTTTTTGTCTTTATTAATAAGGCTTCCATTATATTTAGCCTTTTTTTTGCATGTAGATGATGCTATTATATTAGTGTTGTCAACAAGTATGTTATGAATAGTGTCCGGTAGGTCTCCATGAATATTTATAATTATAATATGGTCAGAAAGGTTTAGAGTGAGTTTGTGTGTCAAACATGTTGTAGTGTGGCCTATATAAATGTTTATGAATTTTGATTGATCAGGAATACAATTCCTTAATGGGCATTTAAATAATATTTGCCCTATTTAATTTTGTTCTAAGAGGTGAATTATTATTTTTAACTATAAGGTTAGAGGTTTTAAATTTTTTGTAATAAATAATTAATCTAATTTATTTGCTATTGTCAACTGGTGTTATGCACTTTTATATATATATATATATATATATATATATATATATATATATATATATATATATATATTTAGTGCATATACATAATATCCAATATATATTCCCTAATATATACTTATAGTTCTGTCTCATAACATTCAGCACCTGAGGTAGAAATATACTTATATGTATGTTCAAGTATATGTGCGTGTATATTTATTTTTTAACATACCCATGCCTATATATATATATATATATATATATATATATATATATATATATATATTTCATTGGGTTAACACCAAGCAAGGCAGTAAATCTACAAGGGGTCATTGGATGTGGAAGAATTAGAAAACAGAAACATCACAAAGGAGCAAGAACAAAAGAAGAGTAATCAGGTGGACAGTAGTGATTGACATTAGATTTAAATTTTTGAAGATTAAAGCATGGAGCCAGATGGGAGTTCCACAAGCAAGAAGTGCAATAAAAGAAATTGTTAGCATAGAACTTACAGTTAAATCTAGCCGTCTCATCTGTAAATTGATTTGAGATCAATGCTAGTCTTATAACTGTAATTAAATTAAAAAAGTCTAGGTACCATAGCAAATAGCTTATCCAAACAATTACCATGAATGTATTTATAGAAAAGACACAGGGAGGCAACCTTATGGCAGTGTCATTAAAATATTTTATTTTTCATGATATTAAAGAATAGAAATGTATTAAACATTTAGTCATTGCTTGCTTCTTCTCATAATTTCTGTTTCAAAACTTATTCCTAGACATACCTGGTAATACATTATAAGGTGTTAATTAATCTATCATATTTTTTGGTTTGATATGACTTCATTATATTTCTACATATTAATAAACTATGAAAATATTGTTTTTTAAAAAAATATCGTCTTTCAGTAAGAATAAAGAGAAAAACTTTGTTAAAAACAAGAAAATAAAAATATAAGCAAATTTTATCTTGCTATTTCAACAAAAGGTTTTTTAAAATCTGAAATCACATTGGGATAGCAAAATTGCCTTCCTAAAGCTAAGCAAAGTATTAAGAAACAGAAAAATATACCAGTTTAGCTACAGATGAGTGTCTGGGTAGCAAGGTTTAAAAGCAGTAAAATCGAACTTGCTGACCAGACACTCCTTTTCTAGCTTAACTGGTAGAGCACGTTAGGCTATATGATGGTTTTATGTAGGATAAAGGTTCGATTCCTGTTGGAGGACATATTTTCTATGAAAAATTTCTGATGTTCAGGTTAGCAAATGTTGTTAATACTGCTTATTATAAACAGAGAATTTACTTAAATATTTGTATCTATAAAAATAACGTATAAACAGAAGATCACTTAAATATATATATATATATATATATATATATATATATATATATATATATATATAGTGCAGCAGAAATACATCCCGCATTTTAAGCTCTCATCTGATACCATCAGTTACTATCATGGCTTGGATTGCTGCACACTGTGCAGTTGCTGCCGAATCATTTTTAAGACTGGTGAATCTGTAGTTGCAATGCAGAAAGCTTTCCTGCTCATTTCATGTTACATCAGAATGAGGCTGTTCTGGATAGAAAATCGATACTGCTATTGGTTGAAAATTTCAGGGTCATAGTACTTAAGAGAAAGCCATCTGGAAGACCTTGAAGTACTCAAACTTCTTGCTTTTCTCAAACTTTAGAAATCATCTACAACAGTATATGGTGAATAAAGGCTCCCATTTGGAGGATGTCCTTTTTAAAACCAAATGAATTATAGTTCTTTGTTTAAACAACAGTGAAATAAATTGTTTAATAGTAGTTACCTTGGTTTTTTTGTTAAACTTTAAAATGTGCGAGATACTTCTGACATACCCTATATATATATATATATATATATATATATATATATGTATATATATATATATATACACATATTTACATTCTTTCATTGAAGATGACTGATAGGGCATTGCGATTAAGTTTTTATTATATTTTTCTTGCATACTTTCAAGAGATTTCTTTTTTCTGGATATAGAGCATTTTTGAACTATCCATATGATCTTTGGGTGCCAGTGATTTCAGCTAATCTATTAGCCATTATAATTAATGTCACTTAAAGATGACATCATCTGCAAGTGACTTCAATTTAATTCTAGCAAGGTAAAAATGCTGGAATTTGTCAAACACATTTTGGTAAACAGACTAATTGTTATATTCCGTGTGAAGGGAATAAACACATAACACCAGGTGGATACTAGAAGAAAGGTTTATTGTACACAACAAGTACAATATGAAATACAGTACAGTTATACACACAGGTCAATCTAGTAGTGAGAGTCACTAGTTGGAAGGTCGGTTGTGTCTGCATCGTTTCTGTCACTCCTCTACTGTCTGACCTCGAGTCTCTCATGAACAGTGGACTTTATAGGTACTTACTACCTATAGTGTAATCATTCATGGGGGTGACTGGTTATTCCATTATATCACTAATAACTTGCAATTATTATTATTATTATTATTCTCTCTCCTTCTCTCACTCTCTCCCTCTCTCTCTCTCTCTATCTCTCTGATAAAAATTTATGGGTAAAACATAACGTATAAAACGGTTGGGGTAGATGGCCATTGACTCTGAGGAGTTCATCTGCCCTTTAACAGCTCTTGTTTTTTGTGCTGCTGGGACTCCACTTACCCTCACCAGTGTCTGATGGGGGAGCTGGTTCAGGTATCAGTCACTCAAGTTTTGTATTTAGAATTGTCCCTCTCCTAGACTGGTTGCCATCCAGGGCTATAAGACCCAGTTTGTTCTTTTTATTTACCCATAAGGAGAGATGGATTCATACTTTTCCCAGGAGTATCTTCATGTAAGAGAATATAATGAATGTGATGGGAATATGAACTTGGATTTCTGATTCCTCAATCCGACCTGCTATCCATTACTTCACTATGCCTCATATTTGTCTATCTTATTTACAAAAATATGTTTAAATTAACATTTACGTCTCAAATTTACCCAATAAATAAAATAGACAAATTCTGCTGATCATATATTAAAATATTTTTTCTCTAATTTTCATATGTTCGAATTGAAAGTACAAAGGAATTGTTCACAGATGATGTTCGTTTACTTATTATTTCAAGCTTTCAACTAGTTTCAGTCATTGTCAAGAATTAACATCCATTTTGTTCAAATCCTGTGATGACTTTGTACCTCAAATTTAAATATAATGCATTTATAAATTTATTTTACGATATGTGAATGTTCTTGATTTTAGATGTTTGTGATATCATGTGAATGTGGTGTTAAGTGGGTTCTGAGAATTTAAATGCATTTTAAATTGAGAGTTTCTAAATTGCTGTTTTCTCAATTATTGATTGTTCTAACTTAATACAAATAGCTTCTAAATTGGTAATATTTTGTTGCAGTTTGTTTTACTAAATATTACTGTATTACCAATGAGGTGTTGTCTTATGTTGTTGCAATTATATTTATGTTTACATCAGCGACAACCAAGTTATCAAAAAGTGACTTATAATTTAAAAAAAGATTATGGTAAAATCCAAGAGACATACAATATCTATTTTTTTTAATTAAAGAGCAATTAATGCCTGATGATATATATATATATATATATATATATATATATATATATATAAAAGGCAGGATGTGTGTGTGTGTAACGAATGCACGGCCACAATTTTCGATGGATTTGCACCAAAATTTACATGCACATGCTCCAAGTTAGCAGAAAGGCCAAGACTGATTTTGCAATATCCCAACTCCCATTGATAGTGAAAATAATCGATTTTTTCATGCTTCTACGGCAGTTTTCATGTTGTTTGCGGCCATTTTCTACTGCCCAGGGTGAGAGCCTATAACTGGCTGCCACAAATAGGCAGGAAGATTCTATTGGCCAGCGTGAGAGCCAACAGCTGACTGACATGAATGTTAACTAGCATGCTGGCATGCAAAAATTTGATAGTTGCATTCGTTACAAGTGGGAAAAGTTTAAATCTGCATGGCACTTTACTCCAATTGGCTTATTTGCTTGCTTAAACTCAACATTGATTCTGATTCGGCATTTAGGTGTGAAAAAGTATTTGTTGTTAACATTCTTTTTTCATTCGATTTTTCCAGTTATGAGTCCTTTTTTTAAAGCTGATCGTTTTGTGTTCATTTTGTTTAGTTCTTTTTTCGTAACAGATTTAATGTTTAGTATAGAGCTTAGAAAAATTTTCAGTGTGAAATAGGCAAGAAGTAAGGCATGTAGCAACATGAGCACGGCAAAGGGCACTCCTTTAAAGGCAAGGAAGGGCAAAAATATTTTAAGTCAAGTGATAGCCATTGCTGTATGAGTCGTACGATTTTTGAATCAAGCACAGGCAACGCTGGGCTATGCTGTTAGTACATATATATATATATATACCTGTATGATGACCACATTCTAAACACTTTCCTTCCATGCACTGCCATAAACTACAAAAGTGAGCAAGAACGTTATAACTTAGTTTGCATGTGAGAGTTCAAGGTCAATCCATGTAGATTTATTCTGCATACTTTAACTCCATTACTATAGCAACAGTCTTGATACTTTTTGATCAGACCATATATATATATATGTGTGTGTGTGTGTGTGTGTGTGTGTGTGTGTGTGTGTGTGAGATATATTTAGGTAACAAGTATTCATCTAAACAAGATTGATTAAAAAATAATTTTTATTGTATTTTTCAAATTTTCAGATAGGGTGCTTAGTATTGTGCTTGAGGTTGTGGATAAACTGTCCAAAGTTCATATTTTCTTATTTTTGTCCAAGTACTTTCAACTTTTGCAATAATTATCAAGAACTAATTTTAATTACAAGATGGACAGTGCATTTGTTCAACAGATGCTCAACATCTGCGGCTACATGAAAGACTAACATTTCCTCAAATTCTCTTTCTCTGCATATTTTTTCCATTTACTACCTCAAGAATGGTGCCAAACTTGTCCAGAAATATCTAAACTGTCAGCAGTATATTACCACTTTCTAGAATCAATGGTTAAAAATGTCTTTGAGCAAATGAAACCTGAAGGTTCTTAGTGACGACCATCCTTCTTTGAACTTTGTGGACTAGAACTAGCGGATCATAAAGAACTGTACCAAATAATAGAAACCACATCACTTGAGGATTACAAACAGCAGCAACAACTAAAATGGATAGCACATGTAACACAAACTCTCTACCTCTGCATATTTCCCCCTGTTTGTTATATATATATATATATATATATAGGAGACATGGTGGGGTAATGGATATCAGCTTGGATTGTGGAATCGCAGAGCCGAGTTTGAATCCAGGTTGAATTCATTACATTCACTTACGGGATAATACCCTTGTGAAAGGTGTGAATCTTATTCTTCTCCCTCCAGCTATGGGTTAAATAGCAGGAAAGACTGGGTTCTATAGCCTTGGATGGCAACTGGTCTAGGAGAAGGACAACTCTGAATTCAAAACCTGATGGGGGTTGTTTGGGGACCTTGTGACACTTAGTGCACCAGGTCTCTGTATTCGGCCCTTCAAAAAGTGTGGATGGTCCTGCACGAAACCTTCACCACTATAATTGAATCTCATATGCTGGTGTTGGGCTGTCAGTTTCCTGGAAACTGATCTGCTTGACCCTCATACGTCGAACCCGACGGGAGAATCGATTTATATATATATATATATATATATATATATATATATATATATATATTTATATCACTGGATGTCAGATGCTGAAAATAACATCAATCAGCTAAGTGATAAATTTTATATTTATTATTCCTATATATATATATATATATATATATATATATCAGTGGGGATTCTGGGGTTCAGGTTTGTTAGGCTTAGCCCTAGTGAGTCAACATTCAAGTATATCTATTTCAAAGCAACAAAATTTTTTTTAATGTGTCGTTTTTATTCTTGACTTCAGCCTGATCCTAAATTAATTGTTTTAACTTTATGCTTCAAAATATTCACTGAAATACTGTTGTAACCTAGAAAAGATTACTAAATAAGAATAACCAAAATGAAGTTTGGAAATGGAACCATAATCTTTATAACATTAACAAAGTACAAGATTTATCAGCGGCGTGTAGTAAGTAATCCACTGTTAGTGGTGAATTTCTCAGACAGTATATTTCACTGTATTTATGAGGATTGTGATATACCAATTATAATTCATAGGTATGGTATAACAAATATATTTTGTTGATATTGTTCATAAGAAAGAAAGAAAGAAAGAAAGAAAGAAAAAATGAAAGAAAGCACGTAAAAAAGAATGAAATAAAATTAACGTGGCTAGTTGGGTTGAGTAGGCCTGAGCTGGATCGAAGCAGGAGACTTATTTAATATATTTCTTGCTTTAATTTTATCAATAATATTTAAACAATTTCTAATGACTTGTATGTCCTGTTCTTCAAAGAACACATTTGTATTTCAACTAATTGGTTATAAATGTTTATTTTAAATAATTTATTCTGTACAGTATAAGTTTTTTTTTAGCAGAATGTATCTTTTGAGAAAGGGCAAATTAAATTCAGCCAGACCTTAAATTCAGTGGAAATCAAAGAAAGTGGCAGCTTTAACTTGTTGATTGGAGGGTTCGGGTGAGGACTGAGACTGGGGTAGTGTCAAGGATATGTGATATCAGTCAGCATTATTGATCATAAATGTACAATAAAATTCACAGAGAGATACATGAACACACAAATACATAAACACACTAACACACTTGAGATAGATACACATGTTATTTAAAAAAAAACAAACATATCTGGCTTTGTCTTCACTCATTTTTCTTACATGACTGGAAAAATCTTTGAAAATAAATAAATATTTATTTTTATAGAATTATTACAATCAATATTAAAATACCAAAATGTGTTTTTTTTTTAATTTCATGCACAGAGATTTTTAAAAATTATATATTTTAGTTAGAATAAAGGAAACATGTTAAGCATCTAACTTATACCTATAGTATATTTAGTTAAAGATAGTAATGAGCCTGATAAACATTGATGATGTAGAGTTATTACTGATATATATATATATATATATATATATATATATATATATATATATATATATATATATACGTGTGTGTGTGTGTGTCCCTGTTTTTGATTTGCTTTAAACAGTGAATGAATAATACCCAATCTAGATCAAGAAGTCCTTCTAAAGAAAAATTGTGCCTCTCAACAGGAAAAAAATTACTATTATATATATATATATATATATATATATATATATATACACACACACACACACACGCACATAGACATAAGTAAAGTGAGTCTATTATTTTTCCTGATTAGGCTTGTAATAATAAACTACTCATTACTGATAACCTAATTTACTCTTAAAAACCTGAATGCACTATTATCATATAATTCAAGAGCATAGGAACTGGTTGATTTCAAAAGTAGCCTAATATTGTCCATTTGGAAGCTGGAATGAGTCTGCATCAGATAGTTCTGAAATTAGAAACACCAATTTCTATACAGACTGCATGCTGAGACAATTTCCTAATGAAGCAAAGAAAGAAACAGTATTTAATCATGTTAACATGGATCAAGAGAAATGTGTACTTGCATAAAAGGCAGGAGAATCTGAAAATCATCTTTGTAAAGTTTCAAATGATGCAATGTGTATCAAAAACAGTCCAAGAATATTTTTCGAGCCTTCTGAAGTTGATATAGTAGATTTTGTTTTTTATCAGAGGATCAGTTTAGAGCATTGAACATTCAAGACATTTGGGATATAAGAAAATTACCCATGTAACCATTCTGCAAGAATGCATTCTCCCAATATTCAGTGATGGATATTTAGGTAAAAATGGCAAATGTTTCAGGAATGTATTTCTTAAATAATTCTTATGGTTATATCATGTTTCTCACCTGAGGCTTAATGGACACACCTGGATCTTTTTAGATTGTAAAATGAGAAAAACGTTCAGGAAAATTTCTGCAAGATGAGACTGGCTTGTAACTCATTGAAGATAATCATTTGTGATAATGTTTGAGAAATAACTGATTATCTTCTGAATGTATAATATAAAAATAACAAAGATTATATTTTGCAACCAACCTTCCCCCTCCCAAAGAAAAAACAGTTAACTGGGGTATTTCTGGAAGATAATGTTTTTCAGGCAGCAGGCAGTCTTTGTAATTATTATGCTCAGTATCAAGAGATAAAGTATTAATATCAGTAAATAAGTAGAATTTTAAGAGCCATAGCCACCGAAACCATGATATCACCCCTGGTCGGCAGCTAATGATGACAGGGTATCACATATGCTAACACACATTGTATGTTAAAAAAAAAAAAGAAGAGAATTTCAAGAGACAAGAAAATATATGATATATTAAAATATACAGGATGATTAAGTCTTTTTTGCCTCAGCTGCAGCTAAATCTCATGCCATGACTGCATTGAAACCCATGAATGCCACCTTGTACCTCCAGCTTTCATGCTCTTGGCAGATCCGTATCTTCCAGTACCATATTAATCTGCTGGAGGTCCTGGCAGAGGATGTCCTTCCAGAGGTTGCATTATCTGCTGCAAGGATGTCTTTATTTAGTGGTTGAACTGCTAGATTACTGTGGTAGGGTAGGGTCTTTTATTGGTAGGACATGAACTGCTAGGATTACTGTGGTAGGGTATGGAGGATGCTTGGTTGGACTGGCCAAGCTCTGGCAGAGCTCCTCACTGGACATGATTGGATCACTGCATCTTCTCAGTGGCCCTGAGGGTCAGAACTTGAAGCCATAGACTGAGCGGCGAATACTGAATTTGCAGACCTACAAGATAGGCTTACTTCTCTCCTATATACATCAGACATGTACAGTAACAGTAAAAGTGAGTAAGTGGTTTACATACAAGCAGGTCCAGATTTACAGGTCCCTGAAGTAATAGAATTTAGGGACCCTCTTCATTATGTATATTTATCCCCCCCACTGTGTCTAAAAAAAAAACAGATATATTTTTAGATGATGCTTTTAGGGTATAAAACAATTCAACAAAATTATGCTAAACTAAAAAGTGTCATACAGGAATAAAGTGTTGCTGCTGACACTTGGGTTTGAACACAGATTGCCAGAGAGCTAGCACAGTCGACCTCATCTTGAAATAATTAGATCACTTGATGGGTAAAGGAAAAATAAATATATGGGAATTAGCGACGTCTGACTGAGTATTGTTCAAAGGCATTACTATTGTTGTATCTGTGATTTATAAAGTCTCTCCTACAAACAGGCATTACAAAAAAAAGCTACATCAAAAATCTATATGCATATAAAATAGATGCATCAAAATTTAAATGGGGCCCCTTCAAGGTGATCCCCATCAAATTTAAAAGACCCACTCCAACCAGAGGGGGCCAAAATACTCTAAATTGTTTCAAATTATTTCAAAGGAGCCCAATTAAATCTGAAAATAAACAAATCTCCTCTGTTCTTATAGCTTTATTTTTGTTTGTTTTAGCAGTGGCCAAAGGTTAGAGAGCTCTTGGTGACCCCACTAGTCTTGGGACCACTGGGTTGCAACCCATACGAGCCCATATGTAAATCTATCATTGCATACAGGAAACATTTAATATTCATTGACTGAACAATCAGTTGAATTTAAAATTTTTAAAGATCTTTTTCTTAAAAAAATTTAACTTTCTCAAATTCTCTTTCTAATATGGAAGGCTGTTTTCTTCTAATCTTTTTGTTTTTGATTGTATAGAAATTTATCTATTTGATTAGATTATTTTCTTTTCTAGTTCCATATGCTAGCCATTTTGTTTTTTCTGTTGTTTAGTAGTGTTCAATTGATGTGGTTTTTGTTATTTGGTATAGCTCTTTGTGATTTTATAGTGCCAGGGTCTCATGAAGGATTGTCCTTGTTAAGATTTATAGGGCTTATTTATTTAAAGCCATTTTCAGTCACTGATTTGAGAATATAGTTGTTTACAGATCATAGTTTAAACATGCATGACATCCATATTAAAGTCTACATTTGCCAAGGCTATTTAATTCTAGTTTTTAGGTCAATTTTTGTTTTATAGCATGTGGTTCTACAGAAGGATGCTGAGAATATGATAGTCTGAACATAAGTGGAACGATGGAGTTTTAAAGAAAATGGAAACAAAAAGGACACTTATGTGTAACATCAGAAAGAGACAGTTGAAATTTTTAGAGCACATAATGAAGAAAGAGGGCTTGGAAAATTTGATACTCACAGGACATGTTGAAGACAAGAGGAACAGAGAAAAACAGTACAAAACTTACCTAATGAGTTTGTGTAAACAGATGGTAGAATAGGCTTTAAGAGAGATTTTAAATAGACAAAATTTACAAAAAGTTATGAAGGACATTAAGTTGTGGAGAGCCATGAATGCCCATATTCGGAATTAACACAGCACATAGAAAAAGAAGAAGCATCTTACAGTGTTGTTACACTTAACACATTTGCACATATGTAAATGCTAGAAATAAGAAGACATTTTGTTATTTGTCAGTTTATATCCTTCAATCAGATTGACAGACAGAACAGGAGTGTATGGAATGGAAGTGAACACTGAGAAGAGTCCTGGTCAAAAGCACAACCAACATCAGGGCCTAGATCTTCATGAATGGAAAACAACTGGAAGAAGTGTCTGCCTTTAAATATCTTGGCATTACTCTCACCAACGATGAATGGTCTACAACAGAGATCAAGACCAGAATGTCGATGGCAGCATTGGCAATGGCAAAACTCAGTAAGATTTGGAAGAGCAAAAACATCAGCTTTCTAACCAAGATGAAGCTCTACAAATTCCCTGGTGCTGTCCATACTGCTTTATGGATGTGATATCAGAAACTAACAAGAAAATAAAAGAGGTCCCTATCCAAACCATCAACGCACTGTACAAGACATCCAACAGTGTGGTCTTCCTCAACAATCAGGTGGATAACTATTTCAAGACCACAGTTGATGTCTGTCAGGGCTGTTTGCTGTCCCCAATATTGTTCAATCTCTTTCTTGAGAACATCATGCTAGAAACCCTTCAAGACTTTCAGTTCGCTATATACATAGGAGGAAGGAAGAATCATTAACAACTTACACTCTACAGATGACATTGACTCGCTGGGCGGCAGCAACTCTGAATTGCAAGGTCACACCAACAGATTGACAGACAGAGCAGGAGAGTATGGAATGGAAGTGAACACTGAGAAGAGTCCTGGTCAAAAGCACGACCAACATCATGGCCCAGATCTTCATGAGTGGAGAACAACTTGAAGAATTGGATGCCTTTAAATATCTTGGCATTACCCTCACCAAAGATGGATGGTCTATAACAGAGATCAAGACCAGAATGTCTATGGCGACATCGGCAATGGCAAAATTCAGTAAGATTTGGAAGAGCAAAAATATCATGATGTTTTTGCTCTTCCAAATCTTTTAGGGACTTTCTAGAGCTTAGAAACCAAGATGAAACTCTACAGAGTCCCTAGTTTTGTCCATACTGCTCTATGGATCTGAAAGCTGGACTTTGATAGCAGAAACTATCAAAAGAGTCTGAAATTTTGAAACAAAATGCTACAGACGCATTCTTGGGATCTCCTGGAAAGAACACAAGACAAATGAGTTTGTACAGGGCCAAGTAACACAACTCATATGCCCTCAAAAGCTTCTCTTGGCAACAGTAAAGAGGAGAAAGTTGTTGTAGCTTGGACATGTCATACACCACAATACCCTACTTAAGACGGTCATTTAAGGTACCTTGGAAGTGGGTAGACATAGTGGGAAGCAGTCCAAAAGCTGGATGGACAACATCAAAGAATGGATCAGGATAGACACTTTGATGCTGTTTCATGAGGGGGAAAACAGATTTAGTTGGCAGCAGCTGGCTGCATCATCATCGCTCATGTCTCCTTCACGATCAGCTTGGACATGAGAAAAGATGAAGAATCCTTCAATCATATATAAACAGGGTTTATGAAAGATACTTTTACAAACTTTTGGGGCAGGTTCCTCACACCAAAACAAGGACAAAAGTCCATATAAACATATATCTCTTTTTGAGTTATTAAGTTTAAAGAAAGTTTATGGTAGATGGAGCTGTGTTACCATGGATTATTAAAACCCCTCCTCCTCACACCACATGTTCTCAGTCACTGTGTGTTTATCTAAAAATAAATATGCTTAAATTCACCTTTATGCCTGCCGTGCACCAACGGCTTAGGGGTAGAATTCTCAATTGACATTTGTAGTGTCATGGATCCTGTCTTAGCAATGTGACAATAAACAGCAGAAAAGTTTGGACAACTTGGCTGCCTTCTGTCTAGATACACAATCTTGCATCTATTACCATTAATGTGACTCTTTGTAAAAATTATATCTGCCTGATCATGATATGAATGCCTGCTATTGTTAAGCAGAACACTTCTCAGTTAACTCACTACTATACGCATTAAACATTGAAGACAGACTAGCCACAAATGTACATGAATG